>OX104115.1:51876890-52260050 GCA_944474755.1 Limnoperna fortunei | reverse complement strand
TTTTGTCCTTATTATTTCATAAACACTATATCAATTCGTTTTTTGCCGGCAATACACAAATGTTAACGTTTTCTCTAGACAAGTTTAGCTTTTCTAAAAAGCTAACCGTCTCTTAGCTGCATTACAAATTTTATGGATTTATTAAAGTATCTGGTTTTTTGTAATTTATATGTAGGATAGGTATACAATGTACATGTACCTTGTAAGGACTTTGTTTACGCTAAACTATTATCCAGTGGAGAGATTTAAATGCCTGTCGTTACTTCACACGTGCTTTTTAAAAAATAATTAAACAAAACTTGACTCCCTAAACAAATGTTCAAAATCAGCGGTAAAAATATGTTTTGTTAAATTTGCATCAAATATCAGAACAAAAAATAAAGGCACAGAACATATAATGTTTTTCCTAACCCACACAGCTTTAAAGAGTAGGGAGATTTTGATACAATGTTTACCTTTTAAATTGTTCGTTGACCAATGCATTGAATGAAATAGAAGTCAATATATGGAACGTAACATTACTACACTAAAATACTGATTAACGAAAATAAAGATATAGAACATATAATTTTTTCCAAAACAGCTTTATAAAGTAGGGAGATTTTGGTACAATGTTTACCTTATAATTGTTCATTGACCAATGCAATGAATGAAATAGAAGTCAATATGTGGAACATAACATTACTACACTAAAATACTGATTACAACCCCGATTCAACCTAAGAATATATCGAAATTTCAGTACACATACTGGTGCGATCCTGACGTAAACCAATGGAATGACAAAAATATTTATAGATTTAGTAAACCACCCAATCAAGTAACAGAGTGTCATTTACTCCTAAGACTGATCATCATTTGACTATGTATACCGTCTCCCATGGGAGACGGTAACAAGGTGCACGTGACATAAATAAATACACAACTGTTAAACCACGCGGTCAGCAGAAAGTAATCAAGGTAAAAGATTAACAAGAAATGATATGGGTTACACCCATATCCAGAGATGTTCGATTTATATGTTGTAGGTGTATCCGAGTTTTTTTTCAACTTGTTTTATTTAAAAATTTCATCATATGCTGTAAAAGGTTACACATATAGACGATTGTGCAAGATTATAATATCTCAACTTTGAGAAGAGTATTGTAATAAAAAAAGCAATGTGTAGGAAAGACAAATGTTTACCGTACAATAACAATACATTGACCTTTTCGAAATTACATAATCACGTGGTTCTGAGGGAAAAAAGAGGGGGCGGTAAGCTTGACAGTTATCGCGTACTTCCGTCGGGCATCCTCGGAAGATCAAAGAAAAATACCGACAAGTTAAATTTCAATTGATTTAATTTTACAGTAATTAAAATTGTTTTTCAACAAATTTGCAATTAAAATGTATTCAAACGTCAAACTAACGTTCATGTGCATAAACATTGCTAAGAACTTAATATTTTCAAACTGTAAAATAAAAAAAATAAAAAAAATATATATATATATATATATATATATATATATAGAAGAGTATTATTTTTGCCAGAGACGTGTAATTATATGCCTCTGTTTTTGCAAAACAATTTATGAGATTATTAACTTCTAGCATTATTTTCAACTATTACAACTGTTGATGACCTTTATTGGAATGTAACTGAATTGTTTTTCTATTGTATTTTTATATACATTTTTCAAACTTTCATTTAGCTTTTAGTTTTTCTATTGTATTATTATTTTTCAAAATTTCATAAGCTTTTTTTAATTTCTGTTTGTTTAAAGGACTTCATATACGATCTTAGAGGTAGGTTTAATATAATTCTATAAGTATCTAAATATAACTGCTTCTTTAAAATAGTTCTATATAAAAAAAATTTAAATCTTGAATTAAATAAGAATGCAAACCTTTTGTGTTTTTTTTTCTTATTATAAACAATTTATTTTCCCTACAAATGTCTATGACATTTTTCACTAATTCAGAAAATCAAATTTCTTTAAATAACTTGCCTGTTTTAAAATCTTATTTTCGTATAAAAATCATAATCTAAATTAGCATTTTCGTGGCTAATTATGTGAGTCTAAATGGTCTTCGATTTATACCTTTCATCAAAATTCAGTGTCATAAATAAGCAATTAGCAAATAAACAAGGCACATCTAATTTACAATTTACAATTACATCACAGATATATCTCTTACCCCTCACCCCCCCCCCCCCACCACGCACACACACACGCGCCTTGTTCTCGTCCAATCTCGTGCGAGAGAGTTTCGGATTTCGAAAACGTAAATAATCAAAACCCAGGGAAATTAAATTTAATGTTCAAGATTGATGAATTTCTACATAAAGGTTTCATTTTCTACCCTAATTATGAAATAATCAAGAAATAATACTGAAAATTATCGATCATGCATTACGTAATACTACAAAATTTTAAAATGCATTATTTTTATCAAATCATCTTATGAATTCCCATAAAAACAAAAAAATTCACATTCTATTATGTGAAGATTAGAAACTGCATAAAACTACAAGGCTTAAGTACCCTAGAAATTCTGACATAACAAAAGAAATAAAATTGAAAATTATCGATAAAGTCAAATTTATAATCATCTACATTTTTATGTAAAGATACGAATGCACAAAAGATATGAAGCTTGCTCTATCAAGCATGAAATAATCCAAACAAAAAAATATAATGATAAAATTGAACTGAGCAAGTCTTTCTAACATATACATTATATGTTATTCCGGTCTTAGACAGGGTATATAATGTCACATTCACGGTTTATGATTTATATTCCATGAGCCGAAGGCGAATGGAATATACGTCCTAAACCGTGAATGTGACATTATATACCCTGTCTAAGACCGGAATAACTATTATATTATAGCTCACATCTTAAATTAGGAATATTTTACGGGAAAAAATATTTAAGAAAGAACTAGGTCTATGTAGCGTAAATTTTTTTGATACGTGATCAAGTTATCTGTATTTGTTTGAAAAAAATACGTTTTAAGTGAACGCATAATATTTTTAAAAAATGCATTTTTATTAATAGATTTTATAACACAAAATTACACTCTGAACTTGGGCAAATTACGTTATTATTGATAAAATCAAAATATATTCAAGAAATATTGTCCCTTATGGCACCCCATCATTACTTTTATGACGTTTAGACTATCGAGGCCCATTCGGATTTATAACTAAAGTTTATTTAAGGATTGTTTTCAATTGCTGGTTAGATTATTGGATATAAACGACTTTGGGTCGATATACGCTGAATAAACCGCGAAGCGGTTTATGTTGCAGCGTAAATCGATCCAAAGTCGTTTATATCCAATAATCTAACCAACAATTGAAAACAAACCTTATATTTTAAATTCCATATTAAAAATGAAGTAACAAGAACGATATTTTACAAGTAATCAAATAATATTTGCAATTCACAATTTTAGTGTCGTCACAAGAATTCATGTATAGTCAACGTCGTCAATACATCTTATTATGACGTCACAATCAGTCGCGTGCTGAAAAACCAAGTTAGGTTATACGAAATAACCAACTTTGCTCATGTATTGAGTATTTAAACGAAATTAAAATATATAAAAACAAACAATATTTTTGTTGAACATTAAATTAACAAAAATAAGAAAACTTTATTATATATTAAATAAACGCGAAAATTTATCTTTTTAATTATTAATAGTCTTCTGTTCAATAAATAACCTAATTGTATCCTTTAAACTGGGAAGTGTCAAGGTAAAAGTTTGCGAAGCACCAAATTCAATATCGGTGGAGCTTGTATTGGTTTTGATTGATGAGTGGATGTCGACGTTGATAAGTGAATTAAAATAAGAAAACTAGTTATTTACGGTAATTTTACTTTGATGCCATTAAAATGAATATCATTGGATTTTGGACGATGGAAATCAAAATGAATATCAACGGATTTTGACGATGTCTTGACTGAAGAGTGCATGATGATGCAGTGTAGGTACATACATGTATTTATTAACTTTTAGTGCGCTTGAGATCAAGTTTCTCGTACATACAGGATTTGTGACCTGAGACTGACATTATTGACACAGAACCCCCCCCCCCCCCCCATCATTTTCCCGTGGCTTCTATCGCTGATATTTTAGTAGATTTGTTTCTTAATATACTTCCCTTCTGTTATTCAAACAAATATATTAATATCATTTTATTTCCGTCGTTTAAAACATGTTCGGGTTAGACATTGTTTCATTTTGTTACTTTTTCAATCGAAGCGGAACGAAGGCGGCCATGATGATTTGTTTTCCCAGGGGCCACATACGGGATAAAAATATGCTTTATGTATACGGCTGTAGACGTATACATACCCTGATGTATACGGCTTGCTAACCAATCAGACTGCAAGGTTTTTATGTGAGCTATAATATTACGTATTATAACGTAACAAAATATAAAAATGCTTTTTTATTATCAAATTATCTAACTAATTAATAAAAAAAACCCCACAAATATATACATTTTATTTTGTAAAGATAAGAATGCATTAAAAAAATATAAGCATACCCTATAAACCATGAAATAATCCAAGAAATATAATTGAAGCGATGATCCTTTCTAGCGAGGTCAAAAGCGCATTAATATGCAATTATGTACATCTTTACTTCTTCTTTTTAGATCAGGAGAAAAAATGCATTTTAAAGGTTGAAGGATTTAAAAAATACGAAAAACTGTAAATGAAATATTTTCTTTATTATTAAATTAGCCATTTATCACTTACAACATGAACTATAACCTGAAAAGCGATAAATGGCCAATCGTACCCGAAAACAATTATATATCATTAAGCATGTTAAGAGATAATAAGCAGAGATCGAACATATGAAAACAGGAAACAACTGGATATTCACTGTACACGCTTATGTTTGGGAGAGAACCACGCTTACCCATTGATCTGGCATTTGGTATCGAAACTGAGAAGGAAAGGACAACAACAACAAAGTATTTGGAGAATCTAAAAGAAAGATTGAAGAAATCATATAATGGCATTGACATCAGCCAAAAGACCACAACAACGCCAAAATAAAAATTACGACACTAAACATGCTAAAGTGAGAGGAGCCATATTACATCCAGGCGACCGTGTACTTGTGAAGGTATTGAGTGTTGATGGCAAGCATAAGATTGCGGATAAATGGGAAGATGAAGCATATGTCATTTTGGATCAGCCTAACCCGACTATTCCTGTCTACAGAGTCAAGAAGGAAAGTGGAGAAGGCAGATTGAGAACCTTTCACAGAAACTTACTCCTGCCTATAGGATCCGTTTCTGTTGAGGGGGAAGTACAGGAGAAGCTTAGACCTACTCCTAGACCACGATAAAGACCCAGGAAAAACGAAATTGAAGAACAAAGACAAAGTCTTCACGACAGCACTTTAGCCAGTACTGAAGAGAGTGATGACGAGTCTATGTACTACTATGTTAGAGTTCCTGATGATACTACCTTGAGCATTCCACATGATGCTATAGACGAGTTAGAGACTCAGGATGTTGGAAATACAGTTCAGAGTGATACTGGTGACGATCTGCGACTCATTCCTGAAATAAATTCAAGATGCTGGATTCGTTGGTGACGAACTTCCATCTGAAGATGCTAGAACGGATGATCCAGTTCTTGATACTGACGATGTTGTGACAGATGCAGTTGCACCTGTACTTGCCACTTCTCATGTTGAAGATAAAGATCAAGATGATGACATACCTGGGCATGACGAAGAAGAAGATGTCTGTCAGCCGGACATTGCACCACCTCCAGTAGCACCTAGACGATCTGTATGAGCTAGAACATCAACAACCACTACAAAGTACAAAGATTTTATTATTTCGAAACGGGGTCAGTACCAACCTGATTGGAAGACCAGAGCAGACTATTTACGTAGTATAGTTTCCAGCGGTGACTTCAAGGGTATGGAGGATCAGATCCTTGCTGGCCTGTTGAAGGTTGCCACAGAGAAGTGATACAGTTTACAGAACACGGGACATCGTTTTTTCTCGGGAGGAGGAAGATGTTTGATGATGACGTGGTAGACATTCTCCAACACTGGGGAGAATGTGATAGGGTCATTTTATTTGTTTTAATCAAATTTTGTGTTATTATTTTATTCCAAGGTATATTGATCTGAGTTCCCCTGGATTATAATGTGAATTTGCACTTTCTATACATTTTATGTATGTCCAGTCTATTTTGAAGGTGTGTCTGATCTCTTTGATTTGATTGGTTCATTGCCCTGAGTAGTTCTTATGTTCCTTCTCTAAATACACATAGATAGTAATGGAAGTTTATTGAAGTTTTTAGTTCAAGTTGCAGTTCATACTAAATTTCTTATTTAGTCTTGATAATGGAAATACATTAGATGTTATAGACATTTATTATAGACATTCATATTTCATACTTGAAGGATTTATAGTTTAGTGTTTGGAATTAGTATTCTGTGATTGAGAAGACTTTATACATGTCAGAGGTAACTTATTATTAGTTCTTAATGTACCTTGGATGAGATTATTGCCATGTTATTAGTATTTTGGTAAGTTTCGTGAATCCCTGAATGTAAGAGATTTGATAGTTGTGTAAGTTTGTTATTTTGAGAGATTTTTGTATGAAAGTGTATCAAAGAGATTTTTAGAGTATTTTCATGAATGACCTTGACCTTTTTGTCGTGTAACACATTTGTGGTCATTCATTCATTGTGACATCATATTTTATATTGATTTCATAATTATGTGAGATTTAAATGCAATTATGATTTGATAACTCATAACTTTACATATGATATACTAGTAAATGTTTTTATAACATTTTACTTGAATCATATTGAGGTCAGGTTGCTTATTATTTCATATTATTGTTTACAGGGTCATATTTATTGTAATAGCTGATAAATGCAACTTTACTGAGATGCAGTGGTGTTTATTTGTTTATAAACTCAGTTCCACAAATTAGTGAGTTAAGGTTACGATTGATATATGATTAAGATCTCGAGTTGTCTACCTTAAAATTGTATTTGTTGATAATAATTCATTTCATGAATATTTAATGAATATAATTGTCTTAAAAGATGATAAAAATAGAATATATCTATTTATATTGCGAATTGTCAAATATGATAATTTCATTATAGTTATTGGAAATATTATTTTGAAAGATATTGTATTGATAAGACCTTGTATATTGCATATCAGAGGTTGCATATGATATAGTGTTATTCCATTATTTAAAACACTCTGCAGATGTAAGACCTCCAAGACGGTCAGAGTGGGGAAACGCACCGGTACCCATGTGGGGTACCGGAGTAGGCCAACGTTTCATCAGAGCAGCCCGGCCGCTAGTAGGACATATGCTGCCGAGTCCTTCGACCAGGTATCCCGAAGGCCGGGCTTCGACAAAACCACCATGGTGGAGTCCATGGATAACTAACCCTAACAACCGTCCGACCGAGGGTATTAATTTATCAGTGTAGGACGTTAAAAACCACCAATCATCATCATTATTTAAAACCCGTCCGACCAAGGGCATTAAGTTGTCGGTGTAGGACGTAAAAAACTCCCCAAGTCAAGTCATTATTTAAAACCGTTCGACCAAGGGGTCATTATCCTATTCATGTAATGAATTTCCGGTGCATGTCAAAAGATGGCAGGATGAAAAAATAGTCCCAATTTTCTCTTTTGTTTCTGCTTTTGCCTATAACTGCTATTGCTTAAGAGTTGGATATTTTGAAAGGTATGGCATTACTGTAGAACAAGAATATATTTTTTTCCAGTCAATGTCTTTACAGTGGAAGCACTTCCTAAAGTGTGTAATGTGGTACAATGTGACCACAACACTGAAATGAAAGTAGAAAAACCATTCTTAAACTTTAAGGTAATTTTCCCGAAAAAAATCCGTGGACAGGTATACTTTTGTCTCCATTTTTATGTAATTTAGCATTATAGGTGTAATGCCCCATATATGAAATTTTACGTGAAAGAAAGATTTTTTTAATAAAAAAATTTTGATGTCTCGCCCGTTCGGTTACTTTTGCTCAGGCCATCCAAAAGGATAATGACCTCTGTAAGAGCAAAATTTACAAATTGGTCAAATACACAAATCCCACTTGTCAGGTACTTTTTATGAAAGGGTACCAGAACTCATTATAGGAAAACATCTTTTCTGCAAAATATATCTTCAGGTTTTATAGTTATAGTCTGTTTCATTATCTGCAGTAAAATTTGACTTTTTGGCCTATGGTATCATAAAAAGTGATTATTTTTGCAAAAAGCACACTGTTAATAATTCTATTGAGTACAGTAAGGTAGAACCCGAGGTGACATGAAATAAAAATGTATTATTGGTATTAAATAATACCTTTCAGACCAAAAATTGATTAAATAAAGGTAAACCATGATCCTATTTCATGTACTAGCACTTATTGCTAGACAGAAACATGTATCATACCTTGAAGATTGTAACTAAAGATTAAATGTATGCATTTTGTTTCTTAAAAGAAGGTTATACAGCAGTATTTTAATCAATATGTAGTGTTTATTCATTCCTCTGGCCTCTAGGTAATTATTTGGCATGGGTAGACATCATTTGCAATGTGCCGTTTTAATGTAAAGTCTGTGAATCTAGTATGCTTTTGGGTACTTTGAACCAATCAGTCTAGTCAGTTGCTATGTTTTCTACTTTTTCAGTGACTTGGCATGCAAAAAGGACTGAAAAGATGCCAATGAGTCTTTTTGTAGAAAAATTATATGTCAGTTTTCTTAAAACTAGTCATAACTCTACTTTGTGCATAGTTTTGTTAAAGTTTAAGCTACGGAAAAGAGACCTCTGCTTCTCAACCTGAATTCCATTGTGGTGTATTTCTACTTAATAAGTTCATTTATACACTCATTACAGCTAAGAAAAGCTTTTTTAGTTAGTTTTTTTCTTTTGTGAGGAAAAATGTTAATTTTTATATCATACCGTCATAGCAACAGAACCGACTGTTTTCAACCCCCCCCCTATATTCAAATGAGCTCTCACTTGATAAAAAGTTGCTTTTATCAGATGTGTTTCTGCTTATTTGGTAACTTATAACACCTGTACTGTCATAAAAAGGTGATATTTTGACTGTTGTGGCAAAATTGTTGAACAGAAGAAAAAAAATATACCCTTACTGTCCTTATCAGTTAAAAATTGCTAAAACAAGGTTTCACCACATCTTTGGAAACTGTCATAATTTTTATTTGAGTAGCAATATATTCAAACTGCATGCTTATTTTATTTACAGAATCATTAAATAACATATAAAAAAATTTTGGTGGAAATCCGGAACTGTTGGCTTTGCTTAAAGGGGTCATTATCCTATTCATGTAATGAATTTCCGGTGCATGTCAAAAGATGGCAGGATGAAAAAATAGTCCCAATTTTCTCTTTTGTTTCTGCTTTTGCCTATAACTGCTATTGCTTAAGAGTTGGATATTTTGAAAGGTATGGCATTACTGTAGAACAAGAATATATTTTTTTCCAGTCAATGTCTTTACAGTGGAAGCACTTCCTAAAGTGTGTAATGTGGTACAATGTGACCACAACACTGAAATGAAAGTAGAAAAACCATTCTTAAACTTTAAGGTAATTTTCCCGAAAAAAATCCGTGGACAGGTATACTTTTGTCTCCATTTTTATGTAATTTAGCATTATAGGTGTAATGCCCCATATATGAAATTTAACGTGAAAGAAAGATTTTTTTAATAAAAAATTTTGATGTCTCGCCCGTTCGGTTACTTTTGCTCAGGCCATCCAAAAGGATAATGACCTCCCAAGGGCATTAAGTTGTCGGTGTAGGACGTAAAAAACTCCCCAAGCAAGCATTATTTAAATGTGATATTAATTATCTTTTTGTTATTATATTTGTAGAGTTTATTATTGGAATAATAAAGAATCCTAGAAATGTTTTTGTGTTTTCCTGATGCACTTAGAAATTTCACACTTTTACATTAACACCAATCCCAGATGAAACTAGTTTGAAATTATTAATTTATACATGTGTGCCCTCCCCTCTCATATGTGTTTTTATATTTCAACAGATTATTTAATTTACGTTTTTTCGATATTAGCAGATTTACCAAGCATACAGTTAACCTGAAATTGATAATTTACATACAACTACATTTGTACATGTACTTTGTCGTACATGTATATGTATTCCAGAACGTTCATTGCTATTATGTATTGAAACCCAGTGCCTAAGATATAAAAATGAAGTTTTTCTGCGAGCACCAGAGCAGTTATACAATAATGTAAATTGAATATTAGAAATTGTTTAATAAAATGTTAATAGTTACAAATTTACTGCATAAGCAAAGTTTACTTTACAATCAGAGTCACAACTCTCTATCTATGTGTGTACTACGACGGAAGCCCAAGAACAATAATAATACATTTGATTAAATATCAACATGTATATAAAATGATTGTTAATTTGTATTTATTAAAGAAATTAATTAAAATTTCCTCTTTTCGTCTTTTTTACACTCCATAAAAGCCTGCAAAAATCCATCGTGTTAATATTTATTTTAATTTGCGCTTTACTTCAAATAAAAAACATTTAACATTTTTGTACAAGTTGTTTGATGTAAAATTTTTCAAACTGCAGCTTATCTCTATCATTCTTAATACTTAAATTGCACTATGAAATAATTTTATAAGCAAGCAAACAGACGGCAAAATCTTATAATAATAGTACACAATTTGAAAGGTGAATTGCCAATTTACCACCCTGTTAGGAACCCCTGTCCAATTTACCACCCTGTTCCAAACCCCCGTCCAATTGGTTTTTAACTTGTGAAGAAACAGAATGACGATCACGTGACTTTCTTTTTTTGAGGGGTGAAGTGTCATGAGGTCAAATGGTAAAAAGTGAATATAATACCGACTGCGTCCGGTTATTGCAATTGAAATTTTTCGAATGACCTAATTTTTGACATTTTTTCATGGGCGGATACAGGATTTTCGGAAGTGGCGGCATAAAAGGGGATCCCGCGCCTGGCAGAGTCACATTTACGACAGGGGGCTTCCAAAATTCAAAAACATATAAGGTGCAAAAATCCTGCATTCTCGCATTTTCAAAGCATCAAAATTAATTTAGTTAACACAAGGTTTTTATAGTGTTCAGTAACCTTTATTTGTACAGTACATAAGTATAACAAAGAGATATCATAATAAACGAATTGGTACCGTTAATGCATTACTTTATGGCTGGCGAGGACAAGCGGGGACTACATGTTTGCCTTTGGCGCTGGTTGTTACCTCCCTGTTCTCTTTTTTTTAAAGGGGGAGGGGCGAAACTCCAATCATGCACAGTCGGATGGATGGGGACTATACAGAATCTTGCATCAAACTATATAATTGTCCAGTTCTTCTCCCATGGTAGTCAAAATATTGTTTTGTTTGATTGTTGTTTTAACGCCACTTTCAGCAATTTTTCAGCTATTTCATGGCGTCCAGTTTTTATTGGGGGAGGAAGCCGGAGTACCCGGAGAGAACCCCCGACCTGCGGTAGGAAAACTGGCAATCCTTGTCAATTAAGATTGGAGTCGAGTACACCCTGCCTGCAGTGAGAATCGAACCCGCAATCTCAGTGTTGACAGACCACGTGATCAATAGTAGACGAACTACCTTGACCACTCGGCCACCGAGGCCCCCGGTAGTCAAAATAAAACATTATTCTTTTAAATTTATTTTCGGTTTAAGAGCTCTCATGAGCTTATGTTTTTTTGTTGTTATGTATTTATATGCAGATTCTAAATAATACTTGCATGTACTTATTACTATAATAACATAGCTTATATTCTTTAAATCAACATGGTATGGTAGGAAGAGCTTTAGCTTTGAAGCATCAAGACTGTGTATGTGTAGCACCCTGTCAGTGCAGACAGGAAACCTCTGTACAATGTACATTTGGAACTTTAAAAAAAATTATTTTGACTCTAAAGGAAACTTGTCATTGTAGTTCCTTTAGAAGCTAATGTCTAGCCATCCCATAGAGAAGTCAAACCTATGTTTTGAACACTTCTTATATTATTTAATGTTTATTTTGTTTCTTAAGTAAGTATTGTTATAAAATGTTCTTCCTTTTAAAATTTCTTTGCTCTGTTGAATTGGCTCTTCCATTCGTTTCATAGTCCATCTAACCAAGGGGTTGAAAACTTCTAAGCCAGACGCCGGGGCTTAAAAAACTGAAACCTCGAGCTTGCCGATTTTCCAGTCCGGCTCGATCTTTCTTCCAATAAAAACAAAATAATAGTCTGAAACTGTCTTTATTGTTCATTATTATACATGATAATATAAAATTTCATACTGTCTTTTTGTGACTTTGTGTTCTTTCTGCAAAACAATAATATGGTACACTTTAATTAAAACAAACATGACAAATCCAATTTCTAATTATCGCTTCGATAATTTTTAGGACTTGGTTAATTAATGTTGGGGCTTTGGATTTTAAAGTTAAAAAAGTCCAGGGCTTAGGCTTGCGTACAAAAATTTTTAACCTCTGCAACCTCAGATTTATCTTTGCAATGAAGCATAATGCCATTGAAGTTTTTTTTAAGAAGATGACAATTGATTATATTCATGAAAAGTGGTACACATTTAAAACATGTTGGGTCTTTCAGCTGACAAAAGATATACACCATTATCCACGATAATGCTCGCCCCATGTGAAATTTTCTGATCACGTATGTCTATAGCTAGTTTTTCAGTCAGCAACTGCACAATTGTAACTAATAGTATATACAACATAAATTTTTCTTTGTAAATAAACTTATCTTTGTAAGAAGATCTGCCTAACAGTATATATACATGTATGTACTAATATAATATTGCAGTTACATAAGACAATACAACTTATTTTTTAAAAAATTAATTCAGTCACAAAAATAATAAACAACTGCACTTCTTTTGGTTATAAGTAATTTCAATAATCAATTCTTTTTTGCACATTATTTTTTTTAAGAAGGTACTGACATTTTTTGGTAAAAAAAAAATAAAAACATATGTTGAATATTTGTATATATATTTTTTTCTGCATTCAGTTGGTATTAGGGAATCAACATGACTGACAAGTATGATTCCTCCACCCTTGAATTTTTTTCTGGGGTCATGTTCTCGCTTTGCTACTAATTACCGACCCTAAGCACAGTTGTAGATATGTTCTCGTTTTCATGAATATTCATTTAATTTAATTTGTCAACAGGAATGATGTTTATTAGATAAAACTATTTAAATTATTTGTAAACCCATCTCCAGAAATGCAAGCAACCAATCAAAATAGGACATTAAATATTCATGAAAACGAGAAAATATGTACAAGTGTGCCCACAGCCAGTCAGTGGTACATGTAGCAAAGCGGCAAAAGTCATACTTTCTTGACAACAAATCTGTGGTTGGCAGTTTATAAGCATATCATGTATAGGATTATAATGACACATGACACCTGTTTGCTGTGAGAAAGTTTGGTCTAAAAATTATGGCAACTATTTAGATAAATCAAAATCCTTGGACCAGTAACTTGGCCAATATGGACAATTTTACTCAGTAAATACTATAATATGTGCACTGAGATATATATTGTATCATATTATAACACGGTGTGGTCTGTATTATTCAGTTAGTGCACAATAAAACACCAATCAAAATTCACTGTTATTGAATGGAATTTACAACACATGTTTCATTATTAAAAAAACCATTCTTTCATATATTTTAGGAATCAAAGAAATGGAAGTCAATTACAGAACTCATGGTTTGTACCACATTGATTTCTTAGAAAATTTCAAAGTAGTCTATTTAGTGTACATTGATGGTTTGAGGCATCTGTTTCAAAAGTAAGCAATACACAGGTTTAGATTTATCTTCCCAACAAGGCCGGCTGTAGGGTCACACTGGTATACAGATATGGTTTTTTTCCAGTCTTTCAGTTCCATTTTGGTAAATCTTTTCCTTTTTTACATGCTTACCTGACCAGATGCATTCATGTGAGCTGCTTCACTTGGCATTCTAATAATTCTTGCTCTTAATCTTTTAAGAAAATCTTTGATTTTATATTTTGAAAAAAATCAGACCAATAAGAACAAACTTGCAAGTGATTGATACATTGTACATTAGCTAAAATAATGTAGATTTTAGAAAATGGCTACATTATTGTAGCAACTTGTATTTATAGAATATGAAAACTGTAAATAAGTTATTAGTTTGATGAAGTAAAGAACATGTATTGCATAAAAAAGATAGGTCAAAAATCTATTGTCGATATATCATCTTATAAGTTTATTAAATTATTAATGTTAAGTATGGTTGAACATAATTCTTACAATCAGACTCTGTGTATCAGTGTAGTTAAGATGAGAGTTATGGCCCTTGTGTCTCTTGCTTATTTATAAATTAAATAAGACTTTATCTTGTATCTAGGATAGTATTTTGCATTTCCATACCTTTTTTGTATATCTTCCATTTCAAAGGGAGAGGATTTAGTATCCCACAAATTTATTGTTTTATTGGACCTGTTTTGAAATTATTAATAATCTATGATTTGAATATTCTGATATTGTCTTGCTCGATTTCAATCACTCAATTATCCTATCATATATTTACATGCAGTAGTTTGTTTTGTTTAGTGATTTTAAATGATGACAGCTTGCGGGAAATTGCAATGAATCTGCTCAGAGACTGGAAAGAAGTATTTTTGAATCTTGACATGAGTCACAAGGAAATGGAAGTTATAGAACATGACTACCGTGGAGATTTAAAGCAGCAGGCATTCATATCTTTATTACGATGGAGAGGTGCTGAAACTGAAAGAAAAATGCAGCCTAATGAGATAGTGGACAAGTTAATAAGAGTTTTAGAAGAGATGGAGAAAGGAGACCCTTTACATATTATCAAAAATATGTGTTAGTACAGAAAGAATATAAATGCTCTGCATAAATCAAGATAAACTTGGGACTTTTATCCTAAAATTTTTATCAGTGCATACATCAAGTTTGAAACTGTATGTAAAACAAATAATTAATAAGGGAAATACCATTTTGCTTCATGTTATCTAAAATGTCTTATTAACAGGACCATAACCAGTGATACTCAAAAAAACAAACAAAAACATGTAAAAATTGATATCATATATTTATTCTTTTTCTTTCTATTTAATTATTTATAAGTTTATATTACATATTAAAGAAAGATTTTCTATGTTAGAAATCAAATATTTTTCGATATTTAAAAAAAAAATCCTAAATCAACACCATTTGGAAATATAACTCACATGCTGGCATTTTTCATCTTCAATTTCTCACAGTTGAGTTATATTGACTGAGCAGGTGATCACACGACATCAATATAATGACACTGACCTGTGTTTTCAACCGTGTCAAAATTCTTGGATGTTTCAGGTGTTGACATTAACAAATGTACATAGAAAATTAGTATTTTTTTTTCTTTGCCATGTTAAAATATAACAAATATTTAGGAACCAAGGGCACATATTCTTGTACATTGACCACAATCATATGGAATACAGGGATTCTTGCACACCTATAGATACATATTGTATGTGTTTTTTTTTTCAGTTCTTCATGCACTTGTCCAACTTCTAATGTGTCCCCTGTTTTGACAGATTATCCACATGTACAGTCACTCTTGTGGAAAATATGCTTTAATTAGGATATTTATTGACCAATAAACCTGTTGCTATTGATAATTATTTTTTAGAGTTCATATTTAATGTTTGCAATACACTTAATTGTTTCAAAAGTCAAACCAGAAATTTGGCCACAGCAATAAGTTTATGACTATTTTTATGCCCCAGCAACCACAAGTTTTACTCATGTCCGTCCGTCCATACTAATTTCCGTCAAGCTTTTCTCAGAAACCGTACATAAGAACCATTTGAAATTTTTACACTGCTGAAGATAAGTAAACAAACAACTAATGATACCATCTAGAAATTTAAAATAAACAACAATGTAACTCATAAATCATGATGAAAATAGCTGTTAATAAACATTTTACCTCATCTGACCTGAAGGGTCAAATGAGCTATTTTCATCACTTTGCACCCATTGTTGTCATCGTCATTGTCAGCATCTGTAAACTTTGTACAGTTCAATCTTCTCCGAAACTAACAGGCCAATTGAAACCAAACTTGGTCCAATGTTTATTTAATGGACCATTATAAAGTATTTTTATATTCTGACAGGACAACTAAAATGGGGACCACTGTGGAACTTAGATTAACATAGGATCGTGTGGGTTAAAAAAAGGTGGAAAAAGGGCTTTTTCTTCTAAACTGGTTAACAAATTGAAACACAACTCATCAACTTTATGTTTGTTTTTTATGCCAATCATAAATTCAAAATGGCCACTGTGGCAGAGCTAGGTTTAACGTGTCAACATTTTTGATGGTCTTCTTCACCGAAACTGGTTAACAAATTGAAACAAAACTTATAAGCAAAATTGTCTTGCTAGGTACTCTATAAAGTTTATTTTTTTTATGCCAATTGGAAATTAAAAATGATTTATCGGTAGTTTAACATAGGACCCTATGGGAAAAAGTTTAAATAGGCCGGTTAACCTGTTTAAAGAAAATTTGTCAGCAATATTTATCGGATGGTCCTCCTAAAATATTTTTTGTTGGCCAAAAAGCCATTAAAAATGACCACTGTTACAATAGCAGAGTTATTTTAACAAAGGACTCTATACATGTAGAAAGAATTTTCCACTGCCATCTTTTCTTACACTGCAAAGCATAGAAGCCTATAGGAAAATGTCTAAAATAGTTTCCTGACTGAAACTAACTTAATCAGTTGAAACCAAACAACAACATTCATAGGATGGTTTCAACAAAGATAATGTTATTTATGCCAGTAGAAAGTAGAAAATTATAGGACTTAATTTAATGTCAAGGAAATGCGATTCAGGAGAGTGATACAGGCTCTTGAAAGCTTCCAGTTTTTGTCTCATCTGCGAAGATATTCGCTGGTGGCGAGACATATATACATGGAAATCCGGCAGTAACGTTAACACTTAAATATTTTTGCTTCATATCTTTGTAAGCTTAAGCCCAAGGTCCATCAAATTTGGTCCAGTGATAGCTTATGATGAACTTACTTGTCAGTCAGTCACCTGACATTGACCTCAATTTCATGGTCCAGTGACTCCATTAAAAGATTTTTTTAATTAGGGCAGTTCCTCTGTAACCATGCATGGTAAGATGATAATAATTGGTGTATAGGTTGCTGATGAATAGTACATAACAGTCCGTAGGTGTCACCTGACCTTGACCTCAATTTCCTGGTCCAGTGACTGCATGTACATGTACGTTTTAGTTTTTGGATTAGGTCATTTCCTCTCTAACCATGCAATGTTTATTTTAAATGATTAAAAATGCTCATTACATGTTGCTCATGACGTAATTTTTTTCATACATGATACGGAATGCCGGCGAGACATTTTTCTGTGTTCACACTTGTTTACTAAGAATTAGATTTGTACTGGTTCCTTTGCAACCTGTAATTAACAACATGTATTAACCAAACTCACATTTTTCCGAAAAAATATGTCAATTCATTATCTTGTTTCAGTATAGGCTTTTTTATTTGTACCTAGGGACAAGTGAGATATAACTTGTTTTGGCCTTGAGCAAATATCAGCTTCTTGAATTACAAGTAGAAAGAATTTGCTTCATTCACCAGAGCAATATAATTTTGTAAAAGAAGTTTTTAAAACTTCTGTACAGTTTATGTTTTTTGTATTACAGATCAAAGGAGTGAATCATCCAATGGAAGGAAGCGACCTACCCCTTATGAAAATACTAACGGTATTTATCATAGCTTTAAAGTTAGAGATGTGTATTTAAGAATATCTCTATGTCTAGCTGCCGACATTGTGATTACATAATCTGAATGTAGTCATCAATGTCATCATGAACAGACCATTCATATGTAAAGCAAGGCCATGAACTTTGACAGTTTAAAAATATAGGTCGTTATCGAAATTGCAATCATTTGGCAAGTGTCATCATCCTAAAAATTTACTTTTAAAAGTGTACTAGTATTCATTTGTCTATCAGTTTAAAATAAAAAAAATTCTGTATAAACAACACATACAACACATAAAATCACTTTCAATATATATAAGTGTACAACATTTGTGTGAGTTTTGTGATTATGGACAAACTGACAAAATAATTCACTCGTCGATCATTTATTCCCAACCTTTGTTCTAATGACCTACATGAACAGTTGAACTCCTATGCGAGAAACACAATGTTTGTGCTGCTTTATGTATAAACATATAATAAAGACTTAACATGTGGAAGAAAACAAGGAAATCATCAACAATTTTGTACATCGTGCAGTAAGAGGACTGTACACAGTAAATATCATGCTAGCCTGCTAATCTGTAAATTCAAAATGTTATTGTATCTGGGAAACATCTACGTATACACAATAATGAGTAATGACTTCAGGAAAAAAAAGTCAGTGACTCACAATTTTACAAGTTAAAATTGCAATTAATTTGCATACAAGTATTCTGCTGTTCACAGTTATTCTGGTGACACAAGGTCTTTTGAGCCTCTATATTTCTGGAAATGGTAACTAACAGATGTTTTAATAAAATAATAATAATAAAACACACACTTTTCATACTATTGCATCATTCTGACCAGGCTTAGGGAACATCTTGTTGTATTTTTCAGTGGTTTTGCAATCCAAAAATTTAAACAGTATAGCTGTAAAGCTTTCAACAAGTTGGTGTGAATTTGTACTCCATCTTGGATTGTGTCACAATGACATAGAGAATATAAAGCATATGTTTCCCAATGATTTAAAGAGACAAGGATTAGAAGGAATAACTCAATTGATAAATAAGGCAAGAAGTAAAGATTGGAACGATGATGATATTGTTCAAAATATGAAAAAAAATTTAAAAGAAATTGGGCGACAGGATATTATAAATCTGATAGAAGAAATTGTAGGTAAGATATATTAACTTAGTATATAAGCAGTACAATCATCAGTGACTGATACAAAAATAACTTTTGACAATATTAGTCATTTATATAAATACTGGTAAATATTTTAATTTCGTTTAACTACTCAATACAAGGGCAAAGTTGGTTATTTCCTATAACCTAACTTGCCTTTTTCAACACGTGACTGATTGTGACGTCATAATAAGATGTATTGATGACGTTGGCTATACATTAATTCTTCCGCAAACAACAAGTGACGACACTAAAATTGTGAATTGCAAATATAATTTGATTATTTGTAAAATATTGTTCATATTACTTCATTTTTACTATAGAATTTAAAATATAAGGTTTATTTTCAATTGTTGGTTAGATTATTGGATATAAACGACTTTGGATAGATTTACGCTGCAACATAAAACGCTTCGCGGTTTATTCAGCGTAAATCGACCCAAAGTCGTTTATATCCATTAATCTAACCAACAATTGAAAACAATCCTTAAATATTAACTATGGACTTTTTTACCAGGTCAGTTCATACTAATATGGACTTTATAGAATGGTATTGACTGACAATGAAGTCAGAGGTTGATATCTGTCTACAAGGTCCATATAAACCGTATTGACCGAGTTAAAAGTCGTTAATTGTTGTACAACATATGAAAAGTACATCTGAATTTGCAACGACTATTATTCTTTTCATCTGCACACCTGCCATATTGTTTATATATCGATTGTACTTAGTATAATGAAATCAAATTGTTAGGAATATCTGGATCTTTTTTTTAATAACCGCTAATAATTTTAATAACTTTTTTGTTTCCAGTAAAAAGGTTTGAGAATTTACAAATTTTGTTAGATTTGATTATAATATATATTGCCAATCACTATTTCCGTGCAAAAATAGCCTTCTCACCCTCCCATTTTTAGATATATAATAAATGACTATAAGTGGAACCAATTTTAATCCTCCGTCTGTAACGTCTGTGATAAGTGTTTTACATTTTATTTTTTCCCCTACAATACACCATATATAATACATGTTTTTAAAAACAATGATCTAGTAAATTTTTTGAACATGATGGTTGTAGACAACCCCTATGAAATAAAACTTTGCTGTGGAGGGAGCATTGTCCCCTACATAACCAATCAAACAGCCTTGATGTTCCACAACAAAATTAAATTTTGAAACACAAATCAAATTATAATTGCCATTAATTTCAATTTTAGTTTTCATTGATTTGAAAATTGATTTTGAATTCTAAATGAATTATTATGCTAGCTAATCTTTCCATTTGGAAATAACCACACATATGCAAACATCAAAATATTTAGACTTATTTTTCCGGTGTCTTTTTAACAACATTTTTGTTTGTTTGTGATAATGGGTTTAAACGTTACTTTCAGCAATTTGTATAGGCCACAAAAACAAATTATTAGGTTCTCAGGCCCCGCGAATGCGAGACAAGTCGGACAGTGTTATTCATATAAGGTCCGAGTTGTCCTATAATTTATGTTCCAAGAAATCTATATTGTCATGTAAAAATAAAGTTTTTGTTTGTTAACTGACGTTTATTTTATTAACTGTACAGCAGTTGACCAGACTGAAATTTTTTGTTTAACGTGAAATTTACTATGTATCAGAAAAAAAAAACAAAAAAAGCTTCAACATATATTTATTTTAAAATAAGGGAATTGTGATATCAGAGTATGGTATCATGTCGTCACCATTCTTTCACATCTTGACCAAGCTACTCATTTGGAATCACAGAAGTTTCTATCTAATTAAGTTTAACTAAATTCACTTATTTGAAAACAAACAAGCTCAAATTCTTTCATATCTCAAAGTTGAAACAACATGATTACCGATCACATTAATTGAAGCCACAATTATTATAGATAATTGTGAGTGTTTTCTGAATTCTTAAGATTTAATGTTGTTATTTGTGTCGCATTTCTCATCTTAACATTTAACTTTTATATAATTAAATCAGTATAATTTACATTCGAGTAGAACTATTTCAATTTACTAGAAAAATTTATAACGTTATATGGATAAATATTATAAACAAGACTCATATTTTAATGACAGTACGGTCCGAGTTGTCCTATTTTCTACGGGACGAGCTGTCCTTACTACGTTCCGAGTTGTCTGCGTTCCAAGTTGTTCAGTTACCAATTGCAGTACATATATTAAAAAGAAGACAACACATGTATACAAAAAGTTGGTTTTAATTTCCCATTAAAACAGAATTCTTCAATTTCTTGTTTATATACCAGTATATAAGAACAGATGTAATATTTTAATAATTCAGACATGATGAAAGTTTCCACAAGTACATGCCAGAAAAAAAAAGAGCCGCCCTGCCTCATTAAAAAATTTGAAAAATGGCCTGAGAAGCAACAATTTTTTTAAGAAAAACAAGGAAAAAAAAAGACTCCTCCCTGCCTCATCAAAAAATTTGAAAAGTGGCCCGAGAAGCTAATGATTTTTTTTACATGGCCATACTCATATGTTTGACAGACATTTTATTGTATACAATTGTCCATTCATCTGTCCTTCTGTTGTCAACATGTCTCACTGTATCTTGTTTGTTTGTTTGTTTGAATGGTGTTTTAACTCCACTTTCAGCAATTTTTCAGCTATATCATGGCGTCCAGTTTTTATTGGAGGAGGAAGCCGGAGTACCCGGCGAGAACCCCCGACCTGCAGTAGGACAACTGGCAATCCTTGCCAATTAAGATTGGAGTCAAGTACACCTCACTGTATCTTGGGAATTCCTTCAAAGTTTTTCTTCAAATAGCACACTATTGTTTATTATGTAAGCCACATGGTCTGTATACTTTTTGGTAAATTTTGAATTATGCGCTATGGAGTCCAGTTTTTGTGGGGGTTAGTGGAGGAACTACATTCAGCAGGAAAACTGGCAATATTTTCTGTTGTAAACCTTGCTGTTGTTAAGTTATTGTTGTTAGTTAATTACATTATCGTTGTTCATTTATTAAGAGAATTCGTATTTCCCTCCATTTCGTAGCATTGTTTATTTCGAGTACGCGAAACTGTGTCAACATGTTTTCTGATTTATGACGTTTCATCATAACATTACATGTTTTTCTAACGACGTCCAAGTTGGTAACAAATGCTTACCTCGCTAACTTTTCGTAATTGTACTTTATAAACATCTTATATTTGTTTTCTTGTCTTTTTGGAACGTTGGACTATCAATTTACTTTCATTTTGCTTGTTAATGACCTTGAACCGCAACCGGATTATTTTGTTGCGCAAGCATCTGATTGGCTAATATAAATAGAGTTCTCTGAACCAACGTCACTTTCGAATTTGGAATTCAACGTTTACACAGTACTATTAGCTCAGGTAAACCCCGCAAATATCCATTTGTAAACAATTGTCCGATTAACATTTCAAAGTATTCGTAACTTGATATATATATTATTGTATCATCGTTGTAATAATTTAATACAATTATTTAACTTTCCTGAGTGTTTAATTGAATATTTTGCCACCACGCTACTAAGAACATTCAGTTGTATAGACACAATCAGCGATTTACAAAACTGGTGGCAGCGTATATATTTAGAACCAACAGCTCGATTTAAAAGACTTTTTGAATAATTTACAAATATTGAACACATACCTTGAACACGTGTATTACAAAAAAAAATACAACAAAAGAAGAACTTCATAAAGGCACAGAACAGTTGGTGAGAAAAATAAAATTGAAGTTTAATTATTGATTTTCTGTTCCTGATTCAACAAGGATAAATATTAATCCAAGTTGAAGTTGAACACTATTGTAACATATTAGTATAAATAATAATTCAGGTAAAAACCCTCAGGACATTTGTGACATTTCCTGCAATTTTATTCCACAAAGATAAATTATAATCTAAGTGGGCACATACACATTTATGATATTTCCTACAGTTTTACTCCACAAAGATAAATTATAATCTCAGTGGACACACAAACATTTTCTGTTTGTATACGTACCTAGTGAAAAATTGTAATCTAAAAGGATAAATTATAATCGAAGTGGATACACCTTCATTGTTTATGTTACATGCTTCAGATATTTTTCCACAAGGATAAATCTTAATCCAAGTGGAAACATTTCGATTTTTGTGACGCCTGTGAAAATTTTAAATACTGTACAGGAATAATTTTAATCCAAGTAGAAACAACTTCACTTTTGTTGAAAATTGCCATTTTAGTGATAAAACAAACAAACAAAATTTTTCCATAAGGATAAATTTTAATCCAAGTGGAAACGCATTGATTTTTTTTGGAACATATTAGAATCTATAGTACTATACAAGGATCAATTTTAATCCCAGTAGAAAAACTCGATTTTTCTTAAAAAAACATAATAATAAATACAATAAAAGATACAGGATAAACATTTTCCCCTAATATACAAATCTTTCCTCAACAAGGATAAACTGTAATCCAAGTTGAAAACATTTTACTGTCAATTAACAAATTCAAGGACAATAAATATTAATCTGAGTGGAAACGACCTGCAATTTTTTGTGCTAATTTTCACGTTTGGCCATAAAACATGTATAACCTACGTAACAGACCCAATGGCTTTTTTCTTTAGGAAGAGGAATAATGAAAACACCCATTTCTTTGTCAAGTTCACACAAAACTAACACAAGTACTGCTAACTCTCATTTGAACAGTTCTGGCGGGGACACCATGCAAATAAGATCAGAAATTCAGCGTTCTTGTTCCCCAAATTAGAGTACACTTGAAGGTGACATTGACCACACAAACCCAAAACACATGCATCCCCCTTCCAAGCTTAAGAAATGAAGAAGCCAGTAGAACACCAGTTGGGAGTTATAGTGACACTGCTTTATTAAATACATATAAAACAATGGCTGACAGGGAAGTTGGCGATATGAGAGAAGAAATGAATGACATGCGAGAAGAACTTAGAAGATGTCATCAAATCATTGAAATACTTCAAAGACAACAAGAAGAGAAGTGTAAAAACACAACACCACATTCTACTGAGGACACAACTTTACTGGGCAAACAAACACAACCCAACAATATTGGACAAGGAACAGATAGAGATTATGAGGCTTGCAGTATACTATTTCCTAAAGATCAGTACAATAGACAAGAACGTGAAGTTGTTGGCTATCTACAACAAAGAAATGACTTAAACAGCTCTAATAAAAGTGACTATACCTCATTTCAAGAGAGAAATACTTTTTTTCATAACAAACTACCTTTCCAACAATACGATAATACTTGCAACTGGCCAACACAAACTCAGAACAGAAATAGGTGTAACCAATCTGACGGTTTCACTCTTAAAGAAAGTCAAGTATGTGCTCCAGAACCAGAGATACAGAGAAACCACGTACAATTCAACCAGTCTTACCTGGCAGAAACACCCAGCTATGCACAGAATAAGCAAACCAGTCGACAGCCTCCAACATCAGTTACTACTTCTATGTTTTCACATGATGGTTCACTTGTAAGTTCTCAGTCTGTTCAACAGATGGACCAACAACCACAATACATCAGCCAAAAGAGTTACACACCGACAATGTCAAACAATAACACAATTAATCAACCTGATCAGAGGAACTGTCAGTCATATAACATGCAGACATCATCATACTCTTGTACCAATGCTGAAAATCAGAGAAATCAAGATAATGGAAGACGCTCTAGAGTACCATGGTACAGTGGAAAAGAACCTTGGAGTAGTTACCTGATGCAGTTTAACTTAATTGCTCAAAACAACAGATGGACACCTGAAACCAAAGCAATAGAACTTCTCACTGCATTGAAAGATGAGGCAATGATCTATGCTTCATACCTCCCAGGTGAAGTGACTTCATCTTTTGAATCCTTATGCAGAGCAATGGCCAACAGGTATGGAGACCTAGGTTACCCAGAAACTTACAGACAAGAACTACATAATCTCAGGAAGCATTACAAAGTGACCATCCAAGAGTATGCATCAAGAGTAGAGATGCTTGTAAGGAAATCCTTCCCTACAATGGATGCTAGCACACATAGTACTTTAAGTGTAGAATATATGCTTATAGGTCTACCTGATCAAAGCATTTCTATGGACCTTCTTACAAAGAGACTCACAAGTATGACTGAAGCAATACACCAAGTCACGCTATATGAGACCTATAAAAAAGGTTCAAGAGACAGACACTCAGTCCGAAAATTAACCTTAGACCACCATGACTTGATGGATGATGAAATAGAAGAACGGAATGTAGAGATAAGAAAAGTTGGTGGAAAAAGATATGTGACAGAAGAAAGACTGACTCATTTTGAACGTGACATTAGAGATTCAATAACCAAGTCTGTGTGTGAATTAATTGATGCTAAGCTTGACAAAAGTGGTCAACCTAAGCTAAACAACAGCCCCAGGAGAGCAAACAACAACTTTTATAGAGCTAATCAAGGTCAAATGCAAAACAAAAGGTGTTTTATTTGTAATGAAACTGGACATTACAAGAAGGATTGCAAAAATGCTGAGAAGGGGTCAAAGCAGAATTAACGCAACAGAAACCCAGCACAGGCTGAAAATAAACCCAGTACCAAGTCGTTAAACTAGACTATCGGCCAAGTATCAGCCCATGTTAGTAAGACTTTACAATTAGACAATCATGACGATAAAGAAATAGAAGGAAAATGTAATTTTTTGACAGAACAATCTGAACTTATTGATTCTTATGAAGGTGAGGCATGTGATGACCCAGGTTTACTTGCAGAGGACTTCAATATAGAAATGTTGTTTGAATCTGAGAAAATACAGTCTGTTGAAAATGGTAAGGAAGTTGGTAAGGCTAGGCCCAGTGATGCAATGAAAGAAGACATTGTGATCGACAGGGTAAGAGCAGCTACAATTAAAGTCCCATTGGTTATTAGTGGAATTCACAGTAAAGCTGTGATAGACACAGGAGCTGAGGGGACAGTCCTAAGTGAAGCACTGTATTTTCAGATCCCAGAGCAAAGACGACCTGCACTACAGAAAGCAACAAGGAATTTGGTAGTTGCAGAGGCAGGCAAGCAAATGTCAACTCGTGGAATTACTGAGGTTGAATTGAAGCTGGGAAATGAAACATTTACATGGCCTGTCTATGTAGCACCTATTGGTGATAATATTCTTTTGTGTTGTGACCTCATTGATGAAAAGGACATAACAATCAACTCAAAAAGAGGACTTCAGTTAGGTGGCCAATGGATCGATTGTGAAACCAGGAGAAGTACAGAGAGTGTGGCCAGGTTAGTTATAGAAGATTCAGTCACTGTACCTGCCAATTCTGAGATGGTAATTGCTGGAAAACTTTTTAACAACGAAACTCTACCTGTTTGCCGTCATAGAACCAACGATGGAGGATGGAAGAAATCTAATGGTGGCCCATGTACTTGTAAATACAACCAATCAGAAAGTACCTATTAGATTAATAAATCTGGGTGACCATCCCATTAGGTTGCACAAGAATTACCTGGTAGGAGAACTGAATGCTGTTGATAACATCATACAGTAAGCAAGACAGAAACTTCTAACGCCTGGCAAAGCTATGGTCCACAGTTAAAAAGGTGCAAAACATGCACACGGGATAATGGGGGTAGGGAGAATAAAGCTAAACACGCAATAGAAATTTCAGTTCCAGAAGAGTGGAAAGAAACAAGTGCTGGTTTCCAGAAAACCTTGGGCCATGAATTCACAGCTTCTGATGGTAATGCTAAGGATAAGGCCTATATCCAAAGCATGCCAGAGTATTTGGCTGATTTATATAACAGAAGCACCAAGAACTTAAATACTGAATCACAGAAGCAAAAACTGATGAAACTACTGATTAGACATCAGGATGCTTTTGCCAAGAATAAGAAAGATCTTGGGACCTGCTCTTTGGTAAAACATAAGATAGATACAGCTGGAGCAGCACCGATTAAGCAGCCTTTAAGACGTACACCCATTCAATTCGAGAAAGAGGAAGCAGAAAATTTAAAGGATCAGATTGATCAAGGTGTCATCAAAGAATCCACTTCTCCATGGGCTTCAAATGTAGTCCTGGTTAGGAAAAAAGATGGGACAGTCCGGTGGTGTCTTGATTTTAGGCTTTTAAATGAGTCCACTGTCAAATCAGCCTACCCCTTGCCACGAATAGACATGTGTCTGGATTGTTTGGCATCAGCTTCTATATTCTCCTGTCTCGATCTTAAAAGTGGGTACTGGCAAATAGAGCTGGATGAAGCTGACAGACAGAAAACAGCATTCATCACCAAGTATGGCTTGTTTGAGTATACTAAAATTCCTTTTGGACTCTGTAATGCACCATCAACATTCCAGCGGTGCATGGAGCTCATATTTAGAGGCCTACAATGGAAGACAATCCTCATCTATCTTGATGACATAATAATATTCAGCTCTGACATGGATGAGTATTTCTCCCATCTTGACGAAGTTCTTAGTCGTCTTAAAACTGCAGGTTTAAAATTGAAGCCATCAAAGTGTGATTTAATTAAAAATGAAATTCTGTATCTTGGGTACATAGTAGGTAGAGATGGAATAAAACCAAATCCAAAAATAGTTGAGGCAGTAAAGTCCTGGAAGGTGCCTTCTACAGTCGAAGAAGTCCAGCAATACTTAGGACTGTGTAATTATTATAGGCAGTTCATAAAGGGTTTTAGTGAAATTGCTACACCTCTTTCACAATTGACCAAAAAAGATATACCATTTAAGTGGAATGAAGCTGCACACTCCAACAGGCCTTCTGACAGCACCAGTTTTAGCATACCCCAGGTCAGAAGGGACATTTGTTTTGGATACAGATGCTTCCAATTCTGGTATAGGTGGAGTACTACATCAAGTCCAAGAAGGCACAATGAAAGTAATAGCTTATGCATCCAAGAAACTCCACTTAACCCAACAAAAATATAGTGTAACCCTGCGAGAGTTACTTGCCGTAATAACCTTCACACATCAGTTTCGCCACTATCTTCTAGGCAGTCGATTTATTCTTCGAACAGACCATGCAGCACTCAAATGGCTTTATAATTTCAAAGATCCTCAAGGACAGGTTGCACGTTGGATTGAGACACTTTCTCAATTCAACTTCGAAATCCTGATTCGACCAGCGGTAAAACATTCTAATGCTGATGCCATGTCACGTAAAGACTATGGAGAACCTATGTGTGAGCATCAGAAGAGCCATCAAGTAGAACAAAGTTGTACATTTTGCCAAAAAATAACAGAGGAATGGAAAGAATTCAAAACAGAGGTGGATGATGTCATAAAATTGACAGACATACCAGTCAAAAATAGTAACCATTCGGTCAGAGTGCTGACAAGACAGGCCCATGAACCATGAGTCAAACATGGCTGTCCAAGTACACTAGTGCAGAAGTAATGCGTTTTCAGAAAGAGGATCCTGATATAGGGATTTTGCACAAATGAACAGATCAAGGGAAAATCCCTGATAGAGATGAGGCAGCAGCTTATAGCCCGGCTGTACGGCGTTATTGGCTGAACTGGTCAAGTTTAACAGGGAAAAATGGCATTTTATACCAAAAATGGGTTACAGTGCCATCCGATAAATTCCATTTACAACTGATTGTACCAGCTGTACTGAGAAAAGAAGTTTTAATTTGCTGCCATGACACCAGCTACTCAGGACATCTGGGTGTTACCAAGACAACCGAGAAAATAAAACAACAATTTACATGGTACAGATTGTCAGCAGATGTAAAATCACACATAAAGATGTGTCCCGTATGCAAACAGGAAAAAAGATTCAAGTAGGAAGCAGAAAGTACCATTGATGGACTATCGAAGTGGAAATCCATTGGACAGGATAGGTCTAGACATCCTAGGTCCCTTACCCTTGACTCAGAGAAGGAATAAGTACCTCCTGGTCATTGAAGATTATTTAAAATGCCGACTGCATTGCAGAAAAGCTGGTTAATGCATTTATTTCGAGATATGGAATTCCCCTTGAGATACATACTGACCAGGGAAAGAATTTTGACAGCACCTTGTTTAAAAATGTATGCAAAATGTTAGAGTCTACCAAAACCCGCACAACACGATACCACTCTGCATCAAACGGCATGATCGAGAAGTTCAATCGAACATTGGCTGGAATGATTAAGAGTTTTGTTAATGCTAATGTAACCAACTGGGACCAACACATCTCTCTTCTTGTTGCAGCATACCGAAGTAGTCCACATCCAGCTACTGGCTTTACTCCTAATTTCATGATGCTCGGAAGGGAAATTAATCTCCCCAAGTCAATCCTCTTCCCTCCCCCTAACATTAATTTATAAAAGTTATGATGATTATGTTGCTGAAAAACAATCATTATTTTTTTAAGTATACCAATTGGCCCGTAAGCACCTTCAAGTGTATGCTGAAAGACAAAAACGAGATCACGACTCTAGAATAATGAACCAAAAATTCGAAATTGGAACACTTGTCTATAAGCTAGACAAAACTTTTAACCAAAAATTAAAATGCCCATGGGTTGGACCTTATTTAGCGACTAAAGTCATAAGCCCAGTAGTGTATGAAATCAGTTCAAAGAGCAAATCTGGTACAAATAATAATAGAGTTGAAATCGTCCACTTTGACAGATTAAAACCCTTTCATATTGATATACAGAACAAAGGAATTTAAAATCTATAAAATTAGATGAATCATTTCTATACAGTTTTTATTATTTATTTTTTCAGTTACAATGCCCCGGTTCGTAAAGTGTTCAAAGTGTCCTTATCAAGGAATTCAAAAACAAGCCATTGATCATTTCCTGAAAAGGCATTCACCTTTAGAGGACATTCCATATTATTGCATGTTATGTCATTTTAGAGCCAGATCTCAAGCTAAGTGGGACAAACACATTGTGACTTTTGAGAAGCACAGCAGGTTAGCTAAGCTATGCAAGGTAGTACTATCACACAATTCATACTTAAAGAAAAGTAAGAAGGAATTTCATTTGAATATAAGTAATCAAGGCGATCTCATTCCCATAGAGGCAAGCAATAGTAACAGAAAATCTACAGAAACATGTGTATCTACCGAAGATAGTATCAAAGTATTGGATTCATTTGCAGTTTCTGATCAGGAAAATAGTTTTCTGCATGAAGAAGAAATAGAAACTCTAAAAGCAACTCTTGCCAAAGAAAGAAAGGAATTTGAAAGCTACCTGAATAGAATTGAAAACTCCAAAAAGGAACTAAATCATGAAATTGCTGAACTTAAAATGAAACTCAAAGAAGAAAAGTCTAGGAATTTGAAGCAGCAGTTACAGGAAACAGAAAAAGAACTGTCCGAAATCCGAAATAGGAAAAGAACACCATATCCTGATAACTCAGGAAAACTAAAAAGTGTAGTTCATGTTGTTCCTCATAAACAAAGACGGAGATACTGAGAACTTTTTCTTTGATTTTGTACTAAAATGTTTCTTATTATTATGAAATTTTATAAAACGGAGGGCAGTGTTGTAAACCTTGCTGTTGTTAAGTTATTGTTGTTAGTTAATTACATTATCGTTGTTCATTTATTAAGAGAATTCGTATTTCCCTCCATTTCGTAGCATTGTTTATTTCGAGTACGCGAAACTGTGTCAACATGTTTTCTGATTTATGACGTTTCATCATAACATTACATGTTTTTCTAACGACGTCCAAGTTGGTAACAAATGCTTACCTCGCTAACTATTCGTAATTGTACTTTATAAATATGTTATATTTGTTTTCTTGTCTTTTTGGAACGTTGGACTATCAATTTACTTTCATTTTGCTTGTTAATGACCTTGAACCGCAACCGAATTATTTTGTTGCGCAAGCATCTGATTGGCTAATATAAATAGAGTTCTCGGAACCAACGTCACTTTCGAATTTGGAATTCAACGATTACACAGCTATTATTAGCTCAGGTAAACCTCGCAAATATTCATTTGTAAACAATTGTCCGATTAACATTTCAAAGTATTCGTAACTTGATATATATATTATTGTATCATCGTTGTAATAATTTAATATAATTATTTAACTTTCCTGAGTGTTTAATTGAATATTTTGTCACCACGCTACCAAGAACATTCAGTTGTATAGACACAATCAGCGATTTACAAACTGGCAATCCTTGCCAATTAAGATTGGAGTCAAGTACACCTCACTGTATCTTGGGAATTCCTTCAAAGTTTTTCTTCAAATAGCACACTATTGTTTATTATGTAAGCCACATTGTCTGTATACTTTTTGGTAAATTTTGAATTATGCGCTATGGAGTCCAGTTTTTGTGGGGGTTAGTGGAGGAACTACATTCAGCAGGAAAACTGGCAAATATTTTCAATTCAGGTTTTTGAACACATCCTGCCTTCAGTAAAGCTTGAAATCTTAGCCTCAGTATTGACATGTCTGTGATTCATCATAAATGTCTAAAACTACCTTAAACAATCAGGCATGAAAGCCTCTTGAGAAATATTTTTAAAATTACAGTTGCACACATAAAATGAACAATAATTAAACATCACTAGATGTATAATCCTTTAAACTGATGCTGATTGCAATTCAAGGTATAGCCACCAAGTCTTAAAATTAGATCAGAGGTTAGTAAAAATATTGTCCTGTATCAGGCATCACGATATCCTTTATGGGACTCTACATTGTATAATATCAGATGTATCCAATCAGGACAACTGAAACTACAAGATTAGACAAGAATATTATTTTCTTAACAACCCGCATGATTCATGAATTTTGATTTCTTGATGCAATGAGTATACGAGTCTGCATGAGCATATCAGTACCACAAATGAGCAATTTATGTAATAAAAATCTTTCATTTTTGTAAGCATCATTTTAGCAATTTCTGTCGTGTATTCTGAGAAAAAGAAGTCTTTCTTAATGTACATTGTGGTGAATAAGTCACATTATTCAACAAGAAGTGCCATTTCAGAAAAGGTAGAAACAGAACCACCTATGAAAAGAGTTTTTAGGAGCAGAGTTTTCATAGATAATTTCACAGAAAATACCTCGGAACATGACAGTCGGGTAGGTGTCACTTGACTTTGTGACTGCATCAGAATTAAGTAACATGTATTTTATATTATAACATTTCCATGGATTTATCTGTATTTTTCTTCCGACTTTAATTGTTTGAGAGTCGGTCTTGTTCATATACCAATAAATCCATGGAAACGGTGTTCAGTTCTTATAAACAGATATATCATGTCTGGGAGGGGTATTTGTGAAAAATACCAGTCGAGAGATGAAATATTTCCCGAGCCGCTAGGCGAGGGAAATTTGATTCTCGAGACTGGTATTTTTCACAAATACCCCTCCCAGACATGATTTATCTGTTTAATTACACCGAATATCATGATTTCAAAGAGCCGTGAAACTAGACCACTTGCGTGCTGTTTATTGACTCTTAACTATCGGAACGTTTCCGATTTTCAAAATTGATTACTCATGTTACGTTTACTTCGAGGTAAAAGTCAAAACTTCCGAATGAATATTTCCAGCATAATAATATGCGAGGGTTATTTTAAGCAAATACCACGGCACAGAGGGTAATTTTTTGTCGAATACCCCGGTGATGACGAAATCGATGCAAAACCAGGAAATGTGCGAAAAATACACTGTCTATCGACCAATCAAAAGCCAGCATTTTTATATGAGGTGTAATTATAATTATTATACCCCCGCAAACTAGGGGGGTATATAGGAATCACCCTGTCTGTGTTTCCGTCTGTCCACATCCCTTGTAAGCGCTTCTCCTAAACTGCTTGACAGATTTTGATGAAACTTTACATGAAGGAAGTACATTATATGTAGATGTGCATGAAGAATTTTCGTCGCTGTCGGATATTATTCAGGGGAGATAATTGGACTTAGACTTTAAAAATATAGTATTCAGTGCGGGACCTCTTAAGCGCAACTCCTCCTAAACAGTTTGACAGATTTTGATGAAACTTTACATGAAGGAAGTACATTATATGTAGATGTGCATGAAGAATTTTCGTTGCTGTCGGATATTATTCAAGGGAGATCATTGGACTTGAAGCAAGCGGGGGTATCCCTTTGTGAGCGTGCTCACAGTCCACACTTGTTGTAAAATTTATTTGCTTAAGATTATCTTAATTCCATGTTTCTTGTTTATTTTGATGAAGGGACTAACCTGAAGTGTGTATATCTTGTTGATTTTAAGTACAAAGCTTTATTAGATAAACTGCCTGATTTGAATACAAATGAACACAAAACTAAGTTTTAACTTAAGTCTATAACATTTTTTTCTGAAGTGACAAGAAAAATGTTTAATTTAACAATTATTAATGGCAAGCCGTCAAAAAAATTTTCTGTTTCATCCTAGATATTTAATGCAGTCATATTTGTGTGGGTACTGCAACTTAGTGGTTAGTTTGTTCCATCCTTTGAACTGTTGGTCTGAAACTAATCGTGTTCAGGATATAACTTTTTTATCTTTTGAGGTAGGCTTTTGATAATTGGGATGTGGGTAGGTAATATCAAGGCGATGTGTCGCATACCATAATTGCATTGATTACCTTTGACTTTAACCTTAAGGTCGGCGGGGCCCACAGATGGATACCATCTCACTGATATCTAGTTTGCACCGGTTTTTGTTCAACTGCTATAAATTCATTTGTTCAAAAATAAATTATGTTGAAAACTTTTACTGGAAGTAATCTGGACCAATCAAAGAAACTTATTTCTAAATATGCAAATCATTTACAATTATGATAATATATAATGCTTTTTATATGTTCCACATAAAGTAATTTTTTTCACTACTGATGTGGAATGCATGAGAGACATTTTTTTTGTGTCCACATAAATGAATGAAATCGGAATGATAATGAGTATCCTGTCAAAAAAAGTATGAGCATTTTGCTTTAACATTTTTTCTTTGTTGAATTACACAGTTGAATCAACTGGAGCATTCAAAATAGATAATGTAATTTGAAAGTTGTTTGTAAGAAGATAAGATGAATTCGAAATGTGTTTATTGAGTAATCATTCACTCCAGTCAAGTGTTAATTACGTAATATGGTAAACACAACAGGTGATAACCTAATTATGAATACAGATCTGTTTCATCCATTTCGTAGAATATGTTATTGCAACAGTATTTTGAAACAATAGGAACGAATTGGTTGTAATGTATGTTATATTGCTTAGAAAATATGACTTATTGATGGAAAAATACGTGTGGTCAAAATTGTACATCACGCATGGGCCAATGTACCTGGCGTACATAAATCTTGGGAAAATCAATTCAAATTAAATTCTATTGAAATGATGAAAACAAAAATAAATATTTAATTCAATAAATAATAACTTGTAAAAAACGTGGTCCATCGCAGAGTATCGTATAAAATTTAATTCTGTTCCGAACTTGTTGTAATTTTGAAACAACTTCCTACTTCCGGTTAATGAAAATGTCTCACGAATGTTCATAAAAACAATGTTTGCTATTACTTTGTTGAATAGACAACATGTCATCTTATAATAAAGAAATTTTAGGAAGCAGAATGTTTTCCTACGTATATTTCCTTTCTTGCACGGTGCATATATCATAGGAACCCATACAAAACAACAACTAATATCTACCACGGTCTTGAAAAAAATTTAAAAGACCTTTATTCTGGACTTTAAGAAAAAGCACATAAACATCCCAGCTTAAGCAAACAATATTTTTTATATGCTGAGCGGTAAAATGTCCGACATGACTCAGGAAAATTTCCAGGGTCTTGATTCGAATACAACAGTTTTCTTTAATTTGTTCTAAGCACCATTAATCAATTATTTATGGAATCCATAAGCAATTGTATCATAATTTTGCAAAGGTCAATGCACAATGGCAGACACATGTATCACTTACTAGTATTTAGCTGCTTTTATTGCACACTTGGTTTTATTACAGGTTGAAAGTATGAACTTGACACAGTCACCTTGTAAAACTGGGCAAAAAGAAAATCTGAATTCAATAACAGCTCTCACTACAAAACAGGAAAAGTCTGAAAAGGTTAGTTTTTGTACTGACATGTACTGAATTTTACTCAACCGGTCTGACTTGGTCTTAATGTTACTCAACTTTACTCGACCTAAGTCTCGACATTACTCTGAAAAGTCTGAACAAGTCTCGACCTGATCTTGACCCAGTCTGAATTAGTCTCGACCTGTCTGAAAAGTCTGAACAAGTCTCAACGTTACCTCGACCCAGTCTGAATCAGTCTCGACCTGTCTGAAAAGTCTGAACAAGTCTTAAATTGATCTTGACCCAGTCTGACTCAGTCTTGACCAATCTAAAAAGACTGAATCAGTGTCGACCTATCGTAAAAGAAGTAATAACCGCAATTTCAAACACCATGTGTTTCTAGTTATATAGTGCTATTACGTTATGTATTAAATATTGTGTTTTTGTGAAATAAATTGGTATTACTTTTTTGTCATTTACTGAATGCATATTTTATTATTACAAAATTAAACTAAAAACAAAATTTTTCTAGATGTAATTTGTAACATTACAGACTGGGTTAAGACTTATTCTGTATTGTAAGGTTGGTTGAGACTAAATAAGAAAATATTGAGACTAATTGAGACTCATTCAATCCATTCAGACTAGTCAAAACTTATTCAACTGTTTAAACGGGTCGAGACTATTTCCCATGAAAACAAGTCGAGACCAGGTCCAGGCTAATTCAGTCTTTCCAGATTGGTCGAGACTAATTCAGACTAGTCCAGATCAGGTCAAGAATGAAACAGTCTTTTCAGATTGGTCAAGACTGGGTCATACTTGGTCGAGATCCAGTTAAGACTTGTTCAGACTTTTCAGACAGGTCGAGACTGATTCAGACTGGGTCGAGATAACGTTGAGACTTGTTCAGACTTTTCAGACAAGTCAAGACTAATTCAGACTGAGTCGAGATCAGGTCGAGACTTGTTCAGACTTTTCAGACAGGACGAGTATAAATTAAGAACTTTTGAGTAATGTCGAGACTTAGGTCTAGTAAAATTGAGTAAAATTAAGACCACGTCAAACCGGTTGAGTAAAATTCAGTACTAGTTAGTACAAAAGCTAACCTTTTCAGACTTTTCCTGTTTTGTAGTGTCTGGTTTTACATAAATCTGAGTTAAAATTATATGGGAATAAAATTAAGAAATATAGAATAGGATTTCTTCTCTTTGATGGTAACAACTATATGGAAGCCATTGCCTATAGAGGAAATGCCAAAGAAATGGATACACGTCTAGAGAAAGACAGAGTATACTCTCTTTCTGGATTCAAGATAAAACATTCAAATACTTCTTCTTCAGTGAGAAAGCTGGAGTTGGTTCTACTACAAGATGCTATATTGTATCCGATGATATTATTCTAAATAGATGCAGTCGAAAGTTAAACATCAGTGAGGTTATAAAAGACTGTCAGGCAATGAAAAAGATAACTATTGGCCCTGTTATTGTTACCTCAGTTGGCCCTTCCAGAAATCCTAGCATGAAAATGAATTTTGTGAAGGAAATCGTGTTAATACAGGACGAATAATAATGAAGATGTGGAGTAACAAGGAGAATATTGATTTCCCATATAAGCGTGGAGATGTTCTAGATTTAGAAAACGTAGAGGTTGGGGTGTTCAATGCTAATTGCAATTCAGATGTATTTATCATATGCAAAGAATATTCCAAGTTTCTGCACAGCCCATTGCAGTTTATGAAAGAATTATTACCAAATGAAGATGCTGATGAAATGATACCAGTGGAAATGAATATTAAAGATTTAAACCAATTGTCTGTAAACAGAAATGTTGTTATTATTAAAAAAGCTTCTATTGAGTCACTTGCTAAAGATAACAGGGAAATGACATTCATGAACTGCAATATCTTTCCAAGTCATGGGAAACTTGAAAAAAGAGATGGCATTGAGTGGTTCCGCAAACAATGCAATGAATTTGTAGAGGAGAAAAGATGGTGAGTTGGATGTTGAGATTGTGGATGAATCAGAGAAAACTATTTAATCAAGCATCTAAGGAAGTAATTGGTGATGAGAACTACCAGAAATTTCTAAAATATGGTTCTCTGCAACAGAAACAAATATTAAAGGTAATAGAAAATAATAATGTTGAATATAAATTTGAAATATTCTGTAACAAAGGTAAAGCTAAAGTTGTCAAGAAAATAAGGAAGATAAATAACTGTTAGCATTTTTTTATCAATCTATTAATCATTTGACATAACTAGCATTGCATTGTTTACAATTGTTTATCATTTTTCTGTTTATGTGCAATTTTATGAAATTTTAATGAATTTGGTAATTTTTCTTCCTTTTTCAAAACACTTTTACTACTTACTTACTTATCCTCTTCATCCCCACCGGGAGATAAGGCACCAACAAGCTTCCTCCACTTTTCTCTGTCCTTTGCCACATGCCCCCAGGTGTATCCTAGCTCTTGAAGTTCCTTTTTGGTATATAGGTTGCTGATGAATAGTACACGACTGTCTGGTAGGTTCCACCTGATCTTGACCTCAATTTCACGGTCCAGCGACTACGTTAAAGGTTTTGGGTTACGGCTGTTCCCCTGTAACTATGCATGGTATGGTGACAATATTTCGTATACAGGCCGCTGCTGATATTTAATGCTATTTACGTAATCCTTATGACGAAATTTATTTTCGTTACTGATGCGGAATGCAGGCGAGACGTTTTTCTGTGTCCACACTTGTTTATTAATATTTAATTAAAGTTTTTTCCTCGGCCCATATTTAGGATCACTTACACGTCAAAGGCAATTGATTGAATATCAATCACTTTTTGCTTAATACCTGACAGACTAGATGCACTATTTCCATCTTTTTTCATCTGCTTTCTGTCTTCCATTTTATTTTTTTCTTGGCTTATTTAGGGAAAACTTTGCGACAATGTTTGTGTGTTCTTCCATAAATATTCCCTTCGTTTATTACATGAGTGTAATTGGGTAAAGAAATCACAATTCTTCTAATTTTCTGAAACATAATTTTTCTTGTGAAACTGATTGGTTGAAATTTTCATATTTTCTTAACCTTTAGAACTTTGAAAACTTGAATGCAAATGATTTTTTAGGTCTCTTATAAGGATTTCATTTTTGTCTTGATCATTAAAACATCTGGTTTCTATTGGATATTGCTGTTTTGCATTATTCGAGTATATGGATGGTCTTTAACAATGATTTCTCAATTAGTGCTTAGTGGACATTTCCGCCGAAGACAATTTTAGATTGTTATTTTCCTATAATACTACAAGCCTAATTGAATTGAAATTTTGTAGGTTGAAGTGTTGGAAAACATTTACAAATTTTTTGGACAGGGCATTCTCTTATGCCTTAGGGATTTCTTCATGGCTGTTAAAACGTATGTGGAATCTAATTAAATGTTCTATGTACAAGGCTAAAATATTGTAATTACATAATCTGCATTGACCAGTATTTCACTTACATAATCAAGTTAACTAAAAATAAATCGGTGAGTTGATTGACAAATGGCAGAACAAAATTATGCAACTCGAAAAGTCTACTGAGTTATGTAAAACTGGAAAATCAAGCCTTTTGATGCAACAACATCAGGTGTGCTTTTTTAAAAATCTAGAAAAAGGGGTATATAATGTGCAAGAAGCATAGTCCTTCTAAACATCTAGTATGTTTCTTGGCCAGACATTTTGTGCTGTAACCTTACAATTCCCCATCGTGTATCCTCTGTCAATCATAAAATGGATTGTTACTTTGCAGGATTGTAGTGAAGTGAGCTCTTTACTAATATTTTTTCCATTTTTGGCTAATCAAATTTCTAACATATCATCCATATAGAATTGAATTGTTAATTGGGGGTATACTGTTTTTGGTCTGTGTGTTAGTGTTTGTGCATCCATCTGTAGTCATTTGCTGTCACATTTTTCTCAGCTGTGGTTAGTGATTCAATACTGAAATTTTGTCAGTAGCTATTTATATGATCATGCATATTGTGTTGTTCATTTTTAGATCTCTCCAACACTTGCTTCCTGTCTACTGACCTATATAATGGGGTATCATCAGGAAGCGTTAGTTCACAGAAATACTTGTTGTTTACTTGTACATATATTCTGAAACTACGAAACCTTGAACATGGATTGTACCTTAATAAATATTTATAATTAAGTTGTAGGCATTCCTTTATAAGGTTTTTTTTTCTATTTTTTCTATTTGACTACAAGCAAATAGCCATTATTGTTAATTCTTATTGATTGGAAATAACAAATTTAATGCGTGAAAATTGTTGACCAAATGCATTACAGCATATTTTGTACCTCTCATATATAGGTACATGCACATGTACAACCATATTTTTACTGTCACAGTTTGACCATTCAAATGATTATAGCAATAATCAAACATGTATTGATTTAGAATTCCTACAAAAACAACTGCATGTTGTTATGTACTGCTTTTACTGTTATTGTCGAAAGTGTTGACAGTTCCTTCTAAAACGCTACATGTATGTCTTGATTTCTTACTAAGCATTTCCTTTTTTGTCATAAGGTAATGGATACAAACTGATTTCTGATTATAAGTGAAAATATACCAGATGGCACTGAGCAAAAATTAACTGTTTAATATTTGCATAAAGCAACCCATTTATAGCAAAGATGTACTATTATTTTGTGGGAATGATACATGTGAAGTCCTCTTACAAATTGTCTTATTTGTTGCCAGTTGGTATTCCAAGATTGCCAACATAGAACTTTTTTTCCTTTTTGTGGCCATTTTTATAGTTTGTTTTTGCAATGTTTCAATATGTATTGGCTACCAAGCCATGTTGCTGTATTTGTTTTGATTTGTTTTATTTTTTGATACTTCATGTTACAAAATACTACAATGTCATAATTATTCATATTTCTCTTCCATATTTAATTTGGGTTTATTTATAAAATACATGTCAATAACATCAATATTATAGTTTTTAATGTAAATAATTATTTTAAACTTAAAGTTTTTATGCTTGTAAATCTTCTAACAGTAAATAATTTAATTTAATGATTTCACATTCTAATTAAGCATAATTAAGCATAGTTGTTGCTCTCTCACTAAACATGAAAACAAACTTCGAAGTATTTTTTGTTTTTTTTCCAATTCAACTATCACATTATGAAATCAAATGTTACAATATGTTGATATAATACAAATTTCATGTACAAATCATAGTTTTGATTTATTTTGCTTAATATCAACATTGTCATTTGTTATTCTTTATTAATTGTGCTGAATAAGTGCTCATGTTTCTGCTTAGTGCTTGGATTTTATGCTGCGATTGTGGTTTTAATCATGTCAAAATTTTATTATTGTCTGGTGTGCATGTATATGTTACTCCAAGTCGGTTCAAGACGTTATATGCCGACTCTAAATATAATTATTATTTTTAAAAATAACAAATACATGTAGATTAAAGTTATAAAAGTGTTTGAATATACACAATGATTCATTTTAAGATTAATAAATACAATTTTTATATACATGTATTTATAATTCAATTATTGATATTTTAAAATAATTATTATCATTTATTCTATGTATTTATAATATAAGCTAAATTCTAAATTCTATAATAGATAATAATGTGTACACCACTTATGTTCTTGTTCTCAACAAAATTTTTTTCATTTGACTAGGTTTTATGTTTTAAATTGAAACATTAAAATATTGTTTAAATAGTCCATGGAGTTTATAAGTAAGTGGTTTTATAATGTCATGACATTAGTGTAAATGAATTAGAAAACAGAATTGGATTGTTTATTGTCATTTGAATTGTTCATAGAGAAAAAAAATAGTATTTTCCATATACATACTAATTGACCAGATGGAGACCAGGAACAGTTGATGCTGTATCTTGGGCTGTAACGGTCTAGTTGTAGAAATATTAGGCTGCTGATACGGTCCATTGACGACCAGAATGTTGACAGACAACTGTTGTACCGGATTGCTGATACCATTGCAAGAGTAGTCTAACTCTTGCTTCCTGTTTACTGACCTATAGAATGGGGTATAATTAGAAAGCATTAGTTCACAGAAATACTTGTTGTTTACTGGTACATGTATTCTAAAACTACGAAACCTTGAACATTGATTGTACATGTAACTTAGTAATAAATATTTATAATTAAGTTGTAGGCATTCCTTTATAAGAGTTTTTTTCTATTTTTTCTATTAGACTACAAGCATTGCCATTATTAGTAGTTCTTATTGAATGGAAATAGCAAATTTACTCCTTGCGAATTGTTGACAAATGCATTACAGCATATTTTGTACCTCTCATATATAGATACATGCACATGTACAGCCGCCGATTTTTACTGTCATAGTGTGACCATTCAAATGATTATAGCAATAATCAAACATGTATTGATTTAGAATTCCTACAAAAACATACTGTTATGTAATGCTTTCACTGTTATTGTCGAAGGTATAAACTGATATCTGATTATAGAGAAAATATACTGATGTCATTGAGCAAAAATTAATTGCTTTAGATTTGCATAAAGCAACCCTTTTGTAGCAAAGATGTACTATTATTTGGTGAGGAATGATACATGTGAAGTCCTCTTACAAATTTTCTGATTTCTTCCTAGTTGGTATTCTATGATTGCCAACATGGAACTTTTTTTCATTTTTGTGGCCATCTTTGAACCAGTTGAGTAAAGGAGGCTCTTAGAGCTCTGGTGTGAATACATGTATGTGTTTTTAATCATGTGCTCAATTTTTTATAGTTTGTTTTTGCAATGTTTCAGTATGTATCGGCTACTTAGCCATGTGGCTGTATTATTTATTTTGATTGGTTTTATTTTTTGTTACCTAATATTACAAAACACTACAATGTCATAATTATTCATATTTCTCTACCATATTTGATTTGGATTTATTTATAAAATACATGCACATCAATATTATAATTTTTATTTTAAATAATTATTTTAAACTTAAAGTTTTAATGCTCGTAAATCTTTAAACAGCAAAATATTTAATTTAATAAATACACATTCTAATTAAGCAGAGCCTTACAACATTGTTGTTCAATGTATTGAGATTAGTTGTTGTTCTCTCACTAAACATGAAAACAACCTTCGAAGTAATTTTGTCATTTTCCAATTCTACCATCACATTCAATCTAATTAAAATTAAATCTTTCACTTTCATGAACAAATCATGTTTAGATTTATATCAATATTGTCTTTTGTTATTCCTTATTAATTGTGCTGAATAAGTGCTCATGTTTCTGCTTAGTGCTTGGATTTTCTGCTGTGGTTGTTGTTTTATTCATGTTATAAGAATTCTATGATTGTCTCGTGTGCATGTATATGTTGCTCAAAGTCGCTTCAAGATGTTATATGCCGACTCTAAATATAATTATTTAGTTTTAAAATATCAGATACATGTAAATTAAAGTTGTAAAAGTGTATAAATATACACAATGATTCATTTAAAGATTAATAAATAAAATTTTAATATATTTTGAGTTCAATTGTGATATTTTAAAATAATTATTATTATGTATAAATTATTTCTATATATTTTTTACTATAGGCTAAATTCTAAAATCTCATTCTAGAAGACAGATAATAATGTTTACACCATTTATGTACTTGTTCTCTACAAAATCTAATTCGTTTTGCTAGGTTTAATGTTTTAAATTGAAACATTAAAATATTGTTTAAATTGTCCTTTGAGTTTATAAGTAAGTGGTTTTAAAATTTCATTAGTTGGAATATATTGAAAAACAAAATTGGATTGTTTATTGTCGTTTGAAATTTCTATAGAGAAAACACAAAAATAGTATTATTATATACATACTAATTGACCAAATGGAAACCAGGAACAATAGATTATGTTTCTGTGGCTGTTAGTAACGGTCCAGTTGTTGTACTGGATTGCTGATACTGTTGCAAGAGTCTTGCTCCTGTGAAGACTATAAAGTCTAGCAGCTGATCTTCATAGCTAATAGGTCTGGAGATGACACATTACTATGTTATGGGAAGCCTCGTCTAGTCTCGAGTAAGCGTTGCATGAAACGGTTATTTGCTTTGCAGATATCATATAACATCAGTTTTTTCCGTCTGTCCTTTCTTCTTTTGTCCTCTCATTATTTTGTCCTGAGATTGTAGCTAAACCGCTTGATATCTTCAAACTAGGAAGTTGCATGTATCTTGACGAGTAGGACGAAATTGCATATTAACCATTATGCGTTATTTCCTTGGCTTATTTTTCGTGTCCGGTAAATAATTTTTGGTGATAAAAGCTCTACAACATCTTAATCATTTGTATTTTAAATATTGTTTATGTTTGAGCGTCACTGATGAGTCTTGATTAGACGAAGCTCGCGTTTGGCGTAGTCAATTGTTCTAACATTGGTATATTTAATGACATTTTATTTGCAACCACGTGTGCTGGTGGACTGATAGTCCCCGAGGGTATCACCAAATCAGTTACATTTCGGTTCTGACAGGAAAATCTAAATTTGCTGCCCTGAAATTTCGAAAATTATTTTTAATTCTAAGGTTTTTCTATTTTCAAGTTGTAGATAGCCTTAGCCGGATTCGGTTTAACGTTTTGAAATTTTGTGGGATAAAAGCTCTTTAGCACCTTAATCATTTGGATTTTAAATATTGTTTGGGTTTGAGCGCTACTTATGAGTCGTGATAAGACGAAACGCGCGGCTGGCGTACTTAATTATATTAACCTTGGTATATTTAATGACATTTTATTTCCAACTACTAGGTCGATGCCTCTGCTTGTGGACTGTTAGTCCCGAGGGTATCACCAGCCCAGTAGTCACACTTTGGTGCTGCCAGGAATATCATTGATTCTTTCAGTGACAGAGTCATTGTCTAAATTTTCTACCCTGAAATTTTGAAAATCATTTTAATTCTAAGGTGTTTCTATTTTCAAGGTGTAGATAGCATTAGTCGGGTTTAGTATTACGTTTTTGAATTTGTGTTGATAAAAGCTGTACAACATGTTATTAATCACTTGGATTTTAATTATTGTTTAGTTTTCAGCGCCACTGATGAGTCTTGATTAGACGAAATGCGCGTCTGGCGTAGTCAATTCTATGAACCTTAGTATATTTGATGACATTTTTTTTAAACCATACTGGCTGGATTCAGTTTATATATAGGTACCTGGTGATGAATAGAAAAGCAATGCAAAAGAACCATTACACTTCCTACGTTAATAATAACGTTATCTGCCTTAGTTATTTGTAACTCTGCTTTATAGAGCATCTATCAGTTCTGCTGATATCTTGTTTATCAATTATACCCGTTATGGTAAGATGTTAAAAAACCAAGATGTCAACAATAATCGAAGCCCATAGGACATAAAAATGAAACTAACCAGAACAACAAAAACTGAAAACATGAGTAGCCCGAACCCGATAAAAAACGAGGGTGCACTCAGGTACTCCGGACGAGTAAACAGTGCCAGTCTCTAATTGAAAAAACGTTCAGTTACTCGTAGTCTTTCAAGTACGTGGAAAAGTCAAATCCAGAAGTAGGAAGACCTGCATATTGGACCAAAAATGTTTTTTCGCATTTGGAAATAGATTTTTCATAACAATCAACAAAGTCGTGATGACGGCCATAGAAATTCTAAAGATTAGCAATCACACTAGGTGCAACAAATCCCTGTTTGATAAGCTATGATTCGCAGGTTCAACAGTCATACTTCTTCCCATGACCTTCCTCAATTGAATTATCGAACAAATAAATTTTGACATTTTCTTGTTCTCATGTCTCAATCTCGCAATTTTTCTTTGTCTTTCTTTTCTTGAATGATGTTTAACGCCGCTATAAGCAATTTTTTTCCGTCATGGCGTCCAGTTTTTATTGGGGAGGAAACCGGAGTACCCGGAGAAAACCCTTGACCTTCGGCAGAAAAACTGGCCTCTTGTCAATTAGGATTGGAGTCGAACGCACGCTTCCCGCAGTGAGACTCGAACCCGCAACCTCAGTGTTGTCGGACCACGTGATCAAGAATACACGAACTACCTTAACCACGCGGCCACCGAGGCCACTACAATTTTTAGAAATGTTGCGGTTGTTTTGGTAAGTATATTATGTTACATTTTCTGCTGGAATTCAAAAGAAACTTGACCACAGACTCTAGATTGTTATGGAAAGAATCATTCTGTGAAAGGACATTCTTTAAGTTGATAACACTTTATTTTATTTGTACAATAAATGATTTGAATTATTTTATACAAGAAAAACAAGAAGTACTGCAAATGTAATTTAATATTTTAAAGACTAAAGAAACTAACATTGTCTATATTTGTTGCCCGAATGCACATATTTATGAGCATTTTTTACGTGTCAATTTACCTACTCAAGAACTTAATATTGTTCCATACCTGCAATTCAAGTGGAACTGAATTAAAGATATTCAAAAATCAGTAATAAAAAGTCGGATACTTTATTAACGCTGTAAAATGTACAAAAAATGAAAATAAACTTCATCAAAATTTAAAAGTTGCCGAAACCTACACCTGATTTAACTAAATATAGAAAGTGCGACCAGAACATATTCAAAACAGAGATTCGGGTATCTGTGCGTTACTGTTCCTTTGTATATAAATAAATGTCTGGATCTTCCACGAATAAAGTGCATTTATCAAGACACAAGTTCGTTTCTCTGATCTGTGATAATAGTAAATAACTTAAAATGAAATTGACTTTATATATCCGAGTATAATGATGTTTTTGTTATTACTGAGTCTAAACTTTATAACAAAGTAAGCAAAATTCTATTTCTGAATGCATAATGGAAGTTACAAATAAATAAAGACGCAATTGGTCATCCCCCAAATTTTCTTTATGTAAAAAATGAAAAACTGATACACTAATACACCAGACCTCGCTTGGAAACATACGTACACGATCTTTGTAAATGGAAACTGTTATTATATGCATTTTTAATGATGACATTTTACAGATATAACCCTGTACTGCGATTGGTTGAAATGCTCTTTAACAACCAAAACTAAAGCAACTACAGCATTGTCTTGTTTTGGTACAGGCATTTAAAATTAAATGGTGGGTAAAACAAGGTTTTACGGAATGCCAAACCTCCCGTTTCCATAACTGTAGTGTTTCAGTTTGTGTGTTGATGAAAATTGTTGGTTATCACACACCATTGATCAGTAAAGGCGTATCAAAGATCATCGCAGGATACACCACCTATTACTGACTAGTGGTATATTATACCCATCCATTTTTAATCGACTAAACAACTCGCATACTACAGTAATGGAAGCGGGAGGTTTGGCATGCCATAAAACCCTTTTTAACACACTATTTTCATCTGAAAGGTATAATTTGAGATAATAAGAAAAGCAAGATAACATAGCTCTCTGCAGGGTGTACTTGAATTGAAATCTTCACACAAATGAACATAGTTTACACAAACGGACTCCATGTTTTGTAGAAAATTGTTAAGTATTCCGAATTGCAGTTGCTGCTGCATCATTTGCATAATTTATATCTTCATACATATAATTCATTATGGACGCTGCATCATATAAGATTACATTACAATTTATAGCCGATAATTGACATTGTTATACAGCAAATTTATGAACCGATTAAAAAAACAACATTCATAACACGTGACCGTACAATACATTTTCCGTAATTCACACCCCGAAAATGTACAAAAGCCAAAGTGGACGTACGCCGCCATCTTTCATAGGAATTGTCGAATCTGAACCGTTAAAAAGGCAGTATTTTTTACATTTGAAGGTTGACGCCTTTGTTAATTCAGCTGAATAATAAATAAGTCAAACATGTTTAATACACTATTGTCATAGTGTTCATCATAATACATATTGGCGATATGCTTAAACAACCGCAATTTTCCTTCATCATTCATCCTTAATCATTATTATCTGTCGTCGTCCTTATCTTTTGCTATTGGAATTTTACATTCTGTAAGTCAGCCATTTTTGTTCTTGATGTGATCTTATGTTGTTTACAAAGGTCCGATGCTTTTGAAACGTCATATGGTATTCGGATAAACCGCTAGACTTTTCCCTCGTAAATCGGAAAAGGTATAGCCCGAAGGTTTCGAACATTCCACTGCTCCTACCTTACACTTCCTTTCAAAACATGGTCAAAAGTTACTATGGAGAATCAGCCTATCCAAATAAAAAACCGCCTAATTTCTACACCCTGATTAAATGTGGAAAATAGTTGTTGATTTCAATTTGTACCTTTTCCATACGCTGTAAGCAGTTTTTATTTGTTACGCAAAAACCTCCGCCAAAACACGCAGACCTTTTATTATACACCCTATGATGACTATTTTCGGGCAGATGTTTGCACTGTATTCATATAAGCTGCATTAGTAGCTGCATTTCGCTATCCCCAATCTCACATAAAATGTGAATTCTCGAATGAATACTTCAAAAATGTGTTTATAAGAAGATATGTTAAAGATCAAAGGCTCCTCTATATATATTATTTTAAAACTATGCACGTACAATGTATACATTTAATGTAATGACGACAGATTAAATGGAAGGGTCAATAATATAATATAACTTTATTGTCATTAAATCAACATTTAAAAGATTCGTGATAGCATGAAGGAGGAAAGAGTATAGTAATCATATACTTTAAATGAAATTTCATTACCTACATATCTTGAGATTAAAACACTTTGAGCAAATAGCAACTAACAACGAAATAATAAATCGTCTTGATCATGTATCATTTAAAATCCTTTTAAACCATGGAAGGGGGGTTGTTTTATGCAAAAGTAATAAAAGTGCTTTTACACGTTAAATATTAAATATAATGTTTTATTATACCTCAGTATTATTGGATTAAATTGAATTGAAATCTACAATACATTCGCTATTTTAACGATTTTCTGTTTGGCCACTCAACAGTTTCCAGAACTATTGCCCGGCGACGAACTATGACTTGGTAGGTCATTTTCGATTTGGCCAGTCAATATTTTTCAGAACTATTGCCCGGCGACGAACTATGACTTGGAAGATAATTTTCGATTTGGCCAGTCAATATTTTCCAGAACTATTTCCCGGCGACGAACTATTCACTAGTTAATCGTTGTATATTGTTGTATGTTTATTAAAACTTTCAAATTGTTCATATGTTCAACCTTCAAACTACCTTTCTGGTCCATTTATTTGCAATGTGTAAGCAATTATTGCCAACACTTTGTGTCTTTTGTCCTTTCTGTATAATAAAACACTTTTAGATTGGATATTCGTACCTCGGGAAAAATAAACTTACAATTCTCCTCATATATTGTCAATAAGTATGAATTATAAAATACATTGTTTTACTGCTATTATATATTACAAAAACACTGGAAGGGATTTGAAGTTTTATCTACAGACAGGCTATAAAATGAAATTATTAAGTAGTAGTATAGATATCCTGTTCAAAAAATTTAATAATTAAACGAAGTATTTCTCAGAATCAACCAATCTTTATTGTGACATGTTTCTGTATGTACTTTATGACAAAAAGAGGATACGTTAAACCTGATGTACCCAGTCTCTTAATACTATTTATTTTATCAGACTTTTCCCTGACTTTTTCACGCAAAGTAGTTTATGACTTCGTATGAGTCCTTCGTGTTGGTTAATTGTCTTTTTTGTCTTTAAATTTCTATTATGTTTTGAACACTGTATTTGTATCAACTGTATATATGTACATAAACTTAATAGTATCTGAAGAATAAGGACGAAAATAGTAATCCTAACATGCTGTAAGAAGAGCCATTTAAGGTCGTTAACTCTTGGAAACGTAGGTTTGTTTTATGTGTTTCACATTTGTATGAAAGAGATAAACATACATGTATTTGAGACATCGACAAAGTATCATTCTTTTAGCGCAGTTACCATGGTTACCAGAGGAACCAAATGAACAAAGGCTCTTTTTTAACGTATAAAATATTATCATTTATACATATATATCTTGTCATCTTTATATCATTTATATTATGTCGTGAGATCACAAACACTTTTTAATGGTAAATTCTCTTTTTAAAACATATTTGAAAATGAAATAACTGGAACAGTTTTTCTTCAACATCGGATGCGGTCATTACATATAGAAACTGTTCAGAATTGTTACCATTTACCATCGGAAATAACGTATCAACTAGCATATTTAGATACCCCGCGAAAATTGTGTTAAATCGGTTTGACCAGACCTTCCTGTTATATTGCACCAAAAATGTTTTTTTCGCATTTGGAAATAGATTTTTCATAATAATCAACAAAGTCGTGATGACGGCCATAGAAATTCTAAAGATAATCAATCACACTAGGTGCAACAAATCCCTGTTTGATAAGCTATGATTCGCAGGTTCAACAGTCATACTTCTTCCCATGACCTTCCTCAATTGAATTATCGAACAAATAAATTTTGACATTTTCTTGTTTTCATGTCTCAATCTCGCAATTTGTCTTTGTCTTTCTTTTCTTTGAATGATGTTTAACGCCGCTATAAGCAATTTTTTTCCGTCATGGCGTCCAGTTTTTATTGGGGAGGAAACCGGAGTACCCGGAGAAAACCCTTGACCTTCGGCAGGAAAACTGGCCCCTTGTCAATAAGGATTGGAGTCGAACGCACGCTTCCCGCAGTGAGACTCGAACCCGCAACCTCAGTGTTGTCGGACCACGTGATCAAGAATACACGAACTACCTTAACCACGCGGCCACCGAGGCCACTACAATTTTTAGAAATATTGCGGTTTTTTTGGTAAGTATATTATGTTACATTTTCTGCTGGAATTCAAATAAAACTTGACCACAGATTCTAGATTGTTATGGAAAGAATAATTCTGTGAAAGGACATTCTTTAAGTTGATAACACTTTATTTTTTTTAACAATAAATGATTTGAATTATTTTATACAAGAAAAACAAGAAGTACTGCAAATGTAATTTAATATTTTAAAGACTAAAGAAACTAACATTGTCTATATTTGTTGCCCGAATGCACATATTTATGAGCATTTTTTACGTGTCAATTTACCTACTCAAGAAGTTAATATTGTTCCATACATGCAATTCAAGTGGAACTGAATTAAAGATATTCAAAAATCAGTAATAAAAAGTCGGATACATGTTTATTTACGCTGTAAAATGTGCAAAAAATGAAAATAAACTTCATCAAAATTAAAAAGTTGCCGAAACCTACACCTGCTTTAACTAAATATAGAAAGTGCAACCAGAACATATTCAAAACAGAGAGTCGGGTATCTGTGCGTTACTGTTCCTTCGTATATAAATAAATGTCTGGATCTTCCACGCATAAAGTGCATTTATCAAGACACAAGTTCGTTTCTCTGATCTGTGATAATAGTAAATAACTTAAAATGAAATTGACTTTATATATCCGAGTATAATAATGTTTTGTTATTACTGAGCCTAAACGTTATAACAAAGTAAGCAAAATTCTATTTCTGAATGTATAATGGAAGTTACAAATAAATAAAGACGCAATTGGTCATCCCCCAAATTTTCTTTATGTAAAAAATGAAAAACTGATACACTAATACACGAGACCTCGCTTGGAAACATACGTACACGATCTTTGTAAATGGAAACTGTTATTATATGCATTTTTAATGATGACATTTTACAGATATAACCCTGTACTGCGATTGCTTGAAATGTTCTTTAACAACCAAAACTAAAGCAACTACAGCATTGTCTTGTTTTGGTACAGGCATTTAAAATTAAATGGTGGGTAAAACAAGGTTTTACGGAATGCCAAACCTCCCGATTCCATAACTGTAGTGTTTCAGTTGGTGTGTTGATGAAAATTGTTGGTTATCACACACCATTGATCAGTAAAGGCGTATCAAAGATCATCGCAGGATACACCACCTATTACTGACTAGTGGTATATTATACCCATCCATTTTTAATCGACTAAACAACTCGCATACTACAGTACAGATTTTCATCTGAAAGGTATAATTTGAGATAACAATAAGAAAAGCTAGATAACATAGCTCTCTGCAGGGCGTACTTGAATTGAAATCTTCACACAAATGACTCCATGTTTTGTAGAAAATTGTTAAGTATTCCGAATTGCAGTTGCTGCTGCATCATTTGCATAATTTATATCTTCATACATATAATTCATTATGGACGCTGCATCATATAAGATTACATTACAATTTATAGCCGATAATTGACATTGTTATACAGCAAATTTATGAACCGATTAAAAAAACAACATTCATAACACGTGACCGTACAATACATTTTCCGTAATTCACACCCCGAAAATGTACAAAAGCCATAGTGGACGGTACGCCGCCATCTTTCATAGGAATTGTCGAAACTGAACCGTTAAAAGGGCAGTATTTTTTACATTTGAAGGTTGACGCCTTTGTTAATTCAGCTGAATAATAAATAAGTCAAACATGTTTAATACACTATTGTCATAGTGTTCATCATAATACATATTGGCGATATGCTTAAACAACCGCAATTTTCCTTCATCATTCATCCTTAATCATTATTATCTGTCGTCGTCCTTATCTTTTGCTATTGGAATTTTACATTTTGTAAGTCGGCCATTTTTGTTCTTGATGTGATCTTATGTTGTTTACAAAGGTCCGATGCTTTTGTAACGTCATATGGTATTCGGATAAACCGCTAGACTTTTCCCTCGTAAATCGGAAAAGGTATAGCCCGAAGGTTTCGAACATTCCACTGCTCCTACCTTACACTTCCTTTCAAAACATGGTCAAAAGTTACTATGGAGAATCAGCCTATCCAAATAAAAAACCGCCGAATTTCAACACCCTGATAAAATGTGGAAAATAGTTGTTGATTTCAATTTGTACCTTTTCCATACACTGTAAGCAGTTTTTATTTGTTACGCAAAAACCTCCGCCAAAACACGCAGACCTTTTATTATACACCCTATGATGACTATTCTCGGGCAGATGTTTGCACTGTATTCATATAAGCTGCATTTCGCTATCTCCAATCTCACATAAAATGTGATTTCTCGAATGAATACTTCAAAAATGTGTTTATAAGAAGATATGTTAAAGATCAAAAGCTCCTCTATATATTATTTTAAAACTATGTACGTATAATGTATACATTTAATGTAATGACGACAGATTAAATGGAAGGGTCAATAATATGATATAACTTTATTATCATTAAATCAACATTTAAAATATTCGTGACAGCATGAAGGAGGAAAGACTAAAGTAATCATATACTTTAAATGAAATTTCATTACCTACATATCTTGAGATTAAAACACTTTGAGCAAATAGCAACTTACAACGAAATAATAAATCGTCTTGATCATATATCATTTAAAATCCTTTTAAACCATGGAAGGGGGGTTGTTTTAAACAAAGTAATAAAAGTGCTTTTACACGTTAAATATTAAATATAATGTTTTATTATACCTCAGTATTATTGGATTAAATTGAATTGAAATCTACAATACATTCGCTATTTTAACGATTTTCTGTTTGGCCAGTCAATAGTTTCCAGAACTATTGCCCGGCGACGAACTATGACTTGGAAGATCATTTTCGATTTGGCCAGTCAATATTTTTCAGAACTATTGCCCGGCGACGAACTATGACTTGGAAGATAATTTTCGATTTGGCCAGTCAATATTTTCCAGAACTATTTCCCGGCGACGAACTATTCACTAGTTAATCGTTGTATATTGTTGTATGTTTATTAAAACTTTCAAATTGTTCATATGTTCAACCTTCAAACTACCTTTCTGGTCCATTTATTTTCAATATGTAAGCAATTATTGCCAACACTTTGTGTCTTTTGTCCTTTCAGTATAATAAAACACTTTTAGATTGGATATTCGTACCTCGGGAAAAATAAACTTACAATTCTCCTCATACCCTGTCAATAAGTATGAATTATAAAATACATTGTTTTACTGCTATTATATATTACAAAAACACTGGAAGGGATTTGAAGTTTTATCTACAGACAGGCTATAAAATGAAATTATTAAGTAGTAGTATAGATATCCTGTTAAAAAAAATTAATAATTATAACGAAGTATTTCTCAGAATCAACCAATCTTTGTTCTGACATGTTTCTATATGTGTTTTATGACAAAAATTGGATACGTTAAACCTCATGTACCCAGTCTCTTAATACTATTTATTTTATCAGACTTTTCCCTGACTTTTTCACGTAAAGTAGTTTATGACTTCGTATGAGTCCTTCGTGTTGGTTAATTGTCTTTTTTGTCTTTACATTTCTATTATGTTTTGAACACTGTATTTGTATCAACTGTATATCTGTACATAAATTTAATAGTATCTGAAGAATAAGGACGAAAATAGTAATCCTAACATGCTGTAAGAAGAGCCATTTAAGGTCGTTAACTCTTGGAAACGTAGGTTTGTTTTATGTGTTTCACATTTGTATGAAAGAGATAAACATACATGTATTTGAGACATCGACAAAGTATCATTCTTTTAGCGCAGTTACCATGGTTACCAGAGGAAATAAATGAACAAAGGCTATTTTTTAACGTATAAATATTATCATTTATACATATATATCTTGTCATCTTTATATCATTTATATTATGTCGTGAGATCACAAACACTTTTTAATGGTAAATTCTCTTTTTAAAACATATTTGAAAATGAAATAACTGGAACAGTTTTTCTTCAACATCGGATGCGGTCATTGCATATAGAAACTGTTCAGAATTGTTACCATTTACCATCGGAAATAACTTATCAACTAGCATATTTAGATACCCCGCGAAAATTGTGTTAACTCGGTTTGACCAGACCTTCCTGTTATTATTCAACTTCATTTAACAAGAAATGAATCCATATTCGTTCCTATTTCTTATTTATTAAGCAAAAGTAATTGATTTCATATATTTCGTCCGTCGGGCAAAACAATTCAGTATACATAATTATATAAATCTGTTTGACGTTTTATTACAAAGAAACAGTTTTAAACAATTTGTGAACCGGTTATTTTTTATGCTATTAATACGCATCAAACCATATCGAAAAATCAATTGAAATAACCAAATACACATATACACAAATGCACATTAAATACTAAGGCTCAGAATAACTTAGTTTATTTTCTTGTATTACGAAAACATGGATGCTATAAAGGAATTAATCTCTAAAAAGATGGATCATATTGTAGAAAATACTTACAGAATAGACAAAGTAGATGGTATTTTAATAAAAAGACAATTATTATCTTCCAGACCGTATATCGGTTTTAAAAATTTGATTAAGAAAGTGTTAGAGAACAATGAATCGGAAGCTTTTTGACCGCTTTAAAAGAAACTAATAATGTTACAGTCATAAATAAGATTACATCATTGTCAAACGAAGGTATGTTTAATTTAATTTTATCAATTATAAGTTTGTATACAAAGACGGTGACATATGAAAACAAAATCATGCAGCCATAGTTAATTATTGAAATATTAAGGCTTTAGCGGTCAGATAATTCGGCAATCAGACTAAAATTCACCTCTTATTTTCTCCACTACGTGTAAGTCTCTAGATTCATTTAGATAATTTTATTCGTGGTTTTAAAAAAGATAATTGTAGAGTAGTACCCAAAACTAGTAATGAATGATCAAGAGCTTAAGTGTTGCTACAGTTATGTTTTGCTGTACGACACAACGAAAAATGAAGAAAAATATTTTGTAAGCATTGAATTATATAAGGTTAAAATTGCAAACTTAAGGTTTTCATTAAACCTGCTGCAAATTAAAACATGTCAAAATAAAGACGTTCAAAGAACGCTTTAGATGAACACTGTCTTACTTATTCTTATTATGTTATTTTTCTCATTCGAAACAGAGCACTTAAGATGTAGTTGTTCAAAGGATTTTGATGACTCCTCATATGAGTATTCTTCTTCTTTATTGCCAGTGGATTTTGTATCATTGTATCACTTGGAATTTTGACCGTTGGTTATTGACATTGACCTGAAAACAGTCACAAAATCATAGGGCAAGGTCACGTCGGTGCAATTTATTATAAGTATCCATATCGCAATAACTACAACATATTTTGACATAGGATCTTTGCTGTTAATCCTTGTTGACCATCTGTATAATCAGAGTCACAATGGTACATATTAAGTGTCAAATACTTTTTTCAAATTTGTTGTCTTCCATATCTATATGAAATGGTTTATCTTAAATGAATGTTAATTTTTTGATGCATAATATATAAAAAGAACAAAAGTTTCTTGTCAAAGTCATTCGTGTTTTTACGTCCTATTTAATGACCATTTTTTATTTTAAAAGATATCGGTATGATTGCTTCATTCGCTTATATTGTGAAATGTTACATTGAAAGTTAAGGTCAAGGCATAATGATCCATAATTTAAACTTTTCTATTTTATCTGATGTTTTAATATTGCTGACTTCAAATTTTCCAGTATCTAAAGACGAATTGTTAAGGGGCAATTTTAAAGGTTATTTAATACATGTATGTCCTTTTTAATTGAAATAAGTGGAAAGCCAATTTTTGATAGAACGATTGAAATATTTTGTTTGCTTGTTCCCGGTCGAAACCTGTATTGCCTAATACATAAAATTAAATGATGAAAGTAGTTTTATAATTGTGTTGTAACTTCATGTCAGTTGAAACAATAATAGTATTAATAGAAGAACTTCCTTTTCATCAGTTGACTCCAGGTTTTTATTCTCGTCTTTTCTTGGTTCCCAAGAAAACGGGGATGAGGCCTGTTATAATTTTGTCTATTCTGAATACTAACCTTTCTGTTCACCATTTCAAAATGGAGACCAACAGATCAATCACGTCATGTATTCTTCCAGGTATGTGGTCTACCAAACTCGATCTCTGGGATGCCTATTTCCACATTCCCATATCTTTTGTCTACAGGAAATACCTAAGTTTCGTTTGGAATGGCAAGGTATTCAATTTTTTGGCCCTCCCCTTTGACCTGGCAATAGCTCCTCTGGTCTTCACCAGAGCATTTCAGACAGTTGTAGCTTATCAACATACGCCGTCTATTCAGATTCACTCTTATCTGGACGATTCTCTGCCCAGACTGTCTGTCTAAGCACACTCACCTCTTCATCAAACTTCTACTGGATCTGGGTTTTCTGATATATTGGAAAAAGTCAGAGATTCTTCTTTCTCTCTTCTGTCTTGAGCCAGACTTCTTCGTCTTCCTCTGACAAGAGATCTGCTATCTCAGTTCAGAAGAAAAGTGGTACATATCAACTCAGAGTCTCTGCATCTTCATGCCTTGTTACTATCAGGGAAGATCTCAGACAGAAAGGTTTTTTTGAAAGAGCAGCCTCACACATCTCTAGATCTATTAGAGTGTCAACAGGAAATAGATCCTGTCCATGTCACTGTTCAGCAATTAGCAGACTTCCTAGTTTTCCTCTTTGAGGTTAAAAAATTCGTACCTTCGACTATCAAAGGCAACAGGTCTGCTATAGGTAGGGCTATTTCTCTTCTTTGTTGCTCAGATTTTGGTGATAATGAATATATTTCTTTATTAGTAAGCAACTTTAGTTTAGAAAGACCTAAACAAAACAAGTTAGTTCCTCAGTGGGATTTAGGATTGGCCCTAGCTGCCCTAAATTCTGCTCCTTTTGAGCCAGCAGAGAAAGTTGACCTACGTTTTTGTTGCCAATAAGAGTTGCTTTTTGCTCACTTTAGCTTCCGGTAGAAGAAGCGAGATTCATGCTTTATCTGTATCAGATTCTTGTCTTCGTTTTTCTAAAAATAAGTCTACTGTTACTCTTCTAGCAGATCCTCCTTTCTTGGGTAAGAATCAGATTCCAGATACAGGGGCAGAACCTATCTATATTCCCAGCTCTGACAGATGATGCTTCTTCTAGGCTTCTTTGTACAGTCAGAATCCTTAGTATTTATATTGACAGAACTAGAAACACTCGTTCTGTCAGGAATACTAAGCTTTTTCTACACTTAAAACGGATTGCGAAGTTTACACCGATTTGCTTTGAGTTTTACATAAATACAGACAAACGAAGCGCCATATAAGGAATGTTTATTCATAAATAAGATTTAGATGTGGTAGAGATCTATTCGTTGAGAAAGAGATTATACTTTTCTTACAGACAAGGCAAAGTTATTGAGATGATTTGTTTTTTTGATCTGACTATTACTTGAATAAATTAATTAAGTACATTGTGCTTTCGACCAATCAGATAGCTTAATTTTGTAGTTCTTTTTTATTAAGAAAGTTATTAACTATGTTAAGAGAAAAGGATTTTAAAAATAGAATCTGCTGAATCATTAAAATAAACACATAACAACCTTCCTAATGATCAGGGTAGTACTAATTGCTAATTTGACAATATAAAAGAACTCCATTTAAACGAACATTACAGCAATTTATTTTTATATTAATACAAAACTGCTTTAATGTAAAAATGAGACGCCGCAATTGAAAAACATTTTCATTAGCATAGCATATCACAGGAGTATCACAGGAGTAAAACACTCTTAATAAAGTGCAAGTGGTGTAGATTCCGTCAATGGCTGCATGACCGCCCCAACTCCAACCTTGTAGGAAACATTTTCATTGTACCATAAAACTACCTTTAATTAAAATAACTTCTTTATCACCGCAATAAAAATCTCATTTTTTTATCAAAGCAGCACAGGAGTGGAACAGCCTAAGTAATATGTCGCTGATGCAGTTACAGTCAAGGGTTCAATGACTGCTGCCCTCTGATAGCAATAATGCGTCTCTATATAGCCACCTTCAAGAAAAGGTTCAACTATGTACCACAGCTGTTGAGGATTATTATTTCAATAAATATTTCTTTAGTTTTGGTTTTCATTCTGTGTTGTCGTTTGGTTTGTTCAGGATGTTTATACATCAAAGTATAAACAAACTTTTAACTCTGACATGAAACAGTGTTCACATATTTTGAATTGGGTTTATAAGCAGACAAACGTTATTTATTAATGACAACTTCTAGATTTATTTATTGATACGCAGGAATTTTTTCGTAATGTATGTTTGAATGGAATCTTTTATTGTTGTTACGTTTATCTTATGTAAATGTATTTATTTACTTATCAATTAATAATGCTGTCAACTGAAGTGTCAGTACATGTGCCGAGGTTAAAAAGGCTGTAATGTGTTCATAGTTTTAATTCCATAGAAAAAATTGCTTAATTTACTTAAAACATATTTCTTGATAAATAAGAACTATAAAAATCTTGCTATCTGATTGATTGAACTCACTTTAATATGTTTTCAATTGATATTATACCTCATGTCGTTTGATTTTGTTCCTTAATAATAGTTCGAAGTTAAACCGATTCTTATCGGTATGATTAAAGATATTTGCATTTAATATTTATCATTATTTTAAATATCTTATTATTCATTTCAAATAAAAAGTTAATGTGATTTTAATGCGAATTTCACATGAATTTGAAATGAAATTCACTGGAATCATTTTTTACACATATTCATGTATAAGCTCATATAAGGTGAATTGACTTGAATTTTGTTAATTTTTCGTGAATTGCCATTTCCCGCGAAATTTCGGTGCAAAATTTTGCCCGGAAATAACTGATTTTAATACGACTACACAACGAATTACAAAAGACAAATTCACAATACAAATTATTATATAATGTAAAAGTAATGAATCTAAAATATAACAGCACAATTAAATAAATAAAACAAAATAGATATAAAATAATGAAAATGAGACTCGCAATATTTTATTTCACATAGACCTTTAAAAATAGTTTCTTTTTTAAAATTTATATCAGAATGAAGCTGTCGCTTCTTTTAAATAATTATTTCTTGATATAGTGGTATTTTATTATAAGTTATGTTTTTGAATTATGACCGTATATTGGCGAACTTAAAATTTCCAGAAGTTCGACATAAATGATTGAAATACAAAGTTCCGAACCTTTGTTCTACCTTATTAGGTATCGCGTCTAAAGAAGTTGATTTTTCGAAGTCAAAAATCACATGTAAATCTGTCCTCTGTTAAAACACTACACAGTGATAGTTGTTTCTTGTGAAATAATATATATGTGTTAATTCTGCATGTTTCAGATTTCAGCCGCTTTGTTGATGCACAAGTTGTAAGTACTTAAATCCAATAAACACATAATTCATATACAACGAGCAATCATTTAATGAATGATACTTAACCTTCTTGTAGGAAGTATTTTAGTTATATAGATTTGTTTAGATTTCGAAGAAGCATAATGTATGTTCTACATAAACAAATTTTATAGTTCCTACTCAATTTCTCGCCCATTTGCACTAATGTTTTTTATCACTTGTTCTCGTCCTAAATATAACTGACACTTTGCGCTAGAATATCAATCAATCAATAAATCAATCAATCAATCAAATCGTCTCGCGTCTCCATTAGCAATAGTATCACAATTGATCTCTTATGAAGATAATACCTGTTAAGGTTGTTAATTCGTAACCAAATTGTCATTTCGTCAATTATTTTTTTATTGTATTTCCATTCCATTTACTGGCAAACGCTTCTGACTATTGCTTAAACATGCTACCTATTGCAAAAACAGTGATGGACCAAAAATGGTAATATGAATACTCATCATGGTTATTTTAAAACAAGTCTTTAGTAACAAATAGAATTTCCAATAAAATGGCCATTGTTTATTTTCCAAATACATCATATGAATACACCATCTTTGGTTATTTAAGCTAGAACAAAGGATTATAAGTGTCTTGAAGTAGGCCAGCAAATTCACGTGTTACGTTTGTTTATAGTAATATTTAAGATATTAAAAACATTTAAATATAAATTATAACGTGTCATGACTGTCCGCTGCAATTACCAAATTTAATACAGCATTACATTTATACACTTCACAATTTTACAGATATAACATACGCAATGTGCTAGTCAATCACTCATTAACATCATTCCATAGGACGAACTAATGTTCATGTTATGGATTCTTAAATAGGTTGATAATTTAAATTTAATAAATACTGTCAAGTGACAATTTATACATGCAGCTTGCTAAATACATTTTTTGTTTCTTTATCCTGGGTCAGATGATTATCTCTTATGCAAATATTTTATCCAGAAAAATAAAATCTGATGAATAAAAGAATATTTCATTCTTAATAAATTACAAGGTACAAACAAGAAGTTTGAAATTAATAGGAATTTCTAAAAGTTTTCTAAACTATACTAAATGTTACACCCCGCTGCGCTTGGTGTTTTGCTTGCATTTTTTTATTATTCCATATTGTACCTTTGTAGTGTTAAAGTCCAATTTAAAACATTTCTACACGGTAACACGTCCATATTTTATATTATGCCTTTGTTGTTGACAAGTTCCAAATCGTCCTTGACTTTTGCTACGGGAATTTTACATAGTAAGTCAGCCATTTGAGTTTCTACAGGGACCTCGCGTTGTTTTCAAAAAGATCTTCTGCTTTCGTAACGTTCAGTGGTATTCGGACAAACCGCGAGGATTTTCCCGCCTTAACTGCAGACGATATTACCCGAAGGATTTCGAACAGACGACAATGGACTCTTCCAAACATACACTTCCGTTGTAATTTAGGTCAAACTTTACTATAGAAAATTGCTCTATCACATTGAAAAATTCGCCGCATTTCAAAACGCTAAATAACTGTGGAAAATAAAGTGATAAATTCAATTTACACATTTCGTGATCTACAAAATGAGCGTAAGCTGGACCATACGCGGTAAGTAGTTTTCATTTGTCACGCAAAAACAATGACCAAAATACGTCAACATTTAGTATAAGAGGACATTTTGTATGAAGACTTACAATCGTGTTAGTATTTTCTCCCAGACAATTTTCTAAACACACATTTATGCTTCATGCTGATTGTATTAAAGTACGTTTACTAACATTGTTTTTGTCGTTAAAGCTCAGCTCATATCACCATTTGCAATATAACGTGTAGAATATTCACATTAACATATTTTTAATGCTATTTATGTTACAAAGGGAATCTTTAAATTTGCCAAGATATTCGCATTACTTGTGTAACTCCATTGAGCTATAAATAAAAGGAAATAAAGTGTTATGTTTTGCATTATTATTAGATAAAGCTTTTATTTTCCTTTGAATTTAAATTGTGCAGCATACAATTTTAAATGGTAGCACATATAGTATTGCAAATTATACTAGTTTAATCAGGTATATGTAATCACCCGGTCCACCTAGATGAAAAACAAAATCATTTTGTTTGTGATGATAGAAATTCTGAGAAAATAAACACGCACACTTAAGGGGATGCAGGACACCTTCCGCCTTGTTTTGTGAAAATCTCAAAATATATATATCATTTATGGCAAATTTAATATTAACTTCTTTAATTATCAACTATTAATTTCCATAAAATTTAAATAATAGTGAAAGTCTTATACCTAAAGTATTGCTTCAATTTATTAATGGTTGAAAAAAAGTTTTCGATTTCGGTATAGGCAAAAATAATGAAAATGAAATCTTTTAACAAGGGAGGTAATTTTGACCAAAAATACCATTTTAGCACTTTTTGACCACTTATTTCCCAATAGCTAAAATTTTAACCATGAGACCCTCTAATTTTCTTTCCATTACAATAATGTATACCAATTGCTTGGACAGAATTTTTGTAATCTGTTATTTTAGTGCTTTTTTATTCTTTTCTCTGTAAAATCTATTAAAAAATTTAAAATTGCAGTGCCCAACCCCTCAAAAATAACCTCTGAAACCTTTATTTTTTTTTTTTGAATTATGATAACTTGTATAAAAAACTAACTATATGGCTAATTTAAAGAAAACTTTAAAGACAAATGAATTTCAGTTAAAATATCTTGAATCCCATAAGACATGTATTGCAAAAACCTACCTTTTAAATCCGTGAAATAAGTTGATGAAGTCCATTTGAATTGTAAACAGTCCGAAATCAATTCGTACACATACGAACATTCAGTTAAAATTTTTAATAGGATAAATAATCCACTAACGTTCAAATGGATGCATGTACTTTATATATCCCAAAGAGAATGTTCTGAATGTTCTAAAATAAAAACAAATACGGTTTCCTCGTCACCAGTCTAATCTACAGCATTATTCTCTCAGTTAACAATTTAAAAATTACACGGTAATTATTTTATAAGGATTTAATGTAAACAAGCATACAGTACAAATCTAAGGCTACACAGCTAAGTGAAGTAATAAGCACCTCATAACAATAGTCAAGTATAGTGGGATTTTAAGCTCATGCAGTGAATGTCTATGATTCAGGGTTTATCCACGATGGGCATGAGAAAGTATAGCTTAGATTTTCTCAACAAGAATATGTGTTGAAAAATAATGCATATAATCAAAGCCGGCATCAATTACTGGTTCGGTTGTTTGTCTATCTTCTATCGTTAACGACATTAAGAAAGTTAGACATCTGGTATTGACCACGTGCCTGTCAACACTGCGTGTGCGAGTTCAAATCTTACTAAGGCATCGTGCTCTATTAATAATAATAATAAACCATAATTATTAGGACTATTTGTTTTATTATGGAAGTTTAAGGGTTTTCACCAATGAAACCAATTTGGACGCATTAATACATCTGAAATAGTGCTGAAAATATCCTTAAACCCCATTAAAAAAATATAATAAGAAATTCTAAAACAGCTTTTGGAACATGTCTCTATTCTCAAATACCCACCATCGATAATCCTTAAAACAGTACTCTCATGTTGCAATATATGATAAAGTGAATAATTCTTCTATCGTGTTATCCACAAAACGTAAGGAATGAGAACAACCCAAAGGAGGGGAGGAAATCCGAAGCCAAGTATTCATTAAAGTCGATGAAATAAGACTTAAATAACCAAAACGAAATCTTGTGTTCAATAACGGCGTTGTATAATGTATAGTTATTAAAAATGATATATATTCAGAGATTGCCAAATCTGAATTTTTTTTCACCATTCAGTTATTACTGTTAACTTTTTATGTCTTGTCGTCATATATTTTATTTTTCATGCCAAACTGGAATCTCAGTTGCCAAGGCGGTGTAGACAGTTTGTCGCCAACTAATGATCAACGCCATTTAAACACGGAATTGTGAGTTCGAGCCTGACTTCGGGCAAGATCCTTAATTTGAAAACAGTCAGTTTTCTTGAGAAAGTTGATGGTTATCACAGGCTAGAATAACCATTAGTTAATCTGCAAACTGACTATGAAATGTTTTACTTACAATAAGCCCTTATAAATAAAAAAGATGACAACTTACTTTTTTAGAAAACATAAAGACACCTTACCTATCTGCATTAAAGTTGAAGGAAATTTTAGCATTTATATTACCACTTAGATATTTTTAGTATTTCCAAATATAGAATAATTATGTAATTTAGCTAGCTTTATGAATTTTTACCCAGAACATGTATTTGGTTATAGGAACAGAAAACAAACTAGTATTAAGAAATGCCTTTCAGATTTAAAACAAAATATATGTTGACAGTTGGTTGTATGTAGGTCACACATAGTTGTAAAATTTCAACGAGGATATTATAGACAATACGGGTGTTGGATCCTGTATTGGAATCACGTACTGTATTCTGAGAGGTGTAAGCATCGGTTTCCTTTATCAATAAAACAAGAAGCCACTAAAAACTGAATTAACTATATTCTGAACTTGTTAATGTAGACAGGACACTTGGTTGCAACAAGCGTCAAACAAATCTATATCACTATTTTATATAATGTTCAAATTACAGGTAAACGCCAAGTGTGCACAAATGTGCTGATTGCAATTCGGTTTGAACTTAATGAATTAGGATTAGGAAATATAAGATCATTAAAATATTTAAGGGGATGCAGGACGCCATCCGCCATTTTTGGAGAAAATTTAAAAATATATAATTTCAAAATATACCTATATTATTACTCCAATTTATTAATGGTGAAAATAAAACGTTTTTGCATAAATGAGTTCGGTATTGGCAAAAGTAATGAAAATGAGATTTTTAACAAGGGAGGTAATTTTGACGAGATAAAATACCATTTTTTAACACTTTTTGGCCAGTTTTTCCCAATGGACAACAATTTAAATCAGAAACCCTTATTTTGCTTGTCATCACTAAAATGTATACCAATTGCTTGACATTACATCAAAAATTAAGAAAATTTCATTGGACAGAATTTTTGTAATCTTTTATTTTAGTGCTTTTTTTTCTCTTCTCTGTATAATCTATTAGAAAATTAAAAATTTCAGTGATCAACCCCTCGAAAATAAGCTCTGAAACCCCTTTTTTTATATTGAATTATGATAACTTGTATCAAAAATCTAACTATATAGCGAATTTAAAGAAAATTTATTGACAAATTATTTTCAGTGAAAGTGTCCTGCATCCCTTTAAAGCGTATGGAGTTGTAAATTTCAACCTTGGTATAATTTATTACTTTTTATAATGCTAGATATATCTATCTATACTACTAAATCTACGGTATGCAACATTGTATCCGGCATGGCGTTTCAACCACAAATTTATGAATGGATAGTTTGAGACTTTAGTACAGGTTGCAACTTGCATAAGTCCAGACCTCTTTGATTTTCTCGTTTAATAATTACAGGTAACTAACCAGTCTAGATCGTGAAATTGACAAAGATTTGAACAGTATAATTCAAAGGTAATTTCCGGTACACGCGGTAACGTCAACAAAAAAGAGGCTCTCAAGAGCCTGTATTGCTCATTTGATTTATATAGGCAATGAATATGGCATTTCCCTGGTGTTATTCTAAGTCATGTAGTTGTCAGTTTTGACTAACTACCTCTCGGAAACAGGCAATACTGGATCAAATAATGTTATGAAATATCTAAATGTTTTCCACTTAATTCATAATTAACCCTTCGTAGTTTTACACACATGATTATGTAATCTTGACATACAACGTATGAAGTCATTTTAGTATGAAAATTGACCCACACACAACACCATGTACTGTTAGAAAACAGAAAACGTACACAAGCCCAAACAATACTATGATTACTACGGTAACCTTAATGCAGATGTTTACATTGTATTATGTACGATTACTTATTGCACCTCGCTAACCACCAACTGATAAAATGTGAATAAATCAAAATTAATTTATATATTTTGTTTATGTATGTTTCACACGACGTTTTAAGACATCAAAGGCTTATCTAATTTTTTTTTAGTTTTAAAACTATATATTTAAGGTAATGACATGAATGTAAATATAACATGTTTTTACGGCATTAAATACACATATACAATGATGAAAAATATTTTGTGTCACAAATAATACAATTTTATTACCATATATTTCATGGGTTATATATCTTGAGATTTAAACAAAACTTAAGTAAATAGTAGAACCCAACAACGAAGAAATCAAGAGTCTATCTTAAAATTGTCGCATATAATACAATTTTATTATCATATATTTTATGGGCTATATATCTTCAGATTTGATCAAAACTAAATAAAGAACCCAATAATAAAGTAATAAAGAGTCTATCTTGAAAATATTTTACAACTACTGATTATTAATCCGCACTTTTAATTTAACCAAAATGAGAGGACATGTAGGAGCCAAGTTAAAAGTAGTTTTTCTTACTTTTAATATAATTATAATGTCTTATGAGTTCTTTCGTTTACGTTTGATGCTGCCAAAAATGAACCCTTATATAAATATTTAAGAAAAATAAGTCTCAAAGATATAATAATATAGGATTAAACACTGGGTTTTAGGAAATTATCAATGTGTAAACTCCGGCGACTCACTCACAAACTAAATAAAGTCCGAAGGACTTTATGTCAAGTTTGGAAGGACTTTATGTCAAGTTTGTGAGGGAGTCGCCGGAGTTTACACATTGATAATTTCCTAAAACCCAGTGTTTAATCCTTATAATTCTGTGAGATTTTTAAAACAGCAAAAACAGTTACAGAAACCTATATAGACCTCAAAACGTACCCAAGCCGGAAAGCGTAGGGATATGCAAAACATAGTACCAAAGGAATCGCGGTTCTGTAGATATTGATAGGAAAAAAACAAAATGAAACACTAAATTGTATTTATAATATATTTTATTTGAAAGCTCAATCGATTTAATTGGAAATCATTGGGACAAAGAAACCATTGTACCCTCTCCCTGACGATACGCTTGGAGGACGCCATCTTGTTTACATTGGATACTGAAAGTAGTCCGCTCAGAGGAAATATCGATATATAAATTATCTGAGAAGACGCCATTTAAGTGTTTTTATCCAATCAAAGCACTTAATATAAATAAATTACAGCATGAATGGAATTATATAAAAATAACCTGGTAGAATGATCGATATATCCAAGATTGATTGATAACGAACGGCAAACCAACCCATCAACTAATGACGTCGGATTTCCACGAGCCGACAAATTTTGACTCAATTTTGATTCTACATAATGGCAACAGGAGGAAAACCCTTAATGATGATTTTATAGACTGCATGTTTAATAGCATTGCTATTTCTATTCCCTTACATGTGTTAATATTAGGGTCCTTAAAAGGTTAACTAAATACTGTCAGTCATGCTTTGTGTGCATTCTGGAACATGATTTTATGTTCCGTGGTGCGTCAGTTGCGAAGAGTGCATCGGCCTGCAGGTAACCCGAAGGGAAGGATATTCTAAGGTTGTGCGTAATAGTAATTAGGCTATTGTTTAAAGAAAATATTTTATTGAGTAACAACCGATTGCTTTAAACTTGTCGCACAACAATTCAAGTCATCGTTTAAACGTCCTAAAACAGCATAAAAGATAGACTACTGACATCAAGTGATATATCAAATATCTTGTATAATTGAAAGCAATATTTTCTAACAAAGGCACTCAGTCTGAATTCTTACTCCTATCTGTTTTGTACTTTAATTGAAAGATGTTCTCTGTACAATGTGTCTATTTTCTAAATTCTTTGTGTAATTTGTGTGTCAGGAAACCTCTTTTGTAAACATTTTTGTTCATTTGGAACATTCGTATGCCTCTTATCCCAGTTCCATATGGTATAGTGAGGCGTGTGATAGAATCCGGGTGATCGTCACATGTAAATAAGATGTTTGTCTAATGTTTGTAAAAATAGGTCTGTTTCAATTTTACTGTTTTTAACATATATTGTAACATCTTAAAAAATAATTTTTTTTTAACTTAATTAAATCTACTTTGGTGAAACGAATTTGCCCGCTTTTTAAATCAAATGAGGGAATTTCTTCCGCTAGTCCATATTCCTAATATATCATCAATAAAGCGGAATATTGTTAGGTTTCTTTTGGGATGTATTTAAAAGAGTGCTTTCCCGCATTCCAAGATATTTGCATGCATAATTTTTTCCACGTTTTGAAACAGTCGCTGTTCATGTTGTCTGTATATAATTTTTTCCATTGAATTGAAAGTTATTATTTTCTTATGTAACGTCAATAAACTGCAGTAATACCTCTGGCGGAATTAATTTAGTTTGTCTATTGTCTACGGCAAACTTAAGTGTTTCTCGTGCTTCATCTCTTGGAATGCTAGGATATAAGGCAGTAACATCCATACAATATAAAATGAAAAGAGCGGTTAACGGTAATCTGTTTTTTTTAATCTTTCGCAAAAGCTGTTAATAAACTTTCTACATGAGAGTTGAACTCGGATTCAGCAACCTGTTCTACATTTGACGTTGGGTGATTACGGCGTTCACAATTATGCGTAAAAGATGGTTAGGTTTTGCACATCTTCGGGTTTGCCTACGCTGGGTTCTACCGGAATTAGGTATTTCTGTTAATTCATTTGATATTAATTCTTGTATTTCCATTTTTTATTTGTAATTTTCAAAATGTGATTGTTTACAACTACCGCCATTATGTAGTTCTTTTCTACGTGATCAATGTAATCTTTTGAGTTCATTACTGCTACTCCGGAACCTGTATCAGCTGGTCTTATAACAATAGTTTCATCTAAAAGAAGTTCTTTAAATGCTACTAAGAGTTCTCAGTTCTCGACCCACAAAAGAGCACAACGCGTACCCAGGTGGCGGATAGTGGAGATACTATCGTTGGGGGGTGTCAGGTCATAACACGGAAAGCCTGGCGGCTGACGGTAGTGGGAAACGTGCTTAGAGTCGTTGCACAATAAAGTTTCTTCTTTTAGATTTCAAGAAGAGAGTAGGCTCATTGTAGCCGCTGCAAAAGGCTAAATTTTTCGCCGCTACCCAGTACTCCATACTTTTCCAGCGACAGTAAAATGTTTCCCCTTATGTCCCATCCCACCCTTTTTTCCATTGATTTATTTTTATAAACTTTTCTCGTCATGAATAAAGATGAAATACTGCTTGCTGACGTAAAGCATACATCAAGCAGTTATATAAATTATATAAATTATGCAAACAATGATATAATATATTTTAATTCTGTCAATTGTTTTTGCTAACCCTCATCTGGTTTCGAACTCACACCGTTGTGACACCTATTCACCTGCATTATGTCCAGCTGTCTAGACCACTCGAGCAAATCAGCTATATAAAAATACAGCTTGATTAACTGAGGTTATATATATTTATGTATGTGTGTATGATTTTTTTATTTCTTATACTTTTATTTACCACAAAATATATATTGTTTGCGAAATAATCATAGCCGAAGCCAAATAAATGTTTATGGTAAGAGATTCTTAACTTCAGTTCTTTATATTCAATAGTGAAATTTAAGAATCAATATTGAGTGTCATTCTATATCAAAACTAATCGATAAATCAATGATGTAACAAGTATACTTTACACTATAAAACCAGTATAACTATCTTTATTTCATTGTCCTGCAGAAACATGGAGGCGCTAAAAGAATCAATCTGTAAAAACAGATTATATCATTAAAATATCAAGGATATCGACAAAGTAATTAAGTGTTTTAAAAAAAAGAGATATATTAACTTCAAGCCAATATGTTGATTTTAAACAAGTGATTGAGGAAGTACTACGGAAAAACGAACCTGATGCTTTTGTAGCCGCTTTAAAAGAAACTGGAAATGAAGAAGTTGAAGAAAAGATTTCAAATTTAGCCGGAAAAGTTAGGTTCTAATTATTTGTGTTTCCTTTAGTAAGGATGTTTTCAGTTAGGCGTAAAAACAAAGAAAGTTTTATAAAAAAAATATTCATGTATTTTAACTACTGGAACATTTGCTTGTATAGATGCTTTTTTTGTAGATATACAGCTCTATACTTTTAGTTGTGGCATTGCAAAGAGTCATTTCAACGCACTCATTTTGAGTTGTAAGCACAACAAATGTGCTTCATCATTATTCTGACCCTGTGTTGAAAACAATAATAATAAATGTATCTTCAAATAATTCATAATCCTTTTTTAGATTTTTAAAGTGTTTATTGGTGGTGCACAAGTTGTAAGTATGAACAAATAAAATATATGTAAAAATCTATTGATTGTGAGCAGTGAATATTAGATAAGTCTAGTTTATCAAAGATATTTTTTATTTCAAATTAAAACATGGAGAAAAACATGTTTAAAATAGTTATTAAATATCCAAATAAAAAATTCTAATTTGCGATGGCTGACAGTTAAAACAACGCAAATTATTATAAAGGAATGATGTCATTCACAAACCAATATATGTGAACACTATTTTGAATGTCAGAACGCTATAATTTATTTAAACGATAAATTCAATAATTAAACCTATTGTAGAAAACTTCATAGCTGTCTCATGAGGTGCAAGTTAAATTGTTCTTTCAGTGTATGCTTTTATTCCATAATTATATGCTGTGTGTATTGAATTATATGTTGTAACTGTTAAACAATCTAGTGTTGCAAACATTAATAAGAACATCAAAATGAGAACCACAGAATCATATTATACTACAAGTCACCGTGTTTTGGTGAATGTTGTTTGTGCTACAAATGAAAACTGCTTACCGCGTATCATGGTCGTAATTATGCTCCTTTTGTAAATCCGAAAATGAATATTTTGAAATCGACAATCATTTCCTCGAGACATTTAGCGTTTTCAAATGCCTACGGTTTTTTTTATTTTGATATGTCTTCCATAGTGAATTTTGGTCTAATTTGTAATGGAAGAGTCGATTTTATATGATTTTTGTAGTTTGTAGTTGACGCGGGAAAAGTTTCGAGATTTGCTCGAATACCATTATACGTGACGTTTGTAAACAATATGTAACATTCCCGTAGCAAAGGTCATGGACGATTTGTGACATTTAAACAAGAGCCGTTCTTTTACATAGCTTTTTATGGATAAATTTTTCAGTTCAGTCCTAGTTCAACATTCGTAGTTCCTAGTTCAACATTCGTAGTTTCTAGTTCAATATTCAAAATTATTAGTTCTTCGTTCAACATTTGCTTTCCTGTTCAACGTTCGTAGTTTTTGTTTCATAATTGAAAATGTATAGTCTCTTGTCCAACATTCCAAGTTATTACATCAAAATTAGTAGATCCTAGTTAAACATTCGATTTTTCAGTTCCTAGTTCAACATTCGTAGTTTCTGGTTCAATATTCAACATTTGTAGTTCTTCTTTCAACATTCGCATTACCTAGTTCAACATTCGATTTTTCAACTAGGAATTTCGAATGTTGAATTAGGAACTGAAAACATCGAATGCTTTTACTTTTAAAAAAGTTAGCTACAATTTTTGACAATATTTATTATTTTTATTATTTTTATTGATACCTGAATGAATGTGAAAAATGTAAGACGAAGTAAACAAAAAGATCAGTTTTATGTCTCATATCCTGGTAAAAGTGGATCATTAAATCCCAATCTGACTAAAATTATTTGACAAAAATGTTTTGTTTTATACGATTGGTTAGTCTGTTTTTATTTACTCAACAGAAAATAGCTTTACTTTAACCTTTCAGTTGTAATTTCCAGATGACACAATTTAATGAATGAAGCACAATTTAAGAATTCGAGGAAAATACAGAATCTGAAAACACAAAAATCAACAAACACTGCTGTTTAGGTGTTCCTTACTTCTAAAACAACAATCTGCTTAGTACACAAGTTAGCAATCAGTCTATTAATGGTAATACTATCCTTTTTGTGAAATGATTTTCTGGTGCTTGTCAATACATTGCAGCATGAAAATAGTTCAAATTTTTTATTTTGTTTCTGCTTTTGTTTTTAAATGCTATTACTTATTTGAGTTAGATATTTTGAAAGTTAGGGCAATAGAACAAGAATAATTTTTTCCTAGTCAATATCTTTACAGTGTAAGCACTTCCTAAAATGTGTAATTTGATACAATGTGACCAAAACATTGAAATAAAAGCAGAAAAAATCATTTTGGTTCAATTTTTAAAGAAATGTTTGTGGACATATACCCCTTTTTCCTTCAATTTTTGAAATTTATCTTTAGAAATATTATGTCGCATATATGAAGTTTCATGTGAAAGAAGGATTTTTTAAAATAAAAAATGTTGATCTCTTGTCCGTTCGGCTATAATAGCACAGGGTCAACCAATAGGATAATGACCCCTAATTTGTGTCCGCTACCTATTGAACGATCGGAAAATTTATGAATGTGACAATAAACTATAACATAATGCCAAACCTGTAATTTACTTCTAATTATAACAATTTTTTTTCTTTGCAAATTTGTAGAATTAGTTTTTTTAGCTATCACGAATAACATTTTTTGGAAAAAAAAACAGAAATTTAGGAAGATATTTTAGCCTATTAAACCTAGTCAAGGCAGGAATTTATTGACATCATTAATAAAACCATAGCATATAATGTGGAACAGCAGCATGTGAATATGCAATAACAGCACACATTAATGCAACCACAGTACATAAGTCAGTCAGTACACTATGCCTGTAGGTTGGAAAGTGACACAATAGTCAAGTCTATGAATATGCACAAACTGATACATTAACCCTGTTCACACAGGAGTATGATTTTACTGCGAGGATATTGATTACCCTATAATTATTTAGCTATACAAATGATATCTATGAATAACTAAAAGTCATTTTTGTATTTTATAAACTTATGTTGCTTACATTGCAACAATTACGTCGAAGTATATATCAATGCGCAAACCGTCACGAAGGAAACATTTGAATGAACAGAAACGTCACAAACGATAATGGCAGAAATTATTTCCTGATCTGCGTGGACATGTTCCGATTGCACAGCATCTAATGTAATAACAATAATACTGAAACCACAGTCAATCATATCTTAACCCATCATAAAATTTGCTTACACCAAAATCAGCCAGCTATGTCGTTCCATTGCTATCATTTATCCTATGAATATGTTAGGATTGCATACATTTTTTAGCTTTTTGAACGCTTACGAATTTAATTTTTGTTCATTTTGTTTGGGGTGATAGAAAATCTCAGATAACAAACAATGCAAAAACAAAACGCATTTATAAAAACAGCTGTGTAAGGTACATTTTAGTTTCACTTCGTAGTTAATGTATTTTAAAGGATACTAACCACGGTAAGAAAGTAAGAAGAAACTTGACAATGTCAGAACAAGACGCAAAACGCATTGCCGAACTGGAAGATGAAAATATCAAACTTACTTACCAAATAAACCACTTAACAACTATTCAAAAAGGAGTTCGTCAAGAAATTGAAGATAAAAGAAAAAAATAGAGGAGCTGCGTCAATTAGAAGATCAGAATCATAAACTAAAAGAAGACTTAGAGAAATTGGAACGTAAGAAAGAAGCAGAAATAAGGCTCTATAAAGAACAAATCAGTAAACTAGAAAAAGAAAACGCACACTTATCAACGGCACTAGAGGAAAAGCAAAAACAATTATTTAGACAGAATACTGAGATAGAAGATTTAAAGAAACAAAACGAAGAAATGAAGACGGAGATGTCGCAAATGAAGGAAAAGATGGAAGTTCATAATCAAGAAATGAAGATCGAGATGTCCCAAATGAAGAAAAAGATGGAAGTTCACAATCAAGAAATGAAGATCGAGATGTCCCAACTACAGGACACGATGAGCGTCAAATTTGATCAAATGTTAAATTTAATGCAATCTAAACAATCCCGGGAATACAAAACGGTACGGGAAACGCTTAAACACCCTGTCAAAAATTATACGAACAAAAACGTACCAAAGTAGATTAAAAATAAATTGATCCATTCCGCTTGTCTATCGATCCATCCAGGGCAATCTTATATATTCAAATTAACTGAGACACTCGGGCTTTCTTCCTACCCACAGAAAATATAACTGGAAATATTGGTTTTTTTTTATACAAACCACTATTAGTCAGACTGCTTTATTTATTCTTCTGTTGTTATAGTTACATTTTTAGAGCATAAAGAATACACGTTTAATATCAAATTTTCTGAATAGCAAGTATGAACATTTTATGACAACAACCCGTTTATTATTGTATTCATAACATTGTCTGACTCATAGGCATTTATGCCAACGGACTACGTCTTCAGTCTTTATCCTCCGATCGCTGTCTAGACAGTACCAGAATAAGGTCTTGTAAGGTCCTCTTTAAAAATATCTAATAATTCTTTTCATGATCAAAGGTCTGTAGGGACAATCCAGGGGCGGATCCAGGAATTTGTGTTAGAGGAGGCGTAAAAGTTCGGCGAGGGGTATGGGGGCCGCTCAAGGCCCCCAGCAGCGTCCTGTTAGGGGTTCCAGGGGAGCGAAGCCCCCCGGAAGCTCCGTGAATCTAAGCATGTGGTAGCCATCCAGACGAGTTTACTCGTTTGCTCGTTCTCTCGCTCTCTCTCTCTCTCTCTCTTTAGGGGGGGGGGAGTACCGAGTACGTCCGGTACTCCTTTCCTTGGATCCGCGCCTGCAACCTCGCGAAGAAATCCTTTTGTATTGTTTTTCTGTGCTATCATTTTTACATGAGATATAAAGGGTCGAGCACCGGTGGCAGGGCAAGACGGGAAAATCTCAGACACACAAGTGAAAGATTTCTGGTCTCCAACGAGGACCTGCCGAATAGGAGAGCAAACAAAATCTTTATACGCGGGTGTCTGAGATTTTTCTGTCCTTCCCTAATGCCGGTGTTTGATTTAATTTCTCACTAAATTCGTTAAAAAAATCGGGTCCTGTTTTGTTGTAAGATGTCGACAAATAGAGTTATCTACCCTGAAATAAATCTTCAATGTACAGTGTACTTGTTTGTTTGATCAAGGTCTTTCGTCAACACTTACTGACTTTTCCGAGTTTATATCGAAACTTTTTCTAGTCTCCTTACAAGTTCATCTTTATCCAACGTACTTTAATTTGCATCTTCATGAAAGCAATTTAAATGCTCAAAATGTTCATTTTCTTGATACATGTCAATTGTATTCATCAACATTTGGGAATCAAGCATGATCCCTTATTAATTTCATTCTCAAATTCCAAAATTAAGAGACAAATTTTAATGCATGTACAACCCTAGCCAGTCTTAGCAAACTGAGGGGAAATCTTAGATCTCTTATCTATATAGGTGACCGTTGGCTACCAATGAGAATAGTGATAAAATTATAATTCCTTTCTTAATGAATAAGATCCAAACGTAGTAGAGATCTATTCTTGAAGATATGGACCTCATAAGTTTCTTACAAAGTTATAAGTTTGTAAAATTACTTAAGTAAATTATTTTGAAGAAAGTTATAGTAAATTGAGTTTTTTTTGTAAATTAAAATCAACGAAATATGTAAAAACGGTTTTCTTGTACAAAAGGCATTAATCCAGAACCATTAATTGAATTTTAAAAATCGTTTTTGAAACTACCCTTTACAAGTGACATGATGTGCAGCGCTATCATGCTGGATGCGTAGATTTAAGCGCGAAGTCTAGGAGTGGTCACTGTTGAAACGATGCCGATGCTTATATACACCTTTACAATAGCTACAAACAATGCTAACAGCACTTTGAAGTTTCAAAAACCAGATATATAATTAAACCTACCATTAATGAAGTAAATACTGAAAAGGGGGGGGGGGGGTCCTCGGGGACGAGAGGTTAAGGTAGTTAGTCCACTGTTGCTCACGTGTCTGCCAACACAGAGGCTGTAGGTTCTAGTCTCACTGCGGGTCAGAAAAAAAGTGACAACGATTGCATGTTTTTCTACTGAATGTCGGGGGTTTTCTCTGGGTATTCCGCCTTCCTACCCTAATTAGAACTGGACGCCATGATATAGCTAAAACGATGCTCAAAGTGGCGATAAACACCATTCTAACTAACAAACTGAAAAGTGGATGTTAATGACAATTCTAGCGATTCGCTAATGGTTCTCTGTTAATTATTTAATCAAGACTAATGTGATTTTCACTCAAGGTACAGCCCGCTTCATTTAGCAGACTTTTAGGTTGCTGTAGGGCACCTGTAAAGCCCTCGAATTTATTGGTTTAACTTTATGACATAATTTGACAAAAAATTTCTGACTAGCGGAGGTTAGCGGTATCCTTTGAATGTTTCAAGGACTCGAAATCACGAAAGATCTTCACCACTTACCGTCTTGTGACATGTCCTTAAAGAAAATCTCAAAGTCAAAGTTCAGAAGTGACCTCGACCTTAGGCCTCTAATCTTGTTATCATTACAACTCAAAACTATTAAAGATAGAAGACAATAAATGGGAAAAATACACCTCTCATCAAGACCCTCATTTGATACATCTGGTCCGAAACTGTGCGATGAACCGTTTTCGAGTTAGAGCCCATGACCACTTTCGCTTAATCAGTTTTTTGCATACAGGTTTAAAACGGCTAGAGATAATATAGTAAACATATAGGTTAATATGATCACCAAGTCGCCTTCAATTTGAGCCCTATTCCAAAGGTTACGGGTCAAGTTCATACTATAGCAACAAGGTAACCATTACAAAAAGTCCTTAGCAACCATATATTTTTTTAAATCAGGATAATGGCCCTTACTGAACTATTTCATTTTACAACCGAAGTGACATTTTGTCCCTAGCAACGGTCACAAAAGTCCTTGACAACCATGTATTGTATTACTCAGGACCACCTAAATAGTTTATTTCGCCTAAACAATGGTCCAGCAACCTATGTAGTCAAGTTCAAAACAACAGATGAAGAAAATTAATTTCTTACAGAAATCTGGGAAACACCTTTCTAATTGTTCTTGAACAATTGTTCTTGAACAATTAGCCCTATCTTTTTTCGGCAATTTTTGTTTGAATAGCAAACTGTTAAGTTATGTTTTATTTACTAGACTGTTAGTACTATTTTGAGCTCACGGAGGCATCAATAATTGTCATGTGGCATGGACGGTTGTAATTTGTTAAATGGATCTGGGTTTTCTCAGGTTACTCCGGCTTCCTCTCGCAAATAAAACTGGACGCTATGATATAGCTGAAAAATTGCTGAAAGTGGCGTTAAAAACCAAAAAACAATAAAAAACAATAAATAACGCTGTGAAAGAAATGTTTTTAAAACATGTTCTCAACCAAACAACATTCGAGATTACGATTATTCATATATCCAAATACATGTTATGCATCCAACTAACTGTATTGTTTTCATCTATAATCAGAACAATATACAAATATGGCCTGTAAAGAGTGTAATAATTTTAATTATTAAATCAAGAAATGGTTATTTTTCCGAGGTCCGCAGTAAAGTATTATAAACAACTATTATACAAATAATAAATCCCACGGAATAGTTTGCGCTTGGCCAGACGTATGGTCAACCTGGAAAAATGGTCTGGTAGGAAAATTTATCCTCTACGTAACACTTTGAACAAAATACAGTCTAAACAAAGAAAAAAAGAACAAACCTTTTCCGAAGAAAGGGTGATATCAGGTGTTCAGAAAGGAACACACTCTACTACACCAGTGACACCCGTCGTATTAATTATGGTTAAAACAGTGTTCGATAACGAACGAGAAGAGAGTTACGACAGAATATCTGCCACCGAATATCTGGCATGTGAGTGAACCCATCAAGATCAGCTACTTCATGATGAGGACCATAATATTTACATAAGAACGACCTCATACTGACTCTCAGAAATCCTTCCTTTATCCATCTTCCAGTAACCAACAAGCCTCTCTCATTGAAATCATGACAAGAATATGGCAACACCGAAACAGGGCTTTGATATGGAAGCCCATACGTGCCACGGAAAAAAATAATTTATAACTTGTGCGCACGAGTTATTAACTTGAGCGCACGAGCTAGAGGTCAAACTTGTGCGCACGAGTTACTAACTTGAGCGCACAAGTTTCAAATCTTGAGCGCACGAGTTTCAAACTTGTGCGCACGAGTTATTAACTTGAGCGCAAGAGTTTCAAATCTTGTGCGCACAAGATTTGAAACTCGTGCATTCAAGATTTGAAACTCGTGCGCTCAAGTTAGTAACTTGTGCGCACAAGTTAGTAACTCGTGCGCTCAAGATTTGAACCTCGTGCGCTCAAGTTTGCAACTCGTGTGCACAAGTTTGAAACTCGTGCGCTCAAGTTTTTAACTCGTGCGCACAAGTTATAATTTATTTTTTCGTGGCACGTACGGGCTTCCATACATTGAAGTTATCTCGCTCGTCATTTAATTGAGAGAATAACCGGCCTCTGTGTCGATCTTAATATTAAACTTATTTTAAATTTTGATTTACCTCAAGCTCTTTTGAGATCAATGTTTTGAAAAAAGTCACAAATTGTTCAATGATTTGCTATCGTGCAGGCATGTATAGTAAATAACAGTAACTATACTTTGAATAACAAAACCTAAGCTGCTGGTGCAACCATGCGAAAAATAACACACACTGGTTTAATTTTCAGGTTATTTTGGTAGTGGGAATCAACAAAAGCATGACATAAGCCAATGACTAAATAAAGTCCTGGAATATACAAATTTAAAATAACATAAATATAGGTGCAAGAAAGAAAACTTGTTTCATAACAAGTAATGTCTGCACCATGCAAATAAAATAAAAATAATACGTAATATTAATATTTCTTATTCTACTTCAATTCATAAGACTTAAAAACAGATTAGTCTTTACATGTATTAAAGTGTCCTTGAAAACCATAGACTTCATTCGGTTATAAATATCACATTTCTTGCAAAATAAATATTTTTCACATCAAGAAACCCAAAAGTATAGCAAAAAAATTATCGCATTGCTTAAAATCAAATGCCATGCATTAATAAGCAAGGCAAAACAATTAAGCAGCAAAGCATTAATTAAAATAACAAAATTACACAATGTGATTACGACTCAAAAAGATGAATAGGCTGGCAGTCAAAACATAATCATATATACGTCTAGATCCTGGTTATCCCTGAAGCAAAATCATATATCATAAATACTATGTTCAGCTAATAAAAATATAACATTCTGAAAACAGACAAACACAAAATCTCAGAGTGAGTCATATGTGAGATGAACATCATTTAGAGTTAAAATTTAACCATTTATCACCTTCTTCTTCCTTCTTCTTTTCGGTTTCCAGTATTCCATCTTGGAGACGATTAATTACTTATGCGTGCGTGGCCTATTTACAACAAAAAATGATAACTGAAAATTTGTTAATAAAAGACAAAGAAAGTGTAATTATCAAGCGTAGGTAATTAAAACAATGTACGTGAGATGAAGATAACTTTGTGCAGGCGGAGAGGACAACTGGCGTGACTTGTTCTCTGAAGATATCGGAGAAGAGGATTGTAAGATTGTAACTGGTAGGAGATTCCATTGATTGTTTGTTTGAATGGTATTTTAACGCCAATTTCAGCAATTTTTCAGCTATTTTATGGCGTCCAGTTTTTATTGGAGATTATTTTTTTTTACCGGAGAGAACCCCCGACCTGCGGTAGGAAAACTGACAATCCTTGTCAATTAAGATTGGAGTCGAGTACACCGTGCCTGCAGTGAGAATCGAACCCGCAATCTCAGTGTTGACAGACCACGTGATCAATAGTAGACGAACTACCTTGACCACTCGGCCACCGAGGCCCCCGAGATTCCATTGAGTAATTGTATGATGGAAAAAGGAATATCTGTACGAGTCTTTGGATGTGTGTATGTGTCTGAAAGATAGTGAGTGGTGACGTCTAGTTCTAGAGTTTGATGGAATAAGAATTGTGCTAGTTGGTATAGCAACAGGTTGATGTGTGATCTTATACATCATAACTAGGCGTCTTCGTAGTCTACGTCCATATAGTTGTGGCCACTTTAGTATATTTATCATGGAAGATACACTACTGGTATTGTCGTATCGATTACAAACATATCTTGCTGTCCTCCTTTGCACCATTTCTATCTTCGAGATAAATTCTGTAGTGTGCGGGTCCCATACCGAGTAGTAGTACTCAAGTTTGGAAGTTTGGGACGGATTAGTGCTGGTATGCTTGACTTGATGTGTTGGTTATTTGTTTTAAGGTTCCTTTTTAAGAAATCCTAAAGTTTTTTTTGCCTTTTAAAGTGATGTCAGAAATATGTTGGTCCCATTTGAGATTGGACTGAAGAGTGAAACCAAGGTATTAACAGGAAGTAACAGATTCTAGAGTATGATTATGGAAAACATAATTTGGAGTAGTGCTTAGCGTTTAGGTGAGACAGACAGAACAGTACATTTATCTGGATGAAAGGCAACCAATCAGATTCCTATTTGGCTGCTGCATCAGCTTGTAGTTTTAGACAGTCACTCTAGGTTTTAAGTGGCATGAAATTATACTGTCATCAGCAAATAAGCGTAGTTTGCTGTATGAAAGGAAGTCCGGGAGGTCATTAATATAAACAAGAATAAGACCGGGCCTAAGACAGTACCTTGTGGAACACCAGATGTAACTGGGACTGTATTTGATGTTTTTCCCTCCAGGACAACTGTCTGTGTGCTGTTTTCAAGAAAAGCTGAGATCCAGTTTAAAGTGTTTCCAGTGATACCAAAGAAGTTTAACTTGTAAAATAGATGGTGGTGTTGGACTTGTCAAAGGCTTTGACAAAGTCCATTATGATTAGATCAGTTTGAGTGTTTGAGTTATTTGAAGAGTGTAGTTCTTGAATGAAAAATAAAAATTGTCTTTCGCATGAGCGAGAGCGTCGAAAGCCGTGTTGAAGGTCGTAAAGGATGTTATGTGATTCTAGGTGGTTCATAATGTGAGATGTTACAATATGCTCCATATTGCAGCAGATGCGCGTTAATGAGATCGGTCTATAATTTATTGGCTTGTATTTATCACCCTTATTGAACGCTTTTGAACGTTTTAATGCTGTTGCATTGGTGAAGAGATCCAAACCTTACGATGTCTATCAGGTCTTTTGAATTTTTCAGTCTTTACCTTTCATGTATGCCACTCCTGGAGTAGCAAGTGTCACTGTATTTTTGAAGCCCCGTTTTTATTGTTGATAAAGTAGTGGTCGGGAGTTCCGATAGAGATTTTGTAGTACACTTAGACGATAAATTATTGCTACGAAACTCTGTTTGTATGAATTTTTGTGAAATGTTGGTATCTTCGAATTTGATATGGAGACCAAAAGAATCCAACACTGATTTGTGATGTGTAAAAATCTTCTCTTTTGACAGCGTAGTGGATGTGTAAGTAGATCTCCATGCCTAAATCATTTTTTTAAAACACTGTATAATGTTTCTTGCAGATAAGAATAATGATGTTAAGAGCCTTATCTGCTGGCACAATAACATATTTGTCATGAATGTCGGAGAAAGTTTTAACAGCATACAGATTTCTGAAGATTGATGATATTTCAATATATATAGATAAACACATCTGGACTTTAAAAAACTTTGTTTTTGGGTACGATTGAAGATAAATGATGTTGTTATGGAATCAATTTGTTATTAACCATAATAGGGTTCTCAATTTATAATATCACCATATCTCTCTAATCAAAGAGAAGAAAAGATAGAGGTCTTGAAAAGTCAAATATCTTCTTTAAATCCATGGACTTGTATAACCTAGGTGCAGTCGATTTTTGTCTTTCGAAACCTTTCGGGCTTTGTCGTTTGTTGTTGACGTCGGAAAGGTCTTGCGGTTTGTCAGAATACAATTGTACTTCTGTGACGTCACGAAAGCAGACAAGCGATACATGCAAAATTCTCGTAGCAAATTTGATATATAGACGATCCGCCCCCATATCAACCCGTCCCTAGTCGTTCCGTCTCGAGGACGATAAAACCAAAGGTAGGAAATATAAATAAAACAAAGGCAGCTAATGCATTGTGACACGTAAACAACAAAAGCGTAGTATTATATATGGACAGGTAATAAAACGTAAAATTCGGTATAGGGGCATTACTCGTTCATAACTTGCATTACGAAAATAAACAAGATATCAACACATTTTTATATGTTGTGCCTTTTATCACCCTTTTCTATTTGTTGTTGTTTTTTTAGTTCTATGTCTATGACGAAACGAAGATATTTCTTGTTTTGTTTCTATAAGTAAGATAGTAAGTAAGTAAATTATTTATTATAGTGACATGTGTACATTTAAAATAGATTCAAAACACATAGATATAATTATATTTAACACACCCGGCCCATTGGACCTATAAGTCACTTCAAACATAAATTAAAAAAGGCTAACAACAAAAGAAGAAGAAGAACGTGATTAATTGAAAATAAATTACTTTGAGTAAATGAACTGTCTTCGTTTTAAATATGCCTTAGAAATATATCCTGCAGTTTGACTCGGGGAAATAATGTAGCAACTGGATTAATTGTTCACATTTTGGTAAATAAATGAAATCTAGTCCTTCGATACTTCTGTTTTACAAAAAATGAACAAACATCATAAGCATAGAGATTTATATATCTCTGATAAGGAAAAAGGTAGCATATGTTTTAGGGAAATGCCGCGGGATAAGAAAAAAATGTTCCCAAAGAAATATCGCTCAGGCTCACACATATTTTCATATTGTTGCGTCGCCACTATTTACTTCTTGTCGGCACAGCCCAAAACACACAATAACACGTTTATTCTTTAAGGTACAACTATGTAATGACACACTCACAAGCATGCAGTACATATATTTTAACACGTGGTAAACGTTTATAAAAACCAGTCACGACCACTAGCCTCTTATTGTCTCTGTAAAAACATTAGGAACAAGAAAAATTTTGATGCAAAGCATCAGTTCGGCGCCGATTTATTCTGCATTCTGCACGTGTTTGTCAAAATGATTTTACAATAATTTTACTGGACGCATTTTAAAGCAATGTTTATATCTATGTTACAGAGGTTATTTTTATGCTTTTTGCAGTTATAATATAACATGGTGTAATACGTCAAATCTTTTAAGTCAATATTTTATTTAAATCATACATGTACTTCAGACAGAGTAGTGCCATTAGCTGTACTTTTAATGCGTAACTTAGAGGCTGTATTATAATCAAACGTTTCGAACCTTGAATATTTGTTTTTCCTTTTGCATTGGCTTCAATGCAATATACAGATCATCGCGAAAATATGGCAACTATAAGAGAAGATAATCTCAATTTTAGATTCGATTAAAAAATGCACGTGTAGAGGACATAATAATCACAGTTGTTTTTATATAACATAAAAGCTTGCATAGCAGGCGTCTCGGATTTTCAATCGAACTAAAAACACATACTTTCTACCGACTATCTAATGAACATTCGCTTAGAATCAGCATTGCAATTTCTTAAAAGTAGGCATTTGAACTTTTTTCTCATAAGGTTCTATGTAAAGCTAAGTTCGGCAGTTGTGGCTAGTTTGAATTGCCGATTTCTAAATTTGAGCACATGTAATCCTTTGTCATATATTAAATCATAAATATACTTGAATTAAAACTAATATTCACGTGGTTCAATTAAATTATTGACATAACCTTTATTTATTGTATCTTACACATGTCGGCATACTCCGGAATTGTACACACGAAATAGCCTTTTATTCTGGTTTCCGATTTTTCAAAGCTACGCTCGTCGATAGAACTATCACTTAAAGACATAGTACCAGGATAAAATAGTCTCCCTCTATTTTTAACTTCCGTAAATAGAATACCAAAAAATGTATTATTACATGAAACTGTGATATCATCCAAGCATTTTTGCAGTCGAACCTCATACATCATATTGCTTTTTCACTCAAAGTTAATTGATTGACATTCTTGTAGCAAAATTCTTTTCATTTATGGTAAATGAGTTTACTTCGAAATATTTCCTCCTTTATCCATCCTTAGAAACGAAAGTGAATACAAAATATATCGCCGCCTTCCTGGACGGCGATAATAATGATACTGCGTGCCGCTTTAAGGACATATCCTAATATTCGATCTCTATGTGATATTTTCTTAATATTTTGTTTTAACTTTTCTTTTATAAAGCTAACAAAAAAATTTGTGGTCACCGACCGTATTCAAAAGTTATGACTTCTTTTTTTCCTGTTTTTAGGGTACTAGGATTGTGTTATTTTACTTATAATTTTCCCATAGTTTCTTGTTAGAATCAACTTAGATTGATTTGAAGGCCTCTTGGCATTTAGAAGACAACTATGCCATAATATATTTAAAAATACGTTAGTTCCGAGCATAAATGTGTAATTAATACGTTCCCGCCATTTTTGTTATGGATTCGGAATACACAAAATCGCAGATAGAATAGACCTATAAAATAAAACTATATTTTCACAGAAGATAGAGGCTAACTTACTATCCAAATTGAAGAAATAAAAAAATATGGTCACCGAATAAGAGGTAAAACATTTGCGAAAAATATGTATAGGCCAGAATTGGCAGGAAGGAAAAGGCGCGTTTTTCTTCTTACAAACTGCAATATCTTTTCTAGATTTGTAGCGCAGAATACAATCACGAGAGCACAATAGTTCTTTTTTGTGTATGTTTGCTATTGCAAAGTGATTAATTTTGTTTTTTTAACCAAATTCTAAAAGGCTGTATTGCTTTTTTACTTATAAAATAACATTTTAGTTGATCCATAAAGCGTACGGCAATTGAAATGGAAATTTCGCGGAATTTTGACGACGACGACGTCATAAACGAATTACGAAACAATATCAGTATTCTTTGGCGGTCACGTTTGGGGATACATAACGTTTCTGTGGATTGACGATTCAGCCGTTGTTGTCGGTGACAGGTGAGTACTGTTACTCTCGTAATATGTAAATAGGTGTGACCCATGTGGCGAGCGAAATACTATATGTTACATACTATAACATTTTTTTTATACTAGTATATATAGGCCTAGGATCAGACGGTGGCATCCTAAAATATTTTACTTATTCCTTTATCAGACACATAAATATCTCTTCTTTTGTGTTTTTTGTTCATTTTTTTGTAAAATGTAATTGTACGCAACTTCATAGTTATATGTAGCAGTTTGGACTAACACCAGTTTGAGATGTCTTTAAGGAAATTTATTCATGATTCAGTCGGCTAAAATCGCTACGGAGCTTATGTTTTCTATTTTATTTGTAAAATCCAACTTTAAATAGAACTTTTATGTTTATGTTTATTGAATAATATATCAGCACATTTTATCTACATATATGCTAATTGATTGTACCACCTTCATATTTAGTTTTCACCCAATAATTTCTTTTCCGAGTGGCCTACCTAGCTTCAACTTTCCTTGCAACCACTGGGGAAAAAAAACAAAATTCCACCCAACTGAAAAAGAAATCACAATCTCCCGCCCCATCCCCCCCAGAGGATAATACAAATAATAAAATGGATGGTCCCTTACTATAGTAAATTAACGAGTTCTGTGCCACAGGGCCGATCATCGGCCCAGAGTTAGGTACCTTTCAGTGCCAGCGGGCCGATTCATCGGCCCATTCAAAATCTTGTTGTTTTTGGACGTCACAGTATAGAAGTGTCTATGACGTCAAGTAAAGGGTCACCTAAAGGGATTAATTAAAACAACCTCAAATGTTTGTGTAATTTCAGGAAGCAATTAAGTTCTGTTACGGAAAAAAAATTGTTTAGAAAAAAAATTATTATCGGTTATATATATTTTTTACTTGCTTACCTGTAATGTATATGAGGGTCATTATCAAAAATTGTAGATATTTGTGTCATAGTACAAACTCTCTTTCTATTTAGACTTGTCAATAAATTAAAGGTTTTCGTTTTGTAAAAATAGATTTCTAACAAAAAATGATACTTTTTTCGATTATACCTTGAGTTCATTTGGCAGTGAAAAGGTCACATTCAGTAAAAACTACATGTGACTTGGCCGTTGTATTAAAGATTTATCTAATTATCTTTTTAGAAAACATATTTTCTAATTCTGTTTGTTGCATATTTTTTTTCTATCACAAGTGTTTTGTTGAAATAACAACACATTTTGATCGAAAATTTACAGATTCTGGGAAAATATTTGGTGAAAACCAATGTGCTTTTCGCCGCGTCCCTTTTGTTACTGAGTTTATCAACAAGTAAGTAATTGTTGTCTCCCCCATTGCTTATCCTAACTAATAGTTTCCCCCTGAAGTACTCTTCCTCTCAGGAATTATGGATATTTAAGCAGACAACATGATGATATGTTTCCATCAAATTTGTCATCAAAGGTATCTAACGCGATAGCATAATTTTTATTTCTGTCCTTAAAGTTACTGCCTTTTTAAGCTCTAATCATAAAAATGTAGAATCAAGCTTGTGACCAGTATTTCATCTAGAAATATAGTTGGTATACCAGGCTGATCCATTGGACCAGGGAGAATCCATTAAAAAAAATTAGAAATACCAATAAATATGTCCCTTGTGTTACTGTCCCTTTTGTTACCAAGAAAAATGTAACACAAGTGACCTATTTTGTAACACAAGGGACAAATTGATACTTTTCTCCTTTTTTAGAGATATAAATGATTTTCAATCACTACCAAAATAAATAAAATATCGTTTATGAACATAATGAATACCAAAAGACGAATTTTAAAAGGGAAAAAACATGACCTTTACCTTTAGAGAAAATGTAACAAAAGTGACATATGAAGTAACAAAGTGGACAAAAAAATGCTTGCATGTAAATTGAATTATCCATACAGGAATGCCATTTATTAACCGGAAACATATAAAACGTCAAACATTTAAAACAGTATTAATATGTTTAATTGAACATATATAAACATGAATAAATAAATCTAACTTGAATGTGTATCTTATGCGACAACATCAGTAACACAAGTGACATTTTTAATCAAAACTAGTTTATGATTTGTATACTCCAAACTTTTTTAAAGTAATTGTTCGAATGAAAATTTCGTAGACATTTTAGTAAATTTAGCGGACAAATCATTTATTATTTTATATTGGTTATACTTTTTTGTGTTAAGTTCTGGTTTTTTAATTATTTTTTTAGCTGTCGGAGGACAAATTAACTATAGGTAAACTTTGCTAATAAAACTTATTAAAATAAAATGTATTGCCCTAGTTTGCAATACAAGATATACGTTCGTGATAATTCAATGTTCTATCTAGCGTTCTTCAAACTATCGTTAAGTGTTAATATACGCGCGCGCACTCGACATTCAAGACACCACCTATACGTTAGGGTCATCCTCTTACTTAGAAATACTTGTTTGTGTACATTTCAAAACTTATACGTTTTTCTAGATCCTGCGATCGGTATTCCGATTTTCTAGACCAATCACTGCTGTTGACTACTACACTACTCAAACAAGGATTTGTTGTACCTAGGTTGATGTTATCTGTCCAGAAGTTCTATGGTCGTCACCATGACTGAATGATCGTTATGGGAAATCAATCGCTCAAATACGAACGGACGGCGGGTGTCTAATTAGACGCAGACACTACTTAGTTACTCGTCAGGAGCACATGGTTTTTATTGGGTTCGGGTTACTCTCTTTCTGTGTTAAACTGGATTTGTAATTGTCCCTCGAATTTCGTCTCTTAATTAATTGTTTGTTCGATTTTCTCTATTTTCATACAACGCATAACTATATCTGTTTTTGAAAGGGTCTACATAACACATTTCATTGGCCTTTTGCAGTTAGAGATTAGTGTTGGTATGACAAGGAGAAAGTCATATAAACTATTTTTTAAACCTAAACTTGTCGGACAAAAGTATCAGGTTGATAGCGAAAGTTGGCAACTAGCTATGGACAGACTAAACTGACAGAAATAAGACATTTTGTCACTTGTGTTACAATAAGTCATTGTTGTTACACTTTATATTTCATAATTTAAAATAATTTAGAATATATTGAACCCAAACATGGGAATATCAAAAGGAATTAAAATTAATTTTAGTTTAAACATAAAAAAATCAAATTATGACTATTGTAAGAACGACAGAGTAAAACTTGTCCTTTTTGTTACTTCGTTTTGTCATTTGTGTTACTAACTCTTAATTTTTTCATTTTGTGATGTATAGATAAACTAAAATTTATCATGAAGATTGAAATTAAGATAAATTTGTGTGGAATATATATATATGTACAAAGTGTTAAAGTTTGATGAAAGCAGAATTTTCATATTTTTAACTGTTGATGTCATTAATGTTACTTTATGCGTTTTTGTGTTACCATATTGTCCTTTGTGTTACTGATCTTAAATTTGCAAACAAAAATTATTTCCTAAACTATATATTTGACCATTTGTTTTAAAATATTTTATTTGGTAATACATTTGAATTACGTTATAAAATCTTGAAAGTCAGTAAATTGTCCTGTTTTAATTCTAAATTAAAGAAAGTTAGAAATGACCTTTTTGTATGGTTACATTCATATTGGGATACAAAATTTATAAAATCGACTGGATGAGACATATAACTTTGTTTATCAGAGTAACATTTTGCTATTCTTTGAAAAAAAGCTTTTACAAAGGATTTCTTTAACAACGGTGTATAGTTAATTACTAAAAATGTTTTAGTAACACAAGGAACACTGCAAGCTAGCAAGGGGTATATTTTCTTATTTTTTGAAAATTTCAGAGTTCAAAGTTAATGTTTAGTATTTGTTTTAAACATTTGACTATCAGATATTTCATTTAAATAACATTTGAACACAAATGAGTTACTTTATTTTCCAAGAAAATAGAAATTAAATATTGACGTATTTAGATAATGACCCATGAATAATATTTTAATGCAAATAATGCTGAGTTTCTATGACTAAAATGTCCACTGTGATTTATATATTTTATTTGTAAAAAAATATTTGGTATTTCCAACCTTTCACTTGAGCGCCTTTGATGATTTTTCATTAGACGAAACGTGCAACTATGTAATGACACACTCACAAGCATGCAGTACATATATTTTAACACGTGGTAAACGTTTATAAAAACCAGTCACGACCACTAGCCTCTTATTGTCTCTGTAAAAACATTAGGAACAAGAAAAATTTTGATGCAAAGCATCAGTTCGGCGCCGATTTATTCTGCATTCTGCACGTGTTTGTCAAAATGATTTTACAATAATTTTACTGGACGCATTTTAAAGCAATGTTTATATCTATGTTACAGAGGTTATTTTTATGCTTTTTGCAGTTATAATATAACATGGTGTAATACGTCAAATCTTTTAAGTCAATATTTTATTTAAATCATACATGTACTTCAGACAGAGTAGTGCCATTAGCTGTACTTTTAATGCGTAACTTAGAGGCTGTATTATAATCAAACGTTTCGAACCTTGAATATTTGTTTTTCCTTTTGCATTGGCTTCAATGCAATATACAGATCATCGCGAAAATATGGCAACTATAAGAGAAGATAATCTCAATTTTAGATTCGATTAAAAAATGCACGTGTAGAGGACATAATAATCACAGTTGTTTTTATATAACATAAAAGCTTGCATAGCAGGCGTCTCGGATTTTCAATCGAACTAAAAACACATACTTTCTACCGACTATCTAATGAACATTCGCTTAGAATCAGCATTGCAATTTCTTAAAAGTAGGCATTTGAACTTTTTTCTCATAAGGTTCTATGTAAAGCTAAGTTCGGCAGTTGTGGCTAGTTTGAATTGCCGATTTCTAAATTTGAGCACATGTAATCCTTTGTCATATATTAAATCATAAATATACTTGAATTAAAACTAATATTCACGTGGTTCAATTAAATTATTGACATAACCTTTATTTATTGTATCTTACACATGTCGGCATACTCCGGAATTGTACACACGAAATAGCCTTTTATTCTGGTTTCCGATTTTTCAAAGCTACGCTCGTCGATAGAACTATCACTTAAAGACATAGTACCAGGATAAAATAGTCTCCCTCTATTTTTAACTTCCGTAAATAGAATACCAAAAAATGTATTATTACATGAAACTGTGATATCATCCAAGCATTTTTGCAGTCGAACCTCATACATCATATTGCTTTTTCACTCAAAGTTAATTGATTGACATTCTTGTAGCAAAATTCTTTTCATTTATGGTAAATGAGTTTACTTCGAAATATTTCCTCCTTTATCCATCCTTAGAAACGAAAGTGAATACAAAATATATCGCCGCCTTCCTGGACGGCGATAATAATGATACTGCGTGCCGCTTTAAGGACATATCCTAATATTCGATCTCTATGTGATATTTTCTTAATATTTTGTTTTAACTTTTCTTTTATAAAGCTAACAAAAAAATTTGTGGTCACCGACCGTATTCAAAAGTTATGACTTCTTTTTTTCCTGTTTTTAGGGTACTAGGATTGTGTTATTTTACTTATAATTTTCCCATAGTTTCTTGTTAGAATCAACTTAGATTGATTTGAAGGCCTCTTGGCATTTAGAAGACAACTATGCCATAATATATTTAAAAATACGTTAGTTCCGAGCATAAATGTGTAATTAATACGTTCCCGCCATTTTTGTTATGGATTCGGAATACACAAAATCGCAGATAGAATAGACCTATAAAATAAAACTATATTTTCACAGAAGATAGAGGCTAACTTACTATACAAATTGAAGAAATAAAAAAATATGGTCACCGAATAAGAGGTAAAACATTTGCGAAAAATATGTATAGGCCAGAATTGGCAGGAAGGAAAAGGCGCGTTTTTCTTCTTACAAACTGCAATATCTTTTCTAGATTTGTAGCGCAGAATACAATCACGAGAGCACAATAGTTCTTTTTTGTGTATGTTTGCTATTGCAAAGTGATTAATTTAGTTTTTTTAACCAAATTCTAAAAGGCTGTATTGCTTTTTTACTTATAAAATAACATTTTAGTTGATCCATAAAGCGTACGGCAATTGAAATGGAAATTTCGCGGAATTTTGACGACGACGACGTCATAAACGAATTACGAAACAATATCAGTATTCTTTGGCGGTCACGTTTGGGGATACATAACGTTTCTGTGGATTGACGATTCAGCCGTTGTTGTCGGTGACAGGTGAGTACTGTTACTCTCGTAATATGTAAATAGGTGTGACCCATGTGGCGAGCGAAATACTATATGTTACATACTATAACATTTTTTTTATACTAGTATATATAGGCCTAGGATCAGACGGTGGCATCCTAAAATATTTTACTTATTCCTTTATCAGACACATAAATATCTCTTCTTTTGTGTTTTTTGTTCATTTTTTTGTAAAATGTAATTGTACGCAACTTCATAGTTATATGTAGCAGTTTGGACTAACACCAGTTTGAGATGTCTTTAAGGAAATTTATTCATGATTCAGTCGGCTAAAATCGCTACGGAGCTAATGTTTTCTATTTTATTTGTAAAATCCAACTTTAAATAGAACTTTTATGTTTATGTTTATTGAATAATATATCAGCACATTTTATCTACATATATGCTAATTGATTGTACCACCTTCATATTTAGTTTTCACCCAATAATTTCTTTTCCGAGTGGCCTACCTAGCTTCAACTTTCCTTGCAACCACTGGGGAAAAAAAACAAAATTCCACCCAACTGAAAAAGAAATCACAATCTCCCGCCCCATCCCCCCCAGAGGATAATACAAATAATAAAATGGATGGTCCCTTACTATAGTAAATTAACGAGTTCTGTGCCACAGGGCCGATCATCGGCCAGAGTTAGGTACCTTTCAGTGCCAGCGGGCCGATTCATCGGCCCATTCAAAATCTTGTTGTTTTTGGACGTCACAGTATAGAAGTGTCTATGACGTCAAGTAAAGGGTCACCTAAAGGGATTAATTAAAACAACCTCAAATGTTTGTGTAATTTCAGGAAGCAATTAAGTTCTGTTACGGAAAAAAAATTGTTTAGAAAAAAAATTATTATCGGTTATATATATTTTTTACTTGCTTACCTGTAATGTATATGAGGGTCATTATCAAAAATTGTAGATATTTGTGTCATAGTACAAACTCTCTTTCTATTTAGACTTGTCAATAAATTAAAGGTTTTCGTTTTGTAAAAATAGATTTCTAACAAAAAATGATACTTTTTTCGATTATACCTTGAGTTCATTTGGCAGTGAAAAGGTCACATTCAGTAAAAACTACATGTGACTTGGCCGTTGTATTAAAGATTTATCTAATTATCTTTTTAGAAAACATGTTTTCTAATTCTGTTTGTTGCATATTTGTTTTCTATCACAAGTGTTTTGTTGAAATAACAACACATTTTGATCGAAAATTTACAGATTCTGGGAAAATATTTGGTGAAAACCAATGTGCTTTTCGCCGCGTCCCTTTTGTTACTGAGTTTATCAACAAGTAAGTAATTGTTGTCTCCCCCATTGCTTATCCTAACTAATAGTTTCCCCCTGAAGTACTCTTCCTCTCAGGAATTATGGATATTTAAGCAGACAACATGATGATATCTTTCCATCAAATTTGTCATCAAAGGTATCTAACGCGATAGCATAATTTTTATTTCTGTCCTTAAAGTTACTGCCTTTTTAAGCTCTAATCATAAAAATGTACAATCAAGCTTGTGACCAGTATTTCATCTAGAAATATAGTTGGTATACCAGGCTGATCCATTGGACCAGGGAGAATCCATTAAAAAAAATTAGAAATACCAATAAATATGTCCCTTGTGTTACTGTCCCTTTTGTTACCAAGAAAAATGTAACACAAGTGACCTATTTTGTAACACAAGGGACAAATTTATACTTTTCTCCTTTTTTAGAGATATAAATGATTTTCAATCACTACCAAAATAAATAAAATATCGTTTATGAACATAATGAATACCAAAAGACGAATTTTAAAGGGGAAAAACCATGACCTTTACCTTGATAGAAAATGTAACAAAAGTGACATATGAAGTAACAAAGTGGACAAAAAAAATGCTTGCATGTAAATTGAATTATCCATACAGGAATGCCATTTATTAACCGGAAACATATAAAACGTCAAACATTTAAAACAGTATTAATATGTTTAATTGAACATATATAAACATAAATAAATAAATCTAACTTAAATGTGTATCTTATGCGACAACATCAGTAACACAAGTGACATTTTTAATCAAAACTAGTTTATGATTTGTATACTCCAAACTTTTTAAAAGTAATTGTTCGAATGAAAATCACATATGAAAGAAACTGTTATATAAAGATTACACATTTTAGTAAATTTAGCGAACAAATCATTTATTATTTTATATTGGTTATACTTTTTTGTGTTAAGTTCTGGTTTTTTAATTATTTTTTTAGCTGTCGGAGGACAAATTAACTATAGGTAAACTTTGCTAATAAAACTTATTAAAATAAAATGTATTGCCCTAGTTTGCAATGCAAAATATACCTTCGTGATAATTCAATGTTCTATCTAGCGTTCTTCAAACTATCGTTAAGTGTTAATATACGCGCGCGCACTCGACATTCAAGACACCACCTATACGTTAGGGTCATCCTCTTACTTAGAAATACTTGTTTGTGTACATTTCAAAACTAATACGTTTTTCTAGATCCTGCGATCGGTATTCCGATTTTCTAGACCGATCACTGCTGTTGACTACTACACTACTCAAACAAGGATTTGTTGTACATAGGTTGATGTTATCTGTCCAGAAGTTCTATGGTCGTCACCATGACTGAATGATCGTTATGGGAAATCAATCGCTCAAATACGAACGGACGGCGGGTGTCTAATTAGACGCAGACACTACTTAGTTACTCGTCAGGAGCACATGGTTTTTATTGGGTTCGGGTTACTCTCTTTCTGTGTTAAACTGGATTTGTAATTGTCCCTCGAATTTCGTCTCTTAATTAATTGTTGTTTGTTCGGTTTTCTCTATTTTCATACAACGCACTATATCTGTTTTTGAAAGGGTCTACATAACACATTTCATTGGCCTTTTGCAGTTAGAGATTAGTGTTGGTATGACAAGGAGAAAGTCATATAAACTATTTTTTAAACCTAAACTTGTCGGACAAAAGTATCAGGTTGATAGCGAAAGTTGGCAACTAGCTATGGACAGACTAAACTGACAGAAATAAGACATCTTGTCACTTGTGTTACAATAAGTCATTGTTGTTACACTTTATATTTCATAATTTAAAATAATTTAGAATATATTGAACCCAAACATGGTAATATCAAAAGGAATTAAAATTAAGTTTAGTTTAAACATAAAAAAATCAAATTATGACTATTGTAAGAACGACAGAGTAAAACTTGTCCTTTTTGTTACTTCGTTTTGTCATTTGTGTTACTAACTCTTAATTTTTTCATTTTGTGATGTATAGATAAACTAAAATTTATCATGAAGATTGAAATTAAGATAAATTTGTGTGGAATATATATATATATATATATATATATATGTACAAAGTTTTAAAGTTTGATGAAAGCAGAATTTTCATATTTTTAACTGTTGATGTCATTAATGTTACTTAATGCGTTTTTGTGTTACCATATTGTCCTTTGTGTTACTGATCTTAAATTTGCAAACAAAAATTATTTCCTAAACTATATATTTGACCATTTGTTTTAAAATATTTTATTTGGTAATACATTTCAATTACGTTATAAAATCTTGAAAGTCAGTAAATTGTCCTGTTTTAATTCTAAATTAAAGAAAGTTAGAAATGACCTTTTTGTATGGTTACATTCATATTGGGATACAAGATTTATAAAATCGACTGGATGAGACATATAACTTTGTTTATCAGAGTAACATTTTGCTATTCTTTGAAAAAAAGCTTTTACAAAGGATTTCTTTAATAACGGTGTATAGTTAATTACTAAAAATGTTTTAGTAACACAAGGAACACTGCAAGCTAGCAAGGGGTATATTTTCTTATTTTTTGAAAATTTCAGAGTTCCAAGTTAATGTTTAGTATTTGTTTTAAACATTTGACTATCATAATGTTTCATTTAAATAACATTTGAACACAAATTAGTTACTTCATTTTTCAAGAAAATAGAAATTAAATATTGACGTATTTTGATAATGACCCATGAATAATATTTTAATGCAAATAATGCTGAGTTTCTATGACTAAAATGTCCACTGTGATTTATATATTTTATTTGTAAAAAAATATTTGGTATTTCCAACCTTTCACTTGAGCGCCTTTGATGATTTTTCATTAGACGAAACGTGCATAAGGCACATTAACTTTGTTGGAATGTTTGGTAATCTTTTTCCATTTCATCATGGGATAGGGTAAACAGATTTTGATCTTTTTATATTGTTGTATAAAAAGTAAGCAAGGCTTATATTTCTTTTTGTTTTTACTTGGGTCTCCGTCGGAAGTGATTAAAACAAACAAAATAAACAAATTAAATATTTAATTTATGCAAGAACTCAGTAAATATATATTAAGAATTCTAATATGACGTCCTGCTTTAGCTATGTAAACAAAGCCGTGTCAAAATTCCAATAAGTTTAGTTCGCACATGCGTAAACTGCGTGTTTTGTGTAAATGTAAAAACTGACTTACAAACGCCGTTTGTTATGTGTTATCCATAATTATCGTTATTGTTAATAAATTATTTATTTTTAGTCTGAATTCTGAGATTTATATGATTTAAACTACTCCCGATACATTATTTTTTTAACAATTCTACATTCGAATTAATATGACGTCACAATTAGAATTCCGACGTCATATTACGCTGAACATAAAATTTCAAACTGGAACAATGCAATTTCGTTAATATTTCTCAATAGTTTTGTTTAAAAGGTACGTACATTCGATAAAATGACGAGATGTCAATTTTATTTGCTTTAACATACTGTTTTGGGATATATCGTATTTGTTTCAAAACAACAATATTACCACTGAAAGCGTCCTCTTTGAACCGCTTCGAAATTTTAAAACATTTCTTAGACATATTAGAATCGAAATAGATTATTGCGAGCGGGCTTTATGAGAATTAGAACATGGTCTGACCTTATATTTGTCTTCATTTTATACCTCGCTATCGCTCGGTATAAAATATTGACAAATATCAGTTCTGACCATGTTCTAATTCCCATAAAGCCCGCTCGCAATAATCTATATAAATAAGAAATATTGCGGTAAAAGCGTCGATGACGTCGTGAAACTATTTGAATTTTAACGGCGTTAGAATAGGTCATAGGTCACGCAAGTTATTTCTTATAATATGGGTTGCCCGATTTGAATTGACCAATCAGATTTCAGCTTACAAAGCAAGTTAAATTATTTCTTAAATAATAATATGAAGACAAATATTAGAACATGGTCAGACCTTAAATTTGTCAATATTTTATACCTCGCTATCGCTCGGTATAAAATATTGACAAATATAAGGTCTGACCATGTTCTAATTCCCATAAAGACCGCTCGCAATAATCTATTTCTTAATTCAAACACTTATTCGTCATTTCTGCATCGTCCTTGATGTTGCTTAAAGCAGAGTAAATGTACGCCCTTTCGACAGTCAATACACATAGTTTTTGATCTTCTTCGTATACCTCCCCTATTCATCGCGGAACAAACAGCACAGTCTTTTTACTTACTGTGCGGAAGTTTTATGAGATTTCCATTTGCAACAGGGTCAATATTAATGTTATGGTGATTATTTTGACAACGAATTTGGTCTACAGATAAATCTTCGACTAACGATAGAATAAATTGTAACGGCATAAGACGTGATTTTTCCTGCTATTTTAATTTTTTTATTCTTCAAATATGTAAAAGCGGTAATTTCTTATTTATATAGGAAACAATGATCAAAACGAAAAAATAACTGAAAAATTAGAAAAAACTGATACCAGCAGGCAGCATGCTTTGCACAAAATATATTTTGTCTAATATGTTTACTAATTTCCTTACTTTTTTATGACTGTAAAAACTGAAAAACGAATTAATGAAATGCACAGTAATGATTAGAAAAAGTGCAACATTTATTCAGCCCCCTGACGCCTCTTATTTCTGCAGGCATTGTAACGTTATACAATCGTTGCCTAGAAAAACGTCATAGAACAAACGTCAGTTATTCTTTTTCAAAACCCCCGGCACTTCTAAAGCAAAAGCTTTGGCACTGAAAGGGTTAAATCATTTGTTTTAATACATACGTGGCTGTCATATTACGTAATGTGGTCAACAGGTGGATATCGATGTAAATAAAACGGGAGGGGACAGGCCTCAACAATACATTTTTTTAAAACATGTCCCTTTGGACAAGTAGCTATCCAAATTTACTTGTCAGAATGAAAACATCTCCGAAACAGAGGCTAATACATATCTTCTTATGTCAGAATTCAATTTGCCACACAAGGAATTTAGCTCGTCCCATATTTATTGATTTGTAAGCCTCTATAAAAAGATTAAACAATACAAAATTATACCGTCTGACCAAGGGCATTAAGTTTTCGGTGTAGGACGTAAAAAACTCCCGCAACCACAAGTTAATTGATCAATTTATTTCACATTTTAACAAGTATTTTATTCTTTTTGAACACACTGACATTGGTTAACTTAAATACATTTATAAACATAGATAATCGTTATAATGTTTATTTCGAGGTTATAAAATTTTTGTATATCGTCTCCAATTTCAAGAAAAATCAAAACTTTCAACCTAAATTTTTTTTCAAATTCAAATTTAAATTTCGTTTAAAAATTGTTAAAAGTAAGTGTAAAACGAGCACAACTGAATTTTCTTGGTATTTCTATAATTTGGAACCGCTTGTTGGCGGATTTTATTAGGAAAGCTCAAGCTTTTGTGAGCATTTTTGTTGCACTGTTTAAAATTTTGTGTTACGGCACATATATTATGTTATCAAAATGATTTTCCGTTTTGCACTTATTACGCATCATATATCCCAAAGATATTCTTATCTGTTATTTAAAGTTTACATCTTTTTGAAAGTTGAACATCATTTATACAAAATATTATATACAAAATTTATACATATATTCACAATTTTCCTCATTACTCCTTATTGCATGAATCTATTGTCAAATATTTTTGAAAACAGTTTTTGGACACCTTTTACTCTTATGTTTAACTTAAGACCATCTTAGGACACCTTTCTAGTTATACTAAATTTAGGATAAAAATTAGTCGGAAATGGCCGATTTCTGGTACAGATGACCCAGTACAGATGAGCTCACGCGCACACATCTGTACTTGCTTCGTCATCCAATCAAAAACGCCAGAAACCAGAACAAGAAAGTCTAATAGGTTCTTTCATACGTTTTTGGGAAAGACCGGTTGATCTTTCACGAGTGATAGAAATTTTAAGTCTTTTCGCGAGTGGAGCGCAGCGAAACGAGCCAAAAGACATAAAAATTTCTATCACGAGTGAAAGATCACACGGGCTTTCCCAAAAGCGCATGAAAGTACCTATTTCTTCCGTAAACCAACAACTTTCACATCGCTATATCCTATAGACTCTCTATTGTTTTAGACTCCATTGTCTCTGACGTCCAATCAGAACGCCGGAAACAAGAAAGTCAAACAAGAACGTTGTTATGCTTCCAAAACAACGTTCTTGTTTCTGGCGTTTTGATTGGATGACGCAGCAAGTACAGATGTGTGCGCGTGAGCTCATCTGTACTGGGTCATCTGTACCAGAAATCGGCCATTTACGGAAGAATGTGTGATCTTTCACTCGTGATAAATTTTTTATGTCTTTTGTCTCGTTCAGCTGCGCTCCACTCGCAAAAAAACATAAAATTTCCATCACTCGTGAAAGATCAACCGGTCTTTCCCAAAAACGTATGGAAGAACCTATTAGTCTTTCGCGAGTGGAATAACAAATTGTCTATCACTAGTGGAATATCACACCGGGTTTCCCTAAAGCACACGCAAGTACCCATTTCTTCGTAAACCAACAACTTTCACATTGCGATGTACAATAGACTGTCCATTGATTAATATCCGACATCCAATCAGAACGCCTGAAACGAGAACGACGTTGTGTAATGTTACCATAACAACTGTCTTGTTTCCATCATTTTGATTGGATGACTCATCGAGTTGAGCTAACATGTATAAGCCGTATGTAACTGCTGGATTCGAACAGTCACATAAAACATATGGAGGTATATTCGCAAATAATATTCGCATAACGAACATAATATGGAGTAGGCATTGCCAAAACGCGAGCACAGACAATATAGTCTTTATTATCAATAATTAATGTGCATTTCATAATTGACGTTACTTTCGAACACCCTAATAGTGCCTCTAAATTCCAGTCGTCACGTGACGTCCTTCTTTTAATAGTGACGTCAGATTGTCAGTTTTTAAAGATCGATTTAGAGATTGCAAAAATAGTATGAAATTTTTGTTGTTCATTTTAAATAATTTTACTATTTAAACATTTATTTTGTATCGATGTCAACTTTATTTTCAAGTATTTCTTTAAAATAAATTTTACTGCTCTTCTTCATTCACTTTGTTACAATTTTTTGACGATATCAACTTCCGCACGTAAAAAAATTAATATCAGCATTAAGCAGATTTTCATCACGTGATTTCATTTTGATTACATGACACGTAATTGCCGTAGAGCTCACCGCTGCGAGCTGTGCTCGCTATAATAATATTTGGAAAGATAATAAGGAACTCAAAACATTGATGATGTACATGTATATTAACAGCTGCAGCAGTTTTCATTTGTAGTTAAAATGAGGTTTGGCTGCAGTCTGAATACAATATAGCAAGTAAGTGGCATTGCGACTTTGCTACGACTCTTCTCCTTGGCAGATGTCTGGAGGGTCTTCTCTCTTTATTTCAACAGTACCTGTGGCCAATGTTCCTCTATTCCACAGGTCATGTAACAATTTTGGTGATGTCAACAAATTATCCAAGGTACCATTATGATTTTTTCCGAAATGAAAACTAACCAAATCCATTACTACTTTATAACTGTGAATGACAAATAACAAGTGTGGACTGTGTTGTATTTGCAATAATATGCAATAAACACTACACGAAAGAAAATCCAAGTTTATACTTGTATGGAAAAAGCAATTGTCTTTTTGTTCTAAATTAAATTGAAATATGGAAAGAGTTGTTTTAGGCAAATATAGTAATAATAAAGTAATGCGGGGAAACATACATTTTAAAGCAAATATTTAGACTTCTGCAAAAATCAAACGCAACGAACCGCAAACCAAATACATCTATTGTGAAACTGATAAGGCTTACACTTGACCATAACACTTTCGCTGTTCCGTTTTCTTTGGTACACCAGTACTTGATGTGTATACCCTGTTTTTGATAAATTTGTACCCCATTGGTTATCCTTCATATTGGAATGTTCTGTGAAGAACTATTAATAAATTACAAAAGATGCCATCATTCAGTCATAAAACCAGATATTGACGTTTATTTTTTTCATTTAAAATTTACATTTTTTTACATTGCTAACATTCGATGGAAAAATATTATTAGTTGCATCTATTATATTTATTCCACATTTCCGGCATCTAAATATCTTATAAATTATAAACAGGAAATTGGCTCGTTTCAGCAAAACTCCAAGTGGAAAGGATATATATATATATATATTTCTAGGAAATATCGCTGAACAAATTCAGATTCGTTTATTTTCAACAGTAAATGTACATAAACAGCTCACCTTGAGTTTTTTCCCCAAAAACTTCGTTGAACAAAAAAAAAAAGAATCTACTACAGGTGAAATTTTGATTTTGTGAAATGGTTCATAACCTGGAGTGCCCTTTGTTATTGTAGCTGTGTTAATTGCCACTGAAATGAAGATATATCAGGAGAGATTGGAATCTGTTCCTGAGATGATATCTCTGAAGTTTAGTGTTTTCAAAAGTATGATTCAATTGTTGGTTTTCATAATTCACATTCTAAAATAATTTCAATAAATGATATCATCTCTATATCTATGATGGCTTTCGAATTATTTGATCTGGCAAACATACGTGTAACGACTGTAGTTTTTTTTTACATTGGACAGCTTGTAAATTCGAACATATTTGATTGTGAGGGACAAATTATATCCATCACACGTTTAAAGGCTGGACATAAAGGATTTAACACCGATAGGAAGGCAAGACGGGAAAATCTTAGACACCCAAGTGAAAAGATTTCTCTAACGAGGCAAAAGAAATCTTTCACACGGGTGTCCGAGATTTTCTCGTCTTGCCCCGCCCCCACCGGTGTTTGATTCTATTTCTCAGTAATTCGTTAATAAAAAAAATCAGTGCTGTTTGTTGGAAAATGTAGAAAACAGATTCATGAAAGTAATCTCCAGTGTAAATTTGTTAGGTCAACGTGTTTGTTTTGATGTGCACTGCTAACGTATTGTGGCATACATTTTGCTGTGGAAGCTCAGATACGTTGTTTTCATGTTCATATTCTTAGAGGCAGATTAAACAAACACAACAAAACTAAATTTATGATTTGTATTGCTGAACCGAAAGCTGATGTCACAGTTCATTTTTATAAGAAAATGAACGTGAAATTCTTATCTCACCCACGGGTTGAGTAAAGAATATCTCAACCGGCTAAAAATAGGTACCACAGTGTCTCATTAGTGAGAAATAAAGTATCTAACACAGGTAGGACGGGAAGACCGGAAAATCTTGGACACCCAAATGAAAAGATTTCTTAGCCCAACGCCATAAACATTTTCTTTGCTGAAAATGTTTTTTTTATTCTCTATTTCATCCAATTAGATCTTTTCTTTTCCTTGTTATCATGGTTATTGAGAAAATTCTCAGCCTGAGCAAAAAGGTTTAATAGCGCTGGGGACAGGTCTCCAAAGAGAGCCTAGTTGTGAACCAAAAGAGATTTTCCCGTATTGCCCTCTCACCGTGTTTGGTTCTAATTCTCACTAAAAAATCCGTTGCTATTCTATTGAAAGATGCCAACAAATAGAGTTATCTTCCCAGAAAGTAATCTTCAGTTTGCATTTTTTGCATAAACGTCTATGTTTTGATGTGTACCTCTATCTTATATTGTGACATACATTAGGTCGTGGAAGCTCGGATATGTTGCTTTAATGTTAATATTTAATGAGGCATAGTGAAAAAAACGCAACTAAAGCAAATATTTTAAGATTTTTATTGCTGAACGGACAGGTGACGTCACAATACTTTTAACACGAAAAGGACCATGAAGATCTTTCACCAGTGATATCCATTTTGTCTTTTCGCGAGTGAAGGGCAGCGTTCCAAAAGACAAAAAATTCTATCACGAGTGGAAGATCAGAAAGCGCTTTAAAGTACCCATTTCGTCCGTAAACCAACCACTTTCACATCGTGTTATCATATAGACTCTTCAAAGTATAATATCAGGCATCCAAGCGGAACGACCGAAACAAAAACGTGAAACACTATTGTTATGGTCCATCGTTTTGATTTGATGACGCAGCGAGTACAGATGAGTGCTCTTGAGTTCATCTGCCCTGGGCCATCTGTACCAGAAATGGCCATTTACCGACGAAAATGATATCTCAAGCGGCTAAAAATATATACCACCCTGTCTCATTAGTAAGAATAATAGGTTCTTACATACTTTTTGGGATAGACCCGATAATCTTCAACGGATGATTATTATGACTTTTTGCGAGTGGAGTGAGAACGGGCTGATACGAGGGCCGATACGCGTATCACCCAGTCGGTAATGGTAACGTCATCGATATCTGCCGTTTTCTTTTGTAACCCTCGTTCAGGGCTGATACCGTGTTACAACTTTCCGCTGTATTGCATTGGCAAACATTTCCATATTACTTCTGTTTTAAACTGTTTCCTCCTAGACATTCATTTTCCATTTGGACATTTATTTTCCTTGTTGTTATTCGCTATTCGAATGGGAAAATAAACGAATTTCCTGTTTCGTTTTCCATTTTTTTATATCGTTATTACCTATTCGCTTTTTCAGTGGTAAAATATACCATTTTTCTTTTCGTTATTCATTTTCATAATCACTATTCGAACGGGAAAATAAACCAATTTGTCTTTTGTACATGTATTTTTATTTTAGTTATTCATTTTCCTATTCGTTATTCGAAAAGGTAAATAAACCATTTTCCATATCTTTTTTCATGTTCAGTTCGCTATTCGCTATTCGAATGGGAAAATAAACGATTGTAATACATGTTTAACGATTATACTTGACAATTTAAACAGTAAGTATGGAACTATTTTAACGGCGAAATAAATGTCATGCGACAAACTCAGGTTATTTCTCATAATCTCAGGTGCTCCATTTAATTTGCCAATGAGATTTTAGCTTACAAAGCAAATTAAATTACAATCAAAGAATCATAAAATATAGTTAATTTTACTTCTCTTATTTAAGATAATTGTGTAAAACTGAAAGTCAAGACGAGCAAGAAACATGGTAAGTTTAATTAAATATAATGAATCTAGAATCTAAATATTTTAAAGCCCGTTTAGTGGCATTATAATATACTTTTATATTGTTGTTGTGTGCCTGTATGATTCTGTCGGTGGCGTCGTCGTCAGGCGGCGTGGCGTGTCCGTTGACAGCTTTGTTTCAGGGTTCTTTATAAAGATATCGATCTAATTGACCAATTGTTTTTCAAATTTACCAATATATTGCATGTCACAAAATGAAGGTTTGTTTTATTATTAATATCCAAGTCCCTACCAATTTTGGAAAAAAAAATCTTTTTTTCAATTTTGAATTTAAGAATCAGTTGCATATTCTTTAGTGCTCCTGACATGCATTCTAAAAAGTTCCCTTGGAATTTCTCTATCGTTTTACATTGTTAAGGTCATGTTCGAATTTTCACCCTTTTAATTTTATTCGATTTTAAAAGGGGTTTTACAATATATTCATTTTTAGAATAACAAAACAAGTATTAACAAGTTCCGAACTCAAACCAAACAATTTTCAACCAAACGTCTATTACATTTCAAAACCCGACAAATAGTTTTTTTGTGGAAAATTCACTAGTCTTATATTGAGCAACGAGCCAAGGAATCATTTTACATTATAAATTATCGACACTTCACCAATTATTTCTCATTTCTGTTGGCAGTTTCAGCTTTTGCAAATTGTCTATATTTTACACAAATTTGAACATTAAAATTTAGCTGACTATTTTGAACAAAATTTGCAAATTAGTAGGAAGTATAATTTTTCAGATAAACTAATTATAAAACCTTTTTTTAATAAAACAAAGATTTGTAAAAAAAATCATCTAAACTTTAAGATGATTGTTTGTCAGCAAGATTCATTCTTACTTTATAATGAACAATTTTCTTACACAAAATAACGAAGCTGACTAAGCAGCGGTCGTCGATAACCAATGTGTATTGTCACATTATACGCTTAATAAGTTACAAAGAAATAAATATTAAAGTAGGTGTGCACACTTTGAATCCAAGGTCTTATAGAGACCGGTAACTAATGCATGTAATATATAGATAGCAGAAATCCGTGTTGGATAATCGGGTTCACCAAATATGGCTAGCGCACAGAAATATGAACAAGATATTCCGCTCACAAGGACAACGTACATATTCTTATTGATTTGTAAGTATTATTTGTTGTCAATATTAAATCCCTTTGTCATTTTAATACATTTTAATACAGCAGATACACCTGTTTGGTATGAATTTGCCCACCAATGGCCAGTTAATAAAAATGTTTTCACTATATAACTAAAACATGACTGGGCTTGGCCCTAACAAATTGTTTTTTTTTTAGATATTGATGCTACACCGGTTAATATGATATACATCAAGTTTGTTCATCATTTCAGTTAATTTTTTAAAATGAAGAATAATTAGGCAGGACCGTCCCCTTTTTATCTCTTATTGAGTCTATAATAATATAATTGTCTTTTTCACATGTATAATTTTAGCAGAACACCTGTAGGTTTCAGATGCAGCTCGAGAAACCGTTGATTTCGTAATATTCTGACAATATCTGAACACAGGATATTTGAAAACTTGTTTGTCCCTTTTAATCTTTTCCTCTTTGGACGACTTGTTTCTAAAAAAACCACAGAAAAAACATTATTTTGTGCTCATTGAATGTTATGGTTTAAAAAATAAAAGTAATATTGGCAAAACAATCATTCACATATCCACACAGAATGGAATCCGTCACTATATTATTAGTTAATTGTTCTTTTTAACGTTTTTGTCATCATCATAGTTTGGTCTACAGTTTAGTATCTTAATAACAAAAAAGACACGTAACAGTTTAATAAACTTAATTTATTTACATAAGCTTTATAGTAAATTTTCTGTGTTAGTGTTTATTATTGAATATTTATTTCAACGAAGGTAACAAGAAAAAACATATGTAAAGTTTACACTTACTATATATTGTATCAACACGGTTAATTCAAAAAGATACAATTTTACAATACCACCAGTAATGTCCTTAAATATTATGTTTACATGGATAATATTGTATTAAGGCTTATTGTATATGTATTGTGAAAATGTTTTTGGAATCTGCTGATTAAATGGAAAAGGATATGTTTTCTGTATGATTTGAAGACGTGTATCGCAAATTTAATCCCATATATAATTTACCCTTAAGAACAATTAACAGTGTATTTGTGTTAATAGCACAACGTAATTTTATTTTCTAAAGAATTACTAAACAAGTTTATTAATAGCAGGTTATACACATATTTAAAGATTTACGTTGCCTTTGTCATAATAATTGTGAAGAAATCTAAGCCGGCGATACGTCGGCTTTAAAAAACAGTTGTGGGGAATATTGATCAGTTCTATTCAAAAATATGTTTTGACAATTGCGTGTTTTATTTTAACAATAATATTTCTATTGGATACTCTACCTAAACATTTTTAAACATATGTCAAAGACGGCTGTCGGGTTGTATAAACCCGAATTTAAACTTCAATTTGAAAACTAATACTTGGTTGCTTAAATTTAGGAATACAAAGAGTAATGGTGGGAGTTTTTAGCAAGCAAGAAAACTTGCACAAACGTTTTATGTCATTATTTCATATTATTTAGCGATTAATGTTTTCGCGTTGTTTTGGACCGAATTTATCTTCAGATCTTAAGGCGAAAAACAGAAGGTCAGCGTCGTTTGTTATTATATATCTTTGAATCGACAAAGAAGGTCGCATTTAAAACAAGAGAAACGACTTCAATTTCCCAATAATAAATTGCTTATTTTATGTAAAAATGTCGGTGTTTTACATTTGTGAATATTTTTTTCACAGGAATCATTTGATAAGGTTTTAGATGTTGAGGAGGTGAACAAGCGCACAATAGGAAAAGTCATCATTGAATTTATTGGAAATGAGGGTAAAGAAGTCGACGATACAAAAGATTGCTTACGTAAGCTTTTGCAAGCAACTATTGATTATATCCAACAACATCCCTCAAAAGATATTTGGAAACATGCAATAGTGACAGTGTACGATATGAAAAATAATCAAATAATTTTGAAAAGTGGAACATCAAAACACAAATTTATTGTTAATGAAGAACACGGAGAAGCTAATATAGTGTACTCTGTAAAGAATAAAATAAAACAACTAAAACCGACAGATGATGTGCAGAAGACGTCATGTTTCTACAAAATGTTACAATGGTTCACATGGAGCAAATGACGCCATAATAAAACGATTATATATATTGACAATTGCATACACATTAAATAAGTAGTTTAATTTTTTTTTGTGTTTAAACAAATTTAAACAAAGTATCCATGTGAAAATGTGTTGAATTTGTTTAAGTTTATAGTGATAATTTGTTCTTATATGGAAGATTAATAAACCAATTGTTTTGAATGAATTTGTCAGAACTAAATTTGAGTCATCTGTATACAGCCCTAGTTGCACGCCAAGTACAAATATCTTTGTTATAAAATATCCTAAAATAACATTTAAAAGTAGATTTTGTGTAATTTTAATGACACCCTTCCTTCGTACACTGTGTATTTCATTATTTATAATGAATAATTCAGCATGAGTTTGTTTTAGAAATAATTACGGGCGACGAAATATATGTATGACATATCTTATCACTGAAACACATTTTTCGTTCTTTACTAACAAAGGTCTAACAAAGAACCATTTACTTGTTATATATACTTGTTGCTAGAGTCGATTCAGCATGTCATAAAACACTTTGTTGGAAATGACCATTTTTCCAAATGTCACAACACTATTGATACGATCTTAACTTGTAAAAACCACCAATAATACTTATACAGGCGTTATGACAGAGTGAATAAGCCGATATATAAATAACAAATTGCCGAATTCGTCCCATAAAATGTTGTGTAAGAAAAGACTTACTGTTTATTAAAACATCGTACATATTCGATAAAAGCTGAAATTTTAAATGCACTTTTAGTCTAATATATTCTAATGGAAAATATGTACTGTGCACATTTTATTTTAATGTAGCAAACACAAATAAATGGCACTAAGTTTAATTAGATCAAACATGAAATTCATTTTTCTATTTCTTGAAAATGACAGATCACAAACATACAAAAACATTGGCCACTCATAAACTGTTGAGTTTAAAAAACATTGGTGTAAATACAGTATTTACAAAATCAGTAGCGGGTATGACCAATATTCGCATCAATGCAAGCAACACAACGATGCCAAATTGATGACACTGAAAGCCAGGAAAGCTTGGAGAGTGATATTTCAAACGTTTACTATTGCTGGGTCCATCACCGGGAACGTGACGAGTGGATTTTGGTACTTGACGTAATCTACGGTCCAATTCGTCGTATAAATGTTCCATAGGTGACAGATCGGCTGATACAGACGACCAATCTAACACATTGATTTTTTGTTGTTAAAGGAGTGCTCGGACAATACATGCGTTATCTCGCCGCAAATCACGCGTGGACCTTGGTTCAGTATGACTAGAATGACATGCCTTTGAGGAATTTCGTCCCTGTAGCTGACAACGGTAATATTTTAAACAATGTCTTACAGAAAGTTTCTAAAGGTTGTTGTTATGCACCATAACACTCCTCCGCTGAATGACTGATGTTGAATAACACATGGATCGGCTTAACATTCACCTTAACCGTCGCTCCTGTCTAGTTGGAAATGAGACTCGTTTGAAAATATATCGTTGTTCCAATCCTGAAAGCGGTACCGTAAATCTCATCTACCCCATACAAGTCATGCTAGTCGATAACTCGGCTGTCAAACGGGTGACATTGCTGGTCTATTTGGACGGATATTTTGCTTTAGTAATTTGTTACTTACAGTCCTTGAACTGATCGGACTTAATCCCAGGAAGTGACCTGGCTGTGAAACTTTACGATTAGAACGAATATGGTTGTCCTGTAGACGTTTTGTTACTCGCGGACGTCAGGAAGTGATTTCATGTTGGTAGTAATCAATTAAGAACGTATAAAGAACGCCTAAAAATTTCAAAGTCAATTAACCCTAAATAATCTTATTTAAGACATTTAAATGTATAGGTTGATCAATATTAGTGCAAAATATAATTAAATAAATATTTTGCAACACATTTTGGGATGCACAGTTTCTTGTTTCGTTTAGTATATACGAATTGCAATTTGAATGACATTCATAAAAGTGCCTATAATAAATAGATTATGTTTATTGTAAACGTAATATTGGAAATTGATATCTACAAGAAATTGAGAAGTTTTGTTTCATGATGTAAAATTGAGTTCAAACATCTGCATTTATTTTAGGGAAACAGCACCAGTTATGCAGACTTTCGTACTGTGAGCAGTCCTGATGAAGCATGCTTTAAAATTCTCCGGGAAAATCCGAATATATCTGAAAATGGTAAAAAATACTTAAGAATTCTGCGATCTCATATCTATAAAGCCCTAGACGGAGAGGACAACGCTCGAATAAGCATTTATGTTGAAAGCGACAACTTGTACCAATTCAAAATTGGAAGTGGGCGTGAACATCTCGTTGTTGACATTACTGATACTGAAATGAACTGCAATTTTCGGACGTGTCGATATCGGACTAAAGTCTGGAACTTTACAAAGGCAATGTTCGGTTTTTTGTTGAATACCGTTCCAGTACTTGCTATCGAGTATATTCGTAGTAGAATAATAACAAAGCATGATGATTAGAACACAGTTCATGTTGAATGTTTCATGCAAATAGAACCCAAAGATTTTCTTGTGTTATATAATTTATTTTCGATCTAGTTCGAAAAAAAAGAAATATCATTACCACAAAGGAAAATATAAAGCAGATTTTAAATGCAATTGCAAATATACTATTTGTTTTATATTTGTTTTATATTTCATTTATATCTCGTTATTGATATGCCTTTAATGTTTATGTTTTTAAATTTTAAATTTATTTGACTACTAAGCTACTAAAACAAGGACTTGTTGTACCTAGGTTAATGTTTTCCTTTCAGAAGTTCTATAGGTTCTGTGGTCGTCACCGTGACTTAATTGATCTATATGGGAAATCCATCTCTCAAGTTCGTTCGGACATTTTATCTGAGTCATAAGTAGTCTTTCCTATTCCTGGATTTTACTTTTTCCTAGACATGACAATGGGTAACTCGACGGGTGTCTAATTGGAGGCAGGCACTGCTCAATCGTCCTGAGCACCTCAATAGACCCAGGGTTCGGGGTGATCACTTTCTGTTTTTTTGTTGTTTTTTTTTTTTGTTTTTTTGGTTCATGTTTCGCATTGTATTTTTGTCAATGTACGGATTTAAAATTGTACCTTGACTTTCGGCTCTTGTTTTTCGATCGGTTTCCTTGCAATTTTCTTATTATCACAAGGATAGTATAGTAACAGTTATAGATTATTTACGTTTTTTGAAACGAGATGCGTTTTCTTGTACATATCTCATCGAAGGGCGACATCCCTGAGATTAGATGACGAGAAAATGCATCGAGTTTCATAAAACGTAAATAATCTGTATATTGATGTTTTGTAACATTGTGACGTCACAGTGCTTACTAACGACATATTGACAGCGAGCTGAGATGGGCTCATCTCAGTAGAGTGAGATGGAATAATATCGCACACAAATATCAAAGGAAAATACTGCAAAATAGCGATAATGCAAGGATATTTGGGCCTACACGGACGGGTATGAACACAGAAAACCAGAATTATAATGATACGATCTAATTATACAGTTTGGCGTCATCGTTCATTCGTGCGGGTATGTACATGTAGTGCTTTATCCTTGGTGTGCCAAACTACCTGAGCACTAATTAACTATATATCTGATATATCTGACAGGCAAGGTCTGGCGTCAGATAGTTGCCAGTCGTCTAGTCTTACCAAGCAGGTACGTCTGACTTCACCGACTGGCCAGGAATAACTCTGGTGCATACGGGAAAAGCCCTAGCATTCAAAACTTTATTAATGGGCCATGTTCTTCCCATTCTGAAAGCACTGTTACTTCTATACTGTGCAAAAATACATACGAATGTTTATACACGTGTCATACTGAAAATGATCCGACTATCACTACAACACAACGAAACATACAATACATTTAGACGGTTATATTTATGACGCACACACGTTACCTTATTTCACATATAAAACACGTACACACTATCCCTGATTTAACATCAAAACACAACTTAAAATTAATAAATGTATTGCGTACCGTTAAAATCGCCGTGCTAATGTAAATAAAACTCTAAGGCACTCAGCTATTTCAAGTTTGTTTATATTTCTATCACTACAGGCTTGTCTATCTCACAAATTGTTGTAGGCAGATCTTAATATTTGTTTTAAACATGGTGATATTTTAAATTTAGAAATTACTTAATTTCAATTTTTGTCTCTCTTGCGACGATATAGTCGGTGGAGGCGAGATATACTCCTGGAAAAAAAGTAAAGCACCCCTAGTTTTTTTTCAAGTCACACATATTTGAACACTTGTATAGCAAACATAAATATGCATTGTTGGGCACAATGATACGTTGTTTCAACAAATAAACTCGTTATTTTATTTACATATCATTTCATCAAAATATGGACGGTCTTTGCTCATTCACGTAGTCTTTAAAAAGTATTGTCACCGAAAACTCCAAACTGTTATTTAATTGTCCAATCACACTTAAAAAACGTCAATCATCAACATCAAATTGATAATTTGCCGTCGAAGGGTAAAAATCGGGTATATTGTCACGACGGCTCCCCCTCCCCTTTTTTGTAGTCTTGAAGAAGTATAAATGGTGGTTGTTGTTGTTTAATAAATATGTTACGGTGTTATTGATTTAAATAGTTATAGATTATTTACGTTTTTTGAAACGAGATGCGTTTTCTCGTCCATATCTCATCGAAGGGCGACAGCCCTGAGATGAGATGACGAAAAAATGCATCGAGTTTCATAAAACGTAAATAATCTGTTTATCGCTGTTTTGTAACATTGTGACGTCACAGTGTTTACTTAACGACGTCTTGACAGCGAGCTGATATGGGCCTATCTCATGCTAGTCGAGTGAGATGGAATAATATCGCACACAAAGATCAAAGGAAAATACAGAAAAATAGCGATAATGTTGGATATTACTTTATTTATGTCTGTGAGAAGTCAAATTTTGCTGAATGAAGTATATTCTAAGGAGAACGTGTCCAAGAGACAAGCGTGCATGTCTATGACTGAAACGTAGTTTAAAGATCATTAATTTCAATTGTTGACATAGAGTACGAATTTCAAATAATCTTACTTGTTGTTTCTGTTAATTCAGAAGATGAGTAAAGTACTTTTGAATATAATTCCAGAACGGGCAAGTGACGAATATTCAAACAAGTGGAATTTTTGACCAACGCCGAATTGTAAACTTTTCACGATTTTATAGAAAACGTGTCCTTATTGAAATCCTACATTGATGATCCATGAAGTCGGCAAGAGCATGCATGCTTCGTCCCTGTTATTCTATTATCGATTTAGGGTCGGGGATAAATTTTTTATTCTCCAAAAACTTTTGGTTGTTACTTATGGCAGTTGCCATTACGGGGATTCCCCTTCCGGGAACGTCAGAAGCGATTGGCTTAAAACTGTTATAATACGTCATCCGGGGGTATTTAAGCGTTTTATCCAAAGACCGACGTGGAGACTGTATTTGGATTTTGAGATTGTTGGCGATTCATTTACAAGTTTGGAGAGGAGAAAGTTGGAAAATACCTAAAGAATGTCGGATATACCTAGCGTTAGTATCTAATATTTATTACAATATTTTTCTACAGTCACAGCATTTTTCAAACGTAAATTTTGTCACATTTCAATATGTTTTATAGTTGTGTTTCTGCTGGTGTAACCGGTGTTGGTGTTGTGAGGATGTAACACCGGATTTGGTGTTTGAAGGTGTTGCACCGGTTTTGGTGTTTGAAGGTGTAACACCGGATTTGGTGTTGTGTCGGTGTTGCACCGGATTTTGTGTATTATCAGTTATCGTTTTTAAGAATTTATAATGTTTATAAGAGAATAACTACTATTCAAGTATTCGCTTAAAAATAAACTGTAGATAAGGATGTTCGAAATATTGATGTGATGGATGCTGATACCCGCTTAGCCTTTTGCGGTAAAATGCGGTTTGTTGTACAATTCTAAAGTCATTTGTCGGACTAATCTGTTGGATTAGGACAATTAGGGACCACCCACGAAGTCGAGGTCCGGCACAAGGCAGTCTATATCATTAATTCAATAAAGTAAAATGTACTTCTAAAATAATGAATTATCATTTTGCACATACTACAACGGTTAAAATTCAATATACTGGATCTCTATGTCGTGCTAAGGCGGATGGCGAAAACTAGATACCCATCTACGTGCGACATAGGGTTAACAAAATCTGTTGTAGTTAAGTGTGGCGCCGTCATCTCGGGTGTCCGACTCTAACGCCCGAGGGGCAGCGTTACAATATTCACCGTTAGAATGAATTACTGCTGCAACTCTGCGTTGCATGCTGCCAGTATGGCGTCTAATTTGTTGAAACGTTATCTGTTGCCATTCCCGGTGTAATTGAGTTCTAAATGTTGCAAATTTTGTGGAGGTTTGAGAGCTTGTTATCGCCTACCCAATTGATCCCATTAATGTTCTGTTGGGATGAGATCTGGACTTCTTGCAAGCCACGGACGAGTGGTCACTTCTTCGTTCTCCAGATATGCCCTTACTGCCCTGGAACGATGAGGTCTAGCGTTGTCATCCATGTAAAACAGGTCTTGACTCTAACGGGTGGCAAAACTACAGGTGTACGTACGCACGTTCCGGGTGTACTTTTCGCCATTAAGTTTGCCATTGATTGTTACCAGATCCAGTTTGCAATCATGTGAGATACAGCCCCACACCATAACCATAACCGAGCCCCCACCAAAAGGCACTTTCAGAACATTGTTTCTTGGTGTAAGCTGTGTTTTGACACACGGGTTCGCCTATTGGTTTCATGGAGTAAAACTCGGCTGTCATCTGACCAGTGTATTCGCCGCCAGGTTCTAAGGTTCCAATTTTATCATGCTCTGCATCAGGCCAGCCTGTCCCTTCGATGGCTATCACCAAGCATTGGGCGTTTAATGACTCTCCAAGACCTCCATCCTGTAGCTTTAAGACGATTTCGTAATGTTCTAGGTGACAGATTACGACAAGGTAACACGGATTTCGCCTAACCAATCTACCAAGGCTGCTATCTTCATGTTGGGTTTTAATTTAACAGATGGTCGATCAGATCGGGAACAGTCTTGCGTGGCAGCGTGTTATGTGACCAAACGACTATTGACTGTATAATGATAGCAAAAATAACGTCCTATTATTTTGTAAGACATACCAGTGGAATGCATGCCGATGATTTGCCATCTCTGTTCTTCTGATTTCCGCATCCTTGCCATGATTCCTTCTAATGATTTGTCAATTGGAAATTCAGGATTTAAAAACCCATATGTTGCACGAAAAATAGTGCACTTTTGACGTGATAAAGGGAACAAGCTTCACGTGGAAAGACAACCGCGTTGATTAAAATTTCACACCTGAAAGCTTACATCCTTTTAATTATACATTAAAGAATTAATACTGATCGAAATCATCAAAATTAAACAAAAGTATTCGGGGCTGCTTAACTTTTTTCCAGGTGTATATATGGGAATCCGGCGGCGGCGTAAACAATTGGACATTTTGCTTTATATCTTCGTAAACGTAAGCCATAGGTCCATCCAATTTGTTCCAGTGGCAGCTTAGGATGAGAACTTGCAAGTCCGTCACATGACCTAGACATCAATTTCTCGGTCTTGCGACTACGTTAAAGTTTTTGAATTAGAGTAGTTCCTTCGTAACCAGATATGGTAGGATGACAATATTGCAGTTGGGTTTTATAGGTTGCTGATGAATGGTACATGAGTGTGTGGTAGGTGTCACCTGACCATGACCTCAATTTCACGGTCCTGCGACTAAGTTAACGTTTCTGGATTAGGACAGTTCATCTGTAACCATTCATTGTATGATGACAATATTCGGTATTTAGGTTGCTAATGAATAGTACATGACTGTCTGGTAGGTGTCAACTGACCTTGACCTCAATTTCACGGTCCAGGGACTGCGTTAAAGTTTTTGGATAAGGGCAGTTCCTCTGTAACCATGCAGTGTATATTTTAAATAACAATTTAATGTTATTTACGTAATGCCTATGACGTATTATTTTTCGCTTCTGATGCGGAATGCAGGCGAGATATTTTTCTGTGTCCACACTTGTTGGTATGTCAACAAGTTTTTGTTCAAATCTTTTTATGGAAAAGTTGTTCGCTGTTCAACGTTTTACACGTCTTCTCACTGCAGGACTTAGAGATTAAACCATTCATCAAGTGAAGCCGTTGAATACCATTTGTCGTTATATCAAGTTAAGGGTTGATCTAAGTTGAAGTCCAGCATACTTTTAATGCCTGTCACATACAGTGGTAAATGGATACAATTGACATGCCTTATTACATCCAGAACAAATAAGATAGGCTTGGACAATTGTATGAATTCTGATGACTTTTGTTCAAAGATATTTTTGACCATGGCGTGTTTCTTTAAATCAATATCATTCCTATTTAATGATCTCAAAAAATAAATTTTCAGACATATGTCCGAAGGCTGTTTATTTTTCACATTGTGGTTTCTAAATTACATCGTAATGTTATGGAATTTTATAAATTTCTTCAGACAAAGGCTACGTAGGCCCTGAAATGTTTATAACCTGCCATGTGGAAACACTACACACTTATAGTCATCAAAATGACAATATTAATGAAAAAATGCATAATGCTTATTGCACACGACACTGTTAATTTTGCTTAAGGGACATGTACAAATCAGACTGAATTTGCGATACATGAGTGAAAAGCGTACACAAATATTTATTCCTTTCCATTATTATATCAAACACCATCTTATAATAGTAAATGTATAAAATACAAGCAAAAGCAATTTCAGGCTTTTGTTGTTTTTGATAGGGAATTTTGAATTGATATGGTGCAGGTACAGGAGTTTATAAACGAGTTTTAAATAAGAGGGATTTTCCTGTATTCACCTCTTCGGTCAAATGCTAGAATTCTGCCAACATTTTAACTCTAGACCCTTGAGAGTTGCATATATTTCAAAGGTAACATATAGTTATTTTGTTCTCGTATATTTGGGCACAAATGGTGTCAGAAATTCGTCTTCTTCGTGTTTTACATCTATCGCCGCCAACTTCAAATTAAAAACAAGATGGTGGAATTGTTAACAATAACTCAATTTTTCTACCATCAAGGGATTGGGAAATCACAAGGCAGACCTTAGCATAGCAGCTAGATACAAACTAATGCTATTTAATAGTTTTGAAACAGATTGAAATTATACCCAACACGCTGCGGATCCGTTATTGCAACAGGGGAATTACTGTAGAACTGTTAGATCAGAGCTTTACACATGTAGCATCGTACATTTCAGAGTAAATAAAAAACTTGAAGATCAGTTACAAGATATGAATTAAAAAGACAATTAAATAAAATGGTTGCAGATATTTTTCAAACGAAATTAATCAAGAAGAATACGAAATATGTCAGGAGACAATAAAGAAACACTTCCAATAAACAAGAGAGGTAGAGAGTGCACGTTGAAAACGAATAAAGATATAGGATGTAATGAAACACAATAAGAAGAATAGGAAACTAAATTGAGATATTATTAATATTATTAGACAGATGGATAAAAAGTGCACCATGGAAAACATTGAGAGGTTTACACCAGCCGGATTATATGTGAAACATTCTGAAAACTTGCACACCGATTAAGTCTTAAGAGAGAGCGCTGTGGAGTAGAACAATATGACGAGAATAAACACAAAAAAATAATTCTCAAAATATTTTGAGATTAATGCGGAGATGACCAATATTAACACTAAAATAGAATGTTGAGATAAACACGTTTATTACATAAGTAAGGATTTTACATTGTATAAATATTTCCTTTAACGAAAAATTGGAAGATCTGGCCACAGCATAAAATTTTGTTCAGATTCCCGTTTAATACACCGCACCCTCGGTTCACTTAAGGGACCCTACCCCCAACTGGTACCAGCTGCAGAGCTGTCCCTCCGGTATTCATGAGAAGATATAACATTATAATTTACATATATAACTTGAAGATATCCGTATACACTCCAGGAAAACACCTTGTATACAATTGTTCAAACCTGCCCTTACGGTACCGTAGGTTAAAGGCTAATAACCGTGTCAGAATAACCTAAGATCCAAACGAGTCTCCCAGGAATCCGCCCCTTAAATAACCTCGCTGTGACAATACATTTCATTGCAAAATAATAGGATATAGGTGAATGAAGCAAAATGCCTTAAAGTTGTTGATGACAACATAGAAATTTACACTGTCTATCTCTGCCCATCAGAAGTCTATTTGCAAAATGTAAATTGTCCTCCAATGTCTGCTTCATGGATTGTCCATAATGCTGTTGAAGATCGAGTTGATGTCTATTTATTCTGGAAAATAAATTAAAAACTCAAGGCAGTACCGTGTTCGTTGAGAAGACAATAAATGAGGATGGGTTGGTGGGATGTCAAATTCTTGTAAACAGTTACCGCTCAGAAGATCAAAATTGCCAATGATGCCGTTATTTAAGATCAACACTCTATAGAAGTTAACAATCTACACGTGCTATCAAAAAACCTGAGTAAGCGCCGCCATTAAATAAACAAACGACCGATTAGCCACTCCCATTAAACGGTGATTATCAGTGAGTGATAATCACTTATTACCTATATTCTGCAGAAACCAACAGTAGGTATAGAAAGACAAATTGAGGTACGTTAGTGTGTTGTCGAAAATATACGAGCCTTTACCCTTTCCCGCGCTAAAAACAAAATGCAAATGCTGTATTTTTCGACAACACACTATTGTTTTATCTTGCGATTATAAAATTCTTTAAATGTTTTATAATAAAATTGTGTTACTTTTGAATATTTAAATCCTAAAGTTGCTCCAGATCTAACATAATTTTCTGATTGTACAATATTTTGAAGACTATTTTCAGTTGATTGTGACGTCATTTTGTTACAAATGTCTACAAATCAGAATTCATATTGTGGGCTTGGCTAAAAATACAGCACAAAATGTACATTTACAAAAAATACAGGTCGGTATTCGACACCCACAATTTGTTTAATAAAACGGCGATTGAACAATAAATGATGAAACCTTCAGATAATTCCCTTACCCGCGTAAAGCTTATTTTCTAACTGGAAACAGATCTAGATCTCCAAAACTAAAAAAAGCTGTGTACTGAGGAAGTAGGCCCCTCTAAGCGCACACAGATTACACTTGCCACACATTACCACTCTTACCAACATTAGCAGAGGTAAATGAGATAAATGTAGTAGGCAACATGTGAGTAAACATCGAAAATGAACTAAAGACTATATTAAGATTTTTTCTAAGTGGAGCTGAAGTGTTTTACGCCAGTATAAAATTATTCAACAAACCAAGGAAAGCCATCAGCACCATGGTAGCAAATAAAATGTCATCAAACAAAACAAGGATATACCTATTGCAAATAGAAAAACCTGAGAATTTCAATCATTTTAAATAAGAAATTTCAGGGCAGTAAATTTAGGCAATGACTATATCACTGAAGTTTGACTACTTGGCTGGATGATGCCTTCGGGGACTATCCGTCCTCCAAGAGTAGTATCGACCCAATGGTTCCAAATAAAATGTCATCAAAAGATTATAAAATTTACTACACCCGACCCGTCTAATTAAGACTCGTCATTAGCGATCAAACCCAAGCAATACTAGCGGATAAAAACAAGAGCAGCGGATAAAATTCCCTAATCTTTGACAGGAACCAATAAACCGAAATAAGACCTGATCGTAAACTATTCTCACTCTAGTGTATCTTTGTGACCTGCTGCATTTTTAGTAAAACGAGCAATTGCATTAATTGATAAATACATTTTGTTTGCTTTAACCTTAAAAGTGCACCGGATACTGGACCTCCATTATTTCTTTTCTTTGGTGTATGCAATTAAATTAACCTTGACATTGTAAGTGATACCTTTTTGTCTAAGTTTAGTTTAAACATATTTGATTTGTATAAATATACACAACAATGGCTTGTACACAATTATGACATTCTTAAAAATTTCTCTACAATTACAGTTTGGTTCTATAACATTAAGGTGTGCTTAATATTAAATTAACAAACGTTATATAAACCATGTTATTGTGTTCTGACGAAAGTGCTTCACTTAATCCCAAAAGTGTATTAAGGTCTTTTTTCCAGAATGTTTAAACCCAAACTCGATTAGATAAATCATTGTAAAGTGCAGGTTAAAAAGTAGAGATAAGTATTCTCATTTTTAGCGGCACATCTGCACGATAGACTTAAAAGATATTACTAACATTTATCTCAAAAAGAGCAGTGTTTAAAAATGAGGACGAACACCTAAGTTGTGTCAATAATTTTCTTGGGCCAATTAAAATGCTTTGGAACTGGTAATCTTTCAGAAGATTTTTTTTAATTTAGATGACCTTTCAATGTTTCTAGTTGATTGGTTTAAATCGATCCAATGTCGACTGGTTTAGTGGAAAACAGAGTCCCTCGTAACTAAAAGTATACAGCATGGAACAATCAAATCCTCAACATTTCTGAAAGGATATACAGTAGTTGTAAGGATAGAAAAAATTATAATAAATTGAATTGAACATTTGTAATTTATAACGTTTTCGTCGGGCTTCTGGGGTTTCCCTACTAATCTCTTTGTAAATAACACACATTTTAGTAAACGACTGTAGTCCTTTTATAATACAAGCAGCGTCTAAATGGAGATTTTCAAGTTATCTAGCATTTGGCATACCACAATCGCCCCATAGTTCTGAAGCATATTCAATACTTTTTTGTTGTCTATAAATATCATTCCTATTTAATGATCTCTATAAATTAATTTTCAGACATATGTCATAAGGCTGTCCCGTGGTGTGTTTATAGTTCACATTGTGGTTCCTCAATTACATTGTAATTTTATGGAATTTTATAAATTTCTTCTAACAAAGGCTACGTAAGTCCTAAAATGTTTATAACCTACCATGTGGAAACACTACACCCTTATAGTCATTAAAATGACAATATAATGAAAAAATGCTTAATGCCTTTTGCACACGATACTGTTAATTTTGCTAAAGGGATATGTAAGAATCAGATTGAATTTGCGAGACTTGAGTTAAAAGCGTACACAAATAATTATTCCTTTCCATTAGTATAGCAAAAACCATCTTTAAAGAGTGAATTTATACAAGCAAAAGCAAAACAACAGGCCGCCTAGTACCAAATGATCAATAGAATGATTTCGTAGTAATACTTTCTCATTATATGCTGATGAAATCATTAAATACATTTCTAGCTTATAAGAAATAATCTATAGCATGTTATTTGCACATATATTCTTAATTTTCTTTTGATTGAACACCGCTGCCAAAAAAAATCACCCATTTTTAGATTAGCTGAAGTCTTTTCCAGTGAAAGTACATAGTCGAGTCTACTTTAACTTGCAGAATTCAAGTTACTGCGATTTTCAGTCTCTTAATATTGTGATTGGATTTAAGGCATTTGTTGTTTTTGATAGGGAATTTTGAATTGATATGGTGCAGGCACATGGGTTTATCAACGAGTTTTAAATGAGGGACTTTCCTGTATTCCCCTCTTCGGACAAATGTTAGAATCCTGCCAACATTTTAACTCCAGACCCTTGAGAGTTGCGTATATTTCAAAGGTAACATATAGTTATTTTGTGCTCGTATATTTGGGCACAAATGGTGTCAGAAATGGCAAAAGAAATGCGTCTCATTCATGTTTTACGCCTATTGCCGCCAACTTCAAATTAAAAACAAGATGGTGGAATTGTTCACAATACCTCAACTTTTCTACCATCAAGAGATTGGGAAATCACAAGGCAGACCTTATCATAGCATCTAGATACAAACTAATACCACAATCGCCCCATAGTTCGGAAGCATATTCACTAATTTTATGTTGTCTATAAATATTTTTTTCTAAATTTTGTCTGGATAATTTATATTTCAGTTTACCCAATATATTCAAGTGTTTGGAAAAACTTGATACCATATATTTTAAGAGCGTATTACACTTTGCGTGACACCTAATTGTTTATGTGTGTTGCTAAAAGCAATATTCTTCCCATTCAATGTAAAACTTATTTTGGGAAAATCATTATTAGTAAACATAATAATTTCACTAGATTGAAAACACAGAAGCCATTTTAAGAACCCTAATCACGTTATTATAAATCACAATAACATATTTTACCTGCAAAATGTCTAGACTTGAGCTTCCAAACTATGTGTCATCAGCAAATAATCTTCGCAGTGAAATAAGGCGATCTGCTATGTAAATAATGTATATAATAAAATAAAAAGGGACCGAGTTGTAATACTGATTACGTAACGTTATCAAAAATTTTGGGCACTTTTAGTTTAAAACGGCAACACTTAATACGAAATGGGACGGCATACGAAAGACAATGAAAACGAAACCTGTGCTGTATTGTACATACAATTTATTGTAAGTGGTCAAGTTTTATGACGTCAACACGATGTTAAAAGACAGTACGTTGAGGGAAGTGCCCTAAAAAAATCACGTGATACCATTAATCACGTGATGTGATACTCTTAAAAACGACGTATTGTTACATGTTTCGTTGGAATACAGTCTTTGTAGGAATATTTCAGTAAACATTTGACACATATTATCAACATTCTGGTCATTAAGTAAATCGTTCTAATTTATTTCTTGCATCTTTGCGGATAATTTTCTAATATCTGTATGATCATACAGCCAGACTTCTCTGTGAAAAGAACTGGACGTAGCTTCAGGACATTGTAAAAATCTTAGGCCGAATAAAGGTCACTAATTTTATTTGGCAATATCAATACATTCGAAGGCATTGAGATTGAAGTATCACTTAAAATAATTGGATATTATAACGTAAAACTACGGTCTGTTATTCTGGTAGGTTTTTCAGTTATGTTAACAAGATTAAAATGATTCATCGTGTCATTAAGTTTGTTGTTATTACAATGTCAGAACTTAGATCTCTCAAAATCGTATTGTTAACGTAGATTTGCATACCTAATTCTATTGTATGGTTAAGACCTGCCCAATAACCTCGACCCGTCCATTCACGTGAATATTTATTACACAATAGAAAACACTGTCCATGCGCTTTTATTTCGACCTACATGTATATTGTTTCGTTTATTTGTTAATATAATTCGTGACCTCTAGAAACCAAAATATCATCTTTTGCACATATTAGTAAGCCACCAGGAATATTATTTCGATCTTTCGGACAATGTTTTTTGACAAGGTTTCATCATTAAGGATATTTGGATCTAGATGAGTTTCAGTAACAGCGAGAATGTCAAATTCGAAAGCAAAGTTATGTAGAAATTCTAGTTTATTCCTGATACTACGGATATCAATATTGCTTATGGATATAAAATCATTGCCAGAAAGTGAGTTTTCGGGGCCTGATTCAACGTTACCAATAGTAAAGTCAATTGTAATACATATAACAACCAGATGGAAAGTATGCCACCGCAGCTGAGAATTAAATGTTGATATGTTTTTTTTAAAGTGTGTGTCTGTAAAACAAAAATGATGCCCCGCCTTGCCAGCCACATGTGCGGTGGGTTGCAACAGCCAGAAATTTTAAGAAAATTGATTGCGAACCAAAATACATTAGTCTTGCACTCTTTCATTATGTGTAGAAACATCCTCCTAAATATAAATACTGTAGATCTAAAAATAAAGGAGAAGATAGCCGGAAAAGACACGTAACCTTACGTCAGCTATCTGAACTGCAAACTGCCCAAAATGTCCAGCTATCTCTTATTTTGGGAAAATTAAATGAAAATCTCTTATCTTGGTCACGCAATCCATCATTATGTGTACACACAGACTTTTATATATCAAAGCTGTAGCTCTAAAATTGAAGGAGAACATAGCTAGACAAGACATATACCCTTATCTCAGTTATCTGATCTGCAAACTGATTATAGACTAACTATATGTAATTTTAAGAATATTTCACGAAAATCAAAATTTTTTAACCCTGCACACCTCCATTATGTGTTTAAACATCTTAGATAGCTGGAGATGAAATATACCCCTCTCAGCTATCCGGTCTGCATACTGACCAAGTCCAAATACTTGCTGTTTTAAGAAAATCAAAATCCTTGGCCTTGCACGCCCCCATTATGTATTCAAACATTCTACCACTACAATTGCATTTGGACAAGCTTTAAAGATAAGTTAATAAGAGGAACAGAAATGCACACCTAAGTGGTAAACAGATAACTACAATGTAGTCTCAATACTCACTGACTGGAACACATCCAATAATGAACATAGTATGTACATCCTAAACTTACTGAATTTGTATAAATTTTTGTAAACTTTATTAAACTATGTTTAAGCCTGGCCAAGGACGTTGTTATTTTGTGAAAATAAAGACCCTTCTGTTATATAGATCATATCTACTGCACTGTTGATCACTACACTAAATGTAACCTCTAAAACAGTCGATTTGAGCGTTTTCTCATGGCTTTGTTAGATACAAAAATATAACCTCTACCACATTTTGCTAACGCAGTGAGTTATTTATTGAAAAAGAGTCCTATAAATGTTCATCTTAATGCTACGGTTTCAACAGACAAAATAATTGTAAAAACAATAACACTAATGTAAAAATCAAGAAATATTTAGAACTGGTTTTTTTCTGCCTTCATCAATTAGATTTGCATTGTGAATGTCCTTGGTATAGTCATATTTTACCCCTTGTTCCAAAAAATTTATCTAATCTTATTTCGAATTGCAGAATGTTTTTGGCGTTTACCACTTCTTCAGGGAGGTTGTTCTAGTTGTCAACTACTATGTTAGTGAAAGAAAACTTTCAAATGTTGAGTCTACTAAATTTTGTTCTTAATTTTAAGTTATGGCCCTAGTTCTACTGCTTTCCTATAACTAGAGTAGACCTGATGCGACTTCCCTGTCATAGACTTTATGAAATATTTTATAGACCTCAATCATGTACTCTTTTAGTCTTCTGTACTTCTCGTTTTAAGTTTTTTTAGTCTTTCTGGGTACTGTAGTTTTTTCATTGATGCTATTATTAATTGTGTTTCCTTCATTGGACATTTTCAATGTTTTCGATGCCACTCATCTTGTATGGGCTCCATACTGCTGCTGCACATTCATCATGCAGTCTTACTAGCACTTGGAAAAGGTATCTTAAACTTGTTTCATCTAGGTAGCTATATATGCGTCTTATTAGGCCCATGATATTATTTGCTTTATTATTTGACTTGTAGTTGAATATGCTTTGAAAAACTTTGTTTGTCATCTACTGTTGCACCAATGTCCTTTTCTCCTGCTGATTGTTCTAGCTTTATTTAGTTCCCTGCATTGTTATATACATGGTACTTCCTGTCTATGTTGTCTGACTGTTTCTTGCTCGAAATTGATATAGCTTTGCACTTATTTTGGTTAAATTTGAATAACCAAATATTAGATTAAGTCTGTAATTTATCTTCTTGTATGCCATTCCTGTCTTCCACGCTTCAAATCTCCCATATATTTTTGTTTCATCTGCGAAAAGATAGGCAGTAGCTTCTACACATTGGAGCATGTCATTTATGTATATGACAAACAATATTGGTCCCAATACGCTTCCTGCGGGATTCCACTGGTAACACTGTGGCATTTTGATGTTTTGTCCATTGATGACACTCTCTGTTTCCTGGTATTTGAAAAGTCTGCAGTCCAAAACATGACTCTTTCGATTATTCCATATATTTTAATTTGATTGAAATTTTATTGAATCATAACATACTTTAATTTCTATTAATCATTACATTAAAAAGTGATTATTGGTATTTGACAGTGATTAACAAGTCAATTTGATTATTTTGATGAAGTAATTAACAAATGACATTAACTATTTGTGTTAATTCTGTTAAATATTTGTCATCTGTTCATGCATACACATTTTTTATGTATGCCTTTGTATTGAAAAAAATACGCTTTATTGTTTAAAGATAATCAGTCCCAGGTTGGTCCTTTAGGAGAAATTTGAATTTCCCCGACTCTTCTTCTTTTTTATTGATCTTTGTTGTACATCTCCCATTCATCCTGTCTTTCTTTTTTGTTATATCGTGTAGAATGCTCAACTTCTTTAATTTTTTTTTGCTCGGACCGCCAATCTGTTTATATTTGTCATGAGTTTGTTTTTACTGAAGGAGGAGGTGGGGGCTAGAGGGGGTTCATTAACAAGTTAATTTCTTTTCCCAAAACAGATAACACTAAATTTAAAATAATGATAACAGATGACAGCAATTTGCATAAGAAAACAGAAAACCATGAGTTCAAATATCGGAAAAAACAGATAACAGCAGAATTTCATCGATTCCTCCCTTTATAGGAAGACTTAATAATTTTTAAAAAGTGGTGAATAAAAAGAATTAACAGATAACAGAGAAACAATATGTAAAACAGTTAACAATGTTCTGACTATTAACAGCAAACAAGGTTTTTATTTTCATAATTACAGAATGGTTGAAAAACAGTTATCAGTTGGTTAAAAAAAAAAAAAACAGTTAACAGACATGTAAAAACGCCCAAAACACGTTAACAGAAAAGAAGATATTAACCCCCCCCGCCCCCCCCCCCCCCCCCACTCACTCATATAACGTGTGAACTTTTAGAGCAAAACGTTTTAACCCATAAACCTTAGCCACCAATCGAATATCTTATGCTTTACGCGTAAACGTTTTATTTTACGTGTAATAAAAAAGTTTCACTTCTAAATTTGTTCACTTGTAAAAACAGATTTTACCGTAAAATGACTTTTTATTTACTGATTCAACTGTCAATCAATGAAGATGACGACACTGCGTAATTAAATTGTCTTGAAATGGACTATTTTCTGAAATATTGAGAGAAAAAACAGTTTGACCAGATAATACCAGGAATTATTACGTAAGTGTGTAGTTAGAAGACGGTAATTCACATAACATGAAATCACCACTTTACTTTCATTTTCCCGCTGTTCTACTTTCACTTTCGTAGACGCGTTATTCGATAAAAATGTAGACCGGAAGTTGTCTTATACAACGAAGTGTAAATGTGAGAAGACCCGATAAAGTGTATTTTGCTTCGTTTTTACATTCAAACAATATCTTCCGCAAGGTGTTATTAACCGCCACACGAATCTGAGAGTAAGACTGAAATGACAATGTGTTATGTCTGTATTGAATAGTTCTATTTAAAGCATAATTCATGTTGCTGATGCCAGTGATGACAATATCACAAAACTGCCCAGGCCAAGGGTCGTGATATGGACAAGAAATTAATATGGCCCGAGCCAAAGGCTATCAGCAACATGAACTATTATGTTTATTGCATTGAAGAATTGAATTTATTGATAAGTATGTGCATGTTACTTTTGCTGAATTGGTCTTTGTCGTATGGGGTACTACAAAAATGTACCTCGGGTGGATACTTGTATACAAAAATGTAGCTTGCTGTTTGTTTTGGAGAACAATTTTTTTTCAAATCTTGGCTGCCTACATCCCAGGATATGCTTTTTAACTTTAAATCCACAATTTAAAACAAACACATTAAATCCTAAATTAAAACCTCTTATTCATATCAAATCACTCCTGACACTGCCTGAGGACATAGAAATATAAATTATATCCATATTAAATACATAATATCACTAACAGAGACCTTTGCGATGCAATTAAAAGCATATTTCTCATATAAAATCACTCCAAATACTTAAGCGATGCAATTGAAAACCCTATTTCACATATAAAATCAATCCTGATCCTATAGCAATACAATAACATATGAAATTAATCCTGAGACATTAACAATGCAACTAAAAACCATATTTAACATATCAAATCAATCTAGAGACTTTAGCAATGCAATTAAAAACCATATTTCACATATAAAATCATTTCTGTGTCCTTAGAGATGGAAATAAAAACTATATTTTATATATAAAATCAATCATGAGACATGAGCTATAGAATTAAAAACCATATTTTATGTATAATATCACTCAGGGGATATAAGTAATGGAATTAAAATTATATTTTACATATAAAATCATTCCTGATACCCAAAAGATGCAATCAAAAACCATAGTATAAGTACAAAATTGCTTTGGAGAAATAAATGAAGCAATTAAAAACCATAGAACACATATAAAATCACTCTGAAGGACTGAGAGATGCAATTAAAACCATATTTCACATATAAAATTAAGCTTCTGATCTTAGTGATGCAATAAAAAACCACATTCCATATAAAATCACTTTGGAGACCTAAGTTATGCAATTAAAAACCATACTTAACATACAAAATCACTAATGAGACTGTTGGAATAAAATTAAAAACTATATTTCACATTATGCAGTCATTCTGGAGACCTTAGCCATGCAATTACAAACCATATTTTACATATTAAATCAATCCTGAGACACTATTGATGGATTAGAAGCCATATTTTGCATATAAAATCAATCCTGAAACCTTGGCAATACAATTAAAAAATATATTTAAGATATAAAATCACTAATAAAACTATAGTAATGTAATCAAAAACCATATATCAGATATAAAATCACTCTAGAGACCTTGGCAATGCAATTAAAATCCATATTTAACATATAAAATCAATCTCCAGACTTTAGCAATGCAACTAGAAACCATATTCCACATATAAAATCATTCCTGAAACCTTGGTAATGCCATAAAAAACAATATCTCACATATAAAATAATTGTGGAGACCATAGGAGTGCAATTAAAAACCATACTTAACATATAAAATCACTAATGAGACTGTTGCAATGAAATTAAAAACTATATTTCACATTTAAAATCACTCTGGAGTCCTTAGCCCTGCAATTACAAAACATATTTTACATATAAAATCAATCCTGAGACAATTAAAAACCATATTCCACATATAAAGTTACTATAGAGACCTTAGCAATGCAATTAAAAAGCATATTTTACATATAAAATAACTAATGAAACTATAGCAGTGCAATTAAAAACTATATTTTACATATAAAGTTACTCTGAAGACCTTAGCCATGCAATTAAAAACCATATTTTGCATATAAATTCAACCCTGAAACCATGGCAATACCATTAAAATACATATTCAACATATAAAATCAATCATGACACCTTAGTGATGGAATTAAAAACCATATTTCACATATGAAATCAATCCCGAAACTTTTGCAATACAATTAAAATCTGTTTTAAACATTTAAAATCTTTAGTGAGTCTAAAGCAATGTAATCAAAAACCATATTTCACACATAAAATCACTTAGGAGACCTAAGTGATGAAAATTAAAAACCATACTTAACATACAAAATCACTAATGAGACTGTTGCAATGAAATTAAAAACTATTTTTCACATTTAAAATCACTTTGGAGACCTTAGCCCTGAAATTAAAAACCATATTTCACATGTGACCTTAGTGATGGAAATAAAAACTATATTTTACATATAAAATCAATCATGAGACCTGACATGCCTAAGCTATAGAATTAAAAACCATATTTTATGTATAAACTCAGTCTGGGGATATTAGTGATGGAATTAAAATCATATTTTACATATAAAATCCTTCCTGATACCCAAAAGATGCAATCAAAAACCATAGTATAAGTACAAAATTGTTTTGGAGAAATAATTGAAGCAATAGAAAACCAGATACACTGCAAACACCAAAACCTTAATTTCCTAGTCAAAACCGTAATTTTTTAAGAATTGACTGTAAAATTAAGTGTTCTTTTCTTAAATTAAGAGTGTGACCGGGAAATTAAGGTTTTGACGCTGAGATTAAGGTTTTTACTCGGAGATTAAGGTTTTTTGTGGATTGGACCCCTGGGTCGATTTCAATGACCTCGGGCAATGTTGTTGATAACAATCATGTACTATACTGAAGCTCTCTATCAATTTGTCTGTGCCTATAACTTTATTAATGTATACAATTATTTTTTGTATAAATAAATTCAGATCATGTGCAAAAAATTAAAAATATTACAATGCACGAACGTGAATGCATTTCCTGTCAACTTTTCATAACGAGAGGTATTATTCATTGCAAAATTGTTTAATAAAAGTTATGTATTTCGTAAGGTACTGTGATTGTTTTATAAATATTGCGATATAACATTTACATTTGAAGATCAGAAGGTAATTTAATTTACAAGAAACTTCGCCGATCGGAGATTCAATACACATCCGCCATATTGTTTACCTGTAACGAATATGAAAAGAATAAAGGACGGATGTTTCTAAAGTGTTTGTTTTGAACTTTGTTTCTAATTACTTTGTTTTTTCCCCACAGGTTTCATGGTAAGTTTGAGTTATTTAAATTTTATTTACTGTTTAAAAATGTTTTTGTTTCGTTTTGGTTTGTTCTTTTAGCAGTTGTTGCTGTTTTAAATTTTTTTTTAAATTTTATTGTTCTTTATTTTTATATTGGTTTTAATGTCGTTAATTTTATAATTTTATTTGTTTAACTGCCGTCAACGGTGGCTTTAAAATGAAACTCTTTTATTAATGATTACTCAAATATTAAATAATTAAAATAAATAATTTCTGTGTTGTTGGGGGAATTCCTTTTAGTTAAATCGTTTTTGCAATTGTTATTTGTGATGACTTTAAAATGATAGTTTATTTATGACCACTTCAACACTTATTTACCAACATTGTGTTTAAGATTTACATAATAAATTGCAGCGTCAATATGTAGTGAATTTATTTTCTCAACCTCTCAATTCTCAAATTTTGTCAGTGACAGTTGACAGTTTCGTACCTCTGGTCACCAAAATGAAATAAGAGGATTACAAGATTTTTCTTACAAAAGACTGCATTTTACTATAATAAAGCATTATTTTTACAGGAGAGAAGTGTCTACTGAAATACGACAAGAATTATCTTTCGCTGTATTTACCTGCATTTTCCTCCAACAACCCATAATTTTTACAGCAGAGACGTGTTTACGTGTATACTGATTATATCTTTAATGTTGTATGATAGTGTGTACTTTAAGATATATTATGTTGCACGAGAATTATATTTGTCTCTTGTTACAATTGTTTTCGAATAAAGTATCCATTTTCTTAAAAAGTATTTCAGCTGTAGCATATATATGCACAAGTCGAACTGTATTTATCATTGCGCTTAAAAAAACAATTGTTTTTTTTTTGTTTGAATAACTATTGACGCCAGTTTCAGTAATTTTTCAGCTATATCATGGCGCCCAGTTTTTTTATTGCCGAAGTAAACCCATGACACTACCAATTGCAAAAGCGCTTATTGCGCTGACGGCGAAAGAGTTGTTTTACCAGGCGAAATATTTCTACTATGTATTTTCTTATATATTGAGAGAAGAATTTATAAAAGTGCTTGTAGCACTTGTTTTCTAATCCCAACTTGTATTATACCTACATGTATTGTGAAGTATGCATTTATCAATAAAATAATGTTTACATTAAATATTGCTTACCTGTGTAATGTGTTCACTCAACCGAAGATAATTGCATAATTGTATCGAGATCATTATGTGTTTGCGGAAACCTTATGTGAACGTAATTAAAACAGAAGTTATCAAATTTAAGCAATTTATGATTTATATCATTTTATTAATAATAACAAACCAGATACAAGAAAAGTCATGTCAATGTAGTAATCAAAAATCGGAGTCATTTTTCAACAGAAGGGAGTTCGCGTTAAAATCTGTTAAATCGTTTGCCATTATTTGTAGTCCCCTCATAGAGTACTCATCCAAAAAAAAGTGTGTTAACTTTATAGAAGAAAATGAGTACTGACGATTAACAAATATTTTTGGACAATGATAGGACATACAAATAAATCGACTGATGTGATATTCTGTTACGATATGGTACCGGTATTTTCCGGCAAAATCACTGAATCAGTTATATTATAGCAATCAGGATTTAAAGCAGAAAAGAAATAAAAGTATATTACCTCATGAGGTCTTTCTAGACGGGTCCATAGAAATAAACAAGAATACCCAAGAACATCCAAGAATACCTTATAAAACTACAAAATTGACCAGAAAACAATATTTTTGGGCCTCGGTGGCCGAGTGGTTAAAGTAGTTCGTCCGTGTACTATTGATCACGTGGTCTATCAACACTGAGATTGCGGGTTCTCACTGCGGGCAGGGTGTACTCGACTCCAATCTTAATTGACAAGGATTGCCAGTTTTCCTACCGCAGGTCGGGAGTTTTCTCCTGGTACTCCTGCTTCCTCTCCCAATAGCCCCGTGCGGGATCCGGGTGACCAAAAGAATAGACCGCAGTCGCGCTAGCTTGTCGTAAAAGGCGACTAAATAGCGCCCAGTACCCTGACCGGCGTGTCAGGTCGGTTTGCCTAAAGATCGACTGGGATGTGTGCCCCAGGTGGTTGAATGGGGTACCCCTGGCAAGCTGGGGTTGTCAGGCCATAATACGGAAAACCTGACCGCAAACCATATTAGTGTACCGTGTTGGGAAAAATGCCACGTTCCTCGTACGTTAAAGAACGCTGCTCTAGTGTTCGCTATGAGTAGGGATTTCGATCCCGTTACAGGAGGCTGAATTGCCCGACCCTATTTATCCTCCCATTTGCCAGTGGCAATCTAAAATCCGTTACCCCTATTTTTCCTTGTGTCCCATCCCATTTTCATTCATCATCATTTCATGTTCATTTTATCATCCATTTCATGTTCATCGCCTGAATATAGCTGAAATAATGCTGCTCGGGCGTTAAACACCATCAATCAATCAATCAATCAATCAATCAATTAATCAATCAATCAATCAATCAATCCTCTCCCAATAAAAACTGGACGCCATGATATAGCTGAAAATGGCTGAAAGTGGCGTTAAACACCAATTAAACAAAACAATATTTTTGTGTAAAAAATACATATTGCAAGATGTGATATAGTTTTTATTAGCAGTATCTGACAGAGCCTCGGATTTCAACCCGTTTTAAAGGCTGATGCAAATAAATTGAATATATTTTTTGACATTGTAAGAATATTTCGTCCGACCTGGGGCATAAGGTTGTCAGTGCAGGACGTTAAAAACTCTCCCAAGTCTTGTATATTTACAATGTACTAATTGTACATGTTTCACCATACAGTCATTTTCACCCCGACGCCATCTGTAAGTACATACGTCGCGTGTTTGTCTATGTTGATCTATAAATTGTAAAATCAGTAAATAAAATAGATAACTTCCAGCCTTTTGAAATCCTCCGATGTTGAATCCTTGTTGGATGTTCAATATTTTTTTGCACAGTTTAGTCGTAGCGCGGAAAGAAAATCCGTTCGTTACAAATGCGTTTAATTATAGACAACAAAGCTAAAAGACTCTTAAACCTTGTCCATTTTGAAAAATGACGCGACTCAAATGTCAATGTTAAAGTGATTTTATTACCCGTTCTGAATAAAGTGTAAACACTTCTGTTCTTGATGCGCGCGCGATGTAAAACACGCTTGTGGTATTTCAAAGCAAAATCTCGCATTCATGAAAAGTCAGTCTTTGTTTCGCTCATACGATTTAGTCAATACTATAGCTATTCCGGATTTTATAGTATTAATTATCTGCTTCAAGTAAGAAGATGCTTAACATTTTTAAAACAGTTGGGAATTCTCGCAACTACGAATTCATTATCTCACACTGGGTACAAGAGGAAAATATGTTTACTTTTTCATAAAAAAAGAAATATCATTTATATAAGCTCAATTAGGGTTCAACTGATAATTTACGTTTGTTTTCCTTCTCAACATCATTGATACTTTCTACCTTCTTCACAAAATAAAAAATAACTCCGATAAATAATTATAGTTATAATTGTCCGATTAGATGGACACCTGCTGATATTATAACTACATCCAACAGATTGATGACGAAGCAATAGCCAAGGAGTAAATTCATTACAAATGATTTTTCGGTTTTATTAAAAAATAATTAAATGACCAAACGTTAAGTGTACTTTTATAAAATTTCATACATACTGTCTATTGGTGGTATTTGGATATTTTTCGTGCAACGTAATCGTTTTTTTTCAGCCGGTGTGCCCAACTTTGGCCCTCGTAATCTTTATTGCTTATTTTGCGTGCATTTTTGCCGACCAGAACTACCAAAAATTCAAAATAACATTTGTGATGTTGTATCCCGTTCAAACTAAATTCGGAGCTTCTCAAGGTAATAAGAAAGAACAAGTCACAAAATTAATATTTTGTTTACGTGCAATTTAGTTCGCAATAAAATGCATTTTACATTTTCTGCTTTACTTCCGTGCACGTGCCCCTTTACCACACATCGCTTTTACAATACACCAACATTATGTCGGTAACTAAAAATATTTAAACCTGTAAAATAATGATAACAAAATTCCAAAAACCAAATTATATATAATAGAATTAAACTTTTTACAGTACCTTGACATATCATTGAACTTATTACGTATTGAGGAACAACAAAGAAATTATTTATTTATAATTATTTAATATTTAAGTAATCATTAATAAACACATTTTCATTTTAAAGCCACTGCTGACAATAGAACAGTTACGCAAATAAAATTGTAAAAAATAAAACGACCTTCAGCACCAACGTAATAATAAGGCAAAAATAAATTAAACAATTTTAAACAGCAACAGATTTAAAAAGAACACAGCAAAACGAACAGAACATGAAACAGGTAACACAATTTAAATTTAAATAACACAAACTTACCATGAAACCTGTTGGGGAAACAAAAAGAAAACAAAGTAATTAAAAACAATGTTCAAAACAAATACTTTAGTAACATCCGTCCTTTATTCTTTCATATTCGTTACAGGTAAACAATATGGCGGATGTGTATTGAATCTCCGATCGGCGAAGTTTCTTGTAAATTAAATTACCTTCTGATCTTCAAATGTAAATGTTATATTGCAATATTTATAAAACAATCACAGTACCTTACGAAATACATAACTTTAATGTTATAAAACAATTTTGCAGTGAATAATACCTCTCGTTATGAAAAGTTGACAGGAAATGCATTCACGTTCGTGCATTGTAATATTTTTAATTTTTTGCACACGATCTGTATTTATTTGGACAAAAAATAATTGTATACGTTGATAAAGTTATAGCCACAGACAAATTGATAGAGATCTACAGTATAGTACATGATTGTTATCAACAACATTGCCCGAGGTCATTGAAATCGACCCAGGGGTCCAATCCACAAAAAACCTTAATCTCCGAGTAAAAACCTTAATCTCCGCGTCAAAACCTTAATTTCCCCGTCACACCCTTAATTTAAGAAAAGAACACTTAATTTTACAGTCAACTCTTAAAAAATTAAGGTTTTGACTAGGAAATTAAGGTTTTGGCTAGGAAATTAAGGTTTTGGTGTTTGTAGTGATAGTACACATAAAATTAAGCCAGTGATCTTAGCAATGCAATAAAAAGCCATATTCCACATATAAAATCAATTCTAAGACCTTGAAAATGCATTTAAAACAATATTTGCCAGAGATTTTAGAGTTGCAATTAAAAATCATTGTACACATATAAAATAAATCCTGAGAATCCTGAGACTTTGGCGATGCAAATAAAAACCACATTACATGTATAAAATCAATCCCGAGACCATAGCGATGCAATTAAAACCATATTTTATATAAAAATTTAATTGTGAAACCTAAGGGATGCACTTAAACAAATATTACATATATATACTCACTCTTAGGACCACAGAGGTGAAATTAAAAACCATGTTACACACACTGGTATAGACAAAATGTGAGTGTTACCATTGTAAATATAAGATATTTTACATTATTGTTAAGTAGTTGTGTACTATAATGAGATTTTAGTGGTTAAAATACAGAACTGTCATAGATCTTTAACCTTTTTTTATTATTATCACACACTTTGGTTATTGCAATGTCCTTTCAATTGGATACATGTAGACTTAATTTATATTTTGAATTATTGCTAAGTTCAAGAGTTGTATTAATTAATATTATGATATCCAAGTGATTGGTAGATATTTATATAACAAAGATGTGTCTCACTATATTGGACTGTACTTTAATATTTAATTAAACGAAAAAACGATGCAAAAAGTCATATGTTTCCGAGACGTAAGATTTAAAACATTTTTTCCTCCGCAAATTCAGAAACACGTAAATAGCAAACAAATCTTAGTATAGCATTCTTCCATTACTAATTTGTATTAATAGATTGTTTTCGGTAATAGGAATTTTTTAATAAACGACAAACGATTTGATTTTCATCTTTCGTATACTTTTTATTCTGACAACGCGCAGATAAAATAAACGGATGTAAGGTTTTGGCAAGATCGTTGAGAAATTATATTTCAAAGGTGAAAGTTCGGACTTTTACTTTTCATACCAGGTATTCTTCCGGCGAATTTTTCTATACTTTCCTTTTAGTAATATTTTATAAACTATATATCATTTTAAAGCTAAAGGAATAACCTTTATAAAACACTAAGACTTATTTGACCGGGGTGAAGCGTTTTGGAGATATCTGGGTTCTAATCTGAAAATTTGATATATGCAAACTAGCAATAAAACATTTCAGGTCAACTTTTAGGTACTTTATTAATAATAAATCGCATTAAACTATATATCTCCATAAAGATCTTTTAAATATCTTCCACAGGCATTTTTAATTTTTATTCTATATTAACCCGTTAAAAAGTTATGAACCAAAATATATGTGTTTTTATGTTTCCGGTTTTTCCATTTCCGCGTTTTAGCCCAACCCCAAAATATTTCCTTTAATGGTAAAATATCAATGAATCGGCAAACTGGGAATCGGCTAATTGGACGCGGCAATCTGGTAATCGGCAATTTGGGATTCGGCAAATTGGCACTAAACCCATTATTTATCCAATTGAAAGTACATTGCAGTATCCAAAATGTGTGATAATAATAAAAAAAGGTTAAAATCTATGAGAGTTCTGTATTTTATTGAACTAGTGATGACTTAGAGGCTTCCACGAGAGAACGATAGTGCGCAATCTCCCAAAGGTCATTACGATCACGTGACCCCGAAGGTTAATTCACAAACTTTTTCATCATTGGAATAATTTTGTTTTTGTGTTGAATTCAGTGACTTTTTGTTTAGTAAATTAGTTTTATAGTGTGCAGATGTATTTGAGGATTATATTTACAATTTAGTTTTAATGTATTTTTCATTCTTTTTGGAGAGATTAATTCAGATTGACTTTTGACATTTTTCACCTTTGAACTGTCATGGCTGACTCAGAGCAATCAGTCTCAGCAGCAAAACACACATCTACGTCCGAGATGGACGAAATTCCTCGAGAGGAAGAGATGTTAGATTTGGTTAAAAGAAGGACCAAAGAAATATATAGGTTGAAAACTGGGAGAGCCAGTGAAACCGCTAATAAATCGCGGATAGCGCCAGATTCAGAACGAGGCTCACTTGAGAAAGATGCCGGAAGTCGGCCTATTCAAACAGGAAGCGTCGGTCACGGAAGTGATATAACTCTCACGGGATTGTGGGAAAAAATGTCAGCTATGGCGGAGGACAATCGTAAACAAGTGCAATCACAAACTGAAATAATCGCAAATTTGGCAGCTAATTTTCTTGCTATGCAAGATATGATAAATAATTCTAAAGAAAAGCCACAAGATAATTCAAAAGCTGCAGATTGCAACGGCAATGTCATAAATGTAAACCATCATTTAAATAAACAGCCTTCCGGTTCTAGTAAACAAACTTCAAATAAACAAACGTCCTCTTCACATATTTACGAAGACATCACTGAGTCGGAACAGTCGGGCGTTGATATTGACGGCGTTATGTCCGATTCATCTTCATCATCATCATCATCAGATGACGATTTTTTGAACGAGTTAGAAAAAGAATATGAAACTCCAAATCAGTTTGGGGAAAAAATAGGTAAAACTATTTCATTAGTGTTTTGCAATCATGATAACTGTTTTATTATGATACATGTGTTTATACAAACACATAATTTGATGATTTGCAGTCAATGAACTGTCACTAAATTGGAGAATATTTTAATCAAAGAAATGGAAATGAACCGAAAACAAGATAAAATCTACACAAATATTTTGAAGTGTATAACTACATAGCAGTAGAAAATGTTGAATACATTATGTTTGCAAAACATAGATAACTACATATATGTAGTATATTTACTGTAGTTTTACAAACTTGACACAAATAACAATTTTACTGTTCCACAGTGTTACACATAACAAAACGTTTTTTCCTATAGTTAGGAACAGGTATATATAAATATATATATCATTTTAGGTGAGAAATTGGCAGCAGTAACAGAAAAGGCAGTGCATAAAGCCATTAGTCCAGATGATTTGAGAAAACTTACAGATAAATATTTAGTGCCAGAAAATTGCAAAAGTAGATGTGTACCGAAGGTGAATAAAGAAGTTTGGAGGTCATTTAAATCCAAGCAACAAAGAGAACCTGACTTAGCATTGCAAAGTGTGGAACGATGCCTTAGTTCAACGCTTGTAATGGTGCTGAAGGCACTAGAACTTTTAAAGGGAAAGGCCAGTCAAGAAGAAGTGAAAGGGGTGACCAAAGATATGTTTAAAATGCTTTCACATGGATTATATACCGCTAATAGAAAGCGGAAGATGCTCAAAACCCCAGGAATACCGTACAATTATCGTAAAGTGACAGATATAGATGTACCACACACAGAATATCTTTTTGGAGATAATCTGGACAGCAGGGTAGACGAGGTTGAAAAAGAAGAAAAAAGAGCAATGAAACTATCGCATGACTCTTTTTTAGAACGGCGAAAGGTGGGGAAGCCCTTTCCTCCACCAAAGAAACAGTACTGGAACAAAAAATCCAAAATTTTTGGACATTGGAGAGGGAGCAAGGCAAATCAAGGAAAAGTGCAGAAGATCAATCAAAAACAAAAGAAACAGCGCAATTAAAATGTGTAAGTGAACAATCAGACATAAAAGTTCGTAATACAGTTGATAATTTTGAAGGTGAAAAATTAAAATATTTTAGCCAAAATTGGGAAAAAATTACAAGTGACAAATTCATACTTCAAACAATTAAAGGATATAAAGTTGAATTAGATGATATTCCTATTCAAAAATTCAAACCAATGCAAATTAAATTTAATGAGCAAGAAAATATTGAAGTATCAGAAGAAATTAAGAAATTTCTACACAAAAAGATTATTGAAGAGGTTTATGAAAATGATTTTAGAGAATACTATTCAAACATTTTTATTCGTCCGAAAAAAGATGGGACACATCGTGTCATATTGAATTTGAAAAAATTTAATGAGAATGTTTCTAAAATTCATTTTAAAATGGATACATTGTCAACAGCATTAAATAATATCAATAGAAATGACTATTTTGCATCTATAGATTTAAAAGATAGTTACTATAGTGTTCCCATAGCAAATGAAGACAAAAAATATATGAGATTTATGTGGAATGGAATATCATATCAATTTAGACTAACTAAATAAATGAAAAGGTAAGGAGAATCAACTGCTTATTCTGTAAGCACTAAAACAAAATTTACATTAACGGTAAACAAAATCATTCAAGATAAAAATTCCTCAATTTTCTTTAAATATTTTTTGTTTACGCAAATAGGTAAAACAAATTTACGCAAAATCGTAAATATTTTTATTATTATAAAATCTATACTATATGAACATTTTATCATCTTACTGAAAATGAATAGAAAGATTTTATGGCAAAGTGTCGTTTAACAAAATAAATGAAAAGGTCAGGACAACTGCTTATCATTAAACGCATTGAAGCAAAATTTGCCTTCACGGTAAACAAAATCATTCAAAATAACAAATTCCCCAATTTTCCTTAATATAATAGTATGGTTTACCTCAATATGTAAATTTGTTTACCCCAAGCAGTCGTACTATGTTTGAACATTTTAACATCTTATTGAAAATGAATAGAAAGATTTTATGGAAAAGTGTCGTTTAACAAAATAAATGAAAAGGTCAGAAGAATAGACTGCATATCAATAAACGCATTAAAACAAAAGATACTTAAACAGGTAAACCCAATCATTCAAGGTAAATTCCACAATTTTCTATTATCTAATACCATACCTGATGGAGTATGGTTTACCTCAAGCAGTCGTACTATTTTGAACATTTTATCATTTTATTGAAAATGAATAGAAAGATTTCATGGAAAAGTGTCATTTATCAAATAAATGAAAAGGTCATGAGAATCAACTGCTTATCATGTAACACACTGAAACAAAATTTACAATAACAGTAAACAAAATCATTCATGATAAAAAATTCCTCAATTTTCTTTTATGTAATATCTGATGGTCTATGGTTTACCTAAATAAGTAAATTGTGTTTACCTCAAGCATTCGTACTATTTTGAACATTTTATCATATTGAAAATGAATAGAAAGATTTTATGGAAAAGTGTCGTTTAAAAAATTAATGACAAAGTCAGGAGAATCAACTGCTTATTCTATAACGCATTAAAACACAATTTACCTTAACAGTAAACAAAATCATTCAAGATAAAAATTCCCCAATTTTCGTTTATGTAATATCTGATGGTGTATGGTTTACCTAAATAAGTAGGGTTTGGTTTGCCTCAAGCAGTCATACTATTTTGAACATGTTATCATCTTACTGAAAATGAATAGAAAGATATTATGGAAAAGGCTCGTTTAACAATATTAATGAAAAGGTCAGGAGAATCAACAGCTTATCATTAAACGCATTTAAAAAAGTTTACCTTAACGGTAAATAAAATCATTCAAGAAAAAAATACCCAATTTCTTTTTTTGTAATAGTATGGTTTACCTAAATAAGTAAATGTTGTTTACCTCAAGCAGTCGTACTATGTTTGAACATTTGATCATCTTATTACAATGAATAGAGAGATTTTATGGAAAAGTGTCTTTTAACAAATTAAATGAAAGATCAGGAAAATCAACTGCTTATCATGTAACACATTAAAACAAAAGATACTTAAACAGGTAAACTCAATCATTCAAGATAAAATTCCACAAATTTCTATTATCTAATACCATATATGATGGAGTATGGTTTACCTAAATAAATAAATTTTGTTTACCTCAAGCAGTCGTACAATTTTGAACATTTTATCATTTTTTTGAAAATGAATAGAAAGATTTCATGGAGTGTCGTTTAACAAAATAAATGAAAAGGTCAGAAGAATCAACTGCTTATCATTAAACGCATTAAAGCAAAATTTACCTTAACGGTAAACAAAATCATTCAAAATAACAAATTCCCCAATTTTCCTTAATGTCACAGTATGGTTTACCTCAATAGGTAAATTTGTTTACCCCAAGCAGTCGTACTATGTTTGAACATTTAACATCTTATTGAAAATGAATAGAAAGATTTTATGGAAAAGGGTCGTTCAACAAAATAAATGAAAAGCTCAGGAGAATCAACTGCTTATCATGTAACGCATTTAAACAAAATTTACCTTAACGGTTAACAAAATCATTCAAGATAAAATTCCACAATTTTCTATTATCTAATACTATATATGATATAGTATGGTTTACCTAAACAAGTACATTTTGTTTACACGAAGCAGTCGTACTATGTTTGAACATTTTATAATCTTATTGAAAATGAATAGAAAGATTTTATGGAAAAGTGCCGTTTAACAAAATAAATGAACAGGTCAGAAGAATCGACTGCATATCATTAAACGCATCAAGGGTCATCAAAAGGTTTGCCTTAAAATGGCTTATATTTAGATCGATTTTTTAGTATGTGTATTGCAATGACTGCATACATGGCATATAGAATTCAAAAATAAACCGTAGCAGGACCTAGCTATAATGAATTCTTTTAATTTTTTTATATAATTTTCATGGTTAATTCTGTTATTTTTAAGTTCTGCTTTTTTCCCCGTTTTGAGCACAGCCGATTTTAGGTTAATAACACTTACACTCTTTCAAGTGTATTTAAATGCATTTAAATGTATTTGTTTTTGCTACCTACATGACAAATATACATGTAAATTAAAATGGATGTTGAAATGCTAGAAATGATAATATTTTTATTGTGATGCAGTTATTAGTAGTTACTGTCATCTTTCGTCTTGACTTTGGAACTATCTGACCCATTAATATGTTGAGACTTCAAAAAGAATTAAGTTTTTAACTTGGGGGCCTGCTTTTCAAGCAATGACAGTTTAGTATGTTTTTGAAATGATTTTAAACTAAGAACTATCTTGAAATGAGTACAAATATCTCTCAACTAAATGACTGGCTGTATGAAACCTTCCTTAAAACTTGTTTTAGCCATTACAAAATTTAAATAATTATATTGGTACATAATAAATAAATAACTATTTTTTATTTACTCTGATGAAAGTTAATGAAGATAATTATTTTAGATTAAGTCAACAAAAATCTGAGTTCCTCTAACATCTTGATGTAAATGGGGAAGGAATGTTTTCACTTAGATAGATTTGGTTACAGCTGAACGCCACGCCTTTAAAGTCTAATTTGAATGAGGTTGTTTATTGGTTTTAATAGTTTTGAGGGACCAAAAATAGACATTCATAGTTGTGTTTATTTTCTACATGATAACAAAAAATGTATATGATACATGTCATGAATACTTCATTATCCAGTCAATAGATGCAGATTTACTTTATAGTATAATGATACATATATTGTTGGAAGAGAAGTTGGAAAGAAATCTATGATCTTACTATAATAAATTGTTCAGTATTCAGTTGACTTGCTTCAAAATATCTTCCTACATAAAATATTCTATTTACATACATGACGACATATGAAAGAGCACTCATTAAGAATAACTTACCTATTTAGGTAAACACAATTAAGGGAGATAATAAAGAAATATATGTTTGACTAATGGGAGAAATTCTTCTTACTTTAAAAAGGAGTTGTCTATCAAAGGGAAATAATCCATATATCTTTTTGTTTACCTATACAGGTATTTTATTTCTTTAAGTAAAATATATTAACTTATTTAGGTAAATATTTTTTACTTATTGCAATCAGACCCCAGACTGACATATACCGGGAAAAAACAATATAGAAGCAGATTTATTATCAAGGCAAATAAACGATGATATGGAATGGGCTATTAAGCCAATAGTGTTTGAACAAATTCAGAACAAAATGGGACATACAAATATAGATTTATTTGCAAGCCGTCTTAACTGTTACATTTCTTATCGTCCTGACCCACATATGCCTTTACTATAGATGCTTTTTCGGTTAATTGTAATGACTATAACGGTTATATTTTTCCACCTTTCAGTTTACTGGGCAGGATTATACAAAAGATCAAGGCGGACAAAGTGGACAATGTATTACTGATAGCTCCATTGTGGCCAACTCAGGTGTGGTTCCCACCATTACTCCATCAGGTTTTTCAAAAACCAAGGATTTTACCACTCGGATCAATCTATCTTCCACAAGACGAAAAACAAAAACACACAATAAAGACAATGCGTCTTGCTGCTTTCAGGCTATCAGGGAACAACTCAAAAGTCAAGGAATTTCAGAAAACTCTATTGACATACTCTTGCAATCGTGGAGAAATTCAACGGGCCAACAATATGGGAGTTATTTCCACAGATGGATGTTATTTTCAAGTAATTTGGATATTTTAACCACTAAATCTTATTAAAGTACACAACAATTAAACAATACTGTCAGATGTAAAATATCTTATATTTACAATGGTAAAACCCACATTTTGGTGGCACCTTTGGGTATCAGGAATGATTTTATATGTTAAATATGGTTTTAATTTCATCACTAATATCCACAAAGTGATTTTATACATATGATAAAAGTTTAGTTTTTACTTTGATAGCTCAGGTCTCAGGATTGATATTATATGTAAAATATGGTTTTTTACCATCACTATGGTCCCAGGAATGATTTTATATCTGAAATATGGTTTTAAATTGCATCGCTAAAGTCTAGAGATTGATTTTATATGTTAAATATGGATTTTAATTGCATCTCTTAGGTCTCCAGAGTGATTTTATATGTGAGATATTGTTTTTTATGGCATAACCAAGGCTACAGGAATGATTTTATATGTGAAATATGGTTTCTAGTTTCTCTGCTAAAGTCTCAGGATTGGTTTTATATGTTAAATATGGATTGTAATTGTATCACTTAGCTCTGCAGAGTGACTTTATATGTGAGATATTGTTTTTTATGACATTACCAGGCTTCAGGAATGATTTTATATGTGAAATATTGTTTCTAGTTGCATTGCTAAAGTGTCGAAATGGATTTTATATGTTAAATATGGATTTTAATTGCATCACTTAGTTCTTCAGAGTGATTTTATATGCGACATATGATTTTTTATTACATTGCTAAAGTCTTATTAGTGATTTTATATGTTAAATATATTTTTTAATTGTATTGCCATGGTTACAGGATTGATTTATATGCAGAATATGGTTTTAATTCCATCGATAGGGTCTCAGGATTGATTTTATATGTAAAATATGGTTTGGAATTGCATGGCTAAGGTCTCCAGAGTGACTTTATATGTGAAATATAGGTTTTAATTTCATTGCTACAGTGTCATTAGTGATTTTGCTTGTTAAATATGGTATTTAATTGCATCACTTAGGTCTCCAGAGTTAATTTTATATGTGAAATATGGTTTTTGATTACGTTGCTTTAGTCTCACTAGAGATTTTATATGTTAAATATAGATAATTAATTGTATTTTAAAAGTTTCAGGATTGATATATGTGAAATATAGTTTTTTAATTCCATCACAAAGGTGTCAGGATTGATTTTATATGTTGAATATTTTGTTTTTATGGTATTGCCAAGGTTTCAGGATTGAATTTATATGCAAAATATGGTTTTTAATTGCATGGCTAAGGTCTTTAGAGTAACTTTATATGTGAAATATAGTTTTCAATTGCATAGCTTTTGTTTCTTTAGTGATTTTATATCTAAAATATTCTTTTTAATCACATGTCTAAGGTCTCCGGAGTAACTTTATATGTGGAATATGGTTTAAATTGCATTGCCATAGTCTCCTGATTGGTCTTGTCAAGTGGACAAAAAGGTCCAAATCTCTGCTTTTGTCAAATTGACAAAAACGGTCAAAATCTCTGCTTTCAAATGTCACGTGACAAAAATGTCCAGTGGACAAAAATTGTCAAAATCTCTGCTTTTCAATTGTCACGTGACAAAAATGTCCAGTGGACAAAAATTGTCAAAATGTCTTTTCAATAGTCACGTGACAAAAATGTTCAGTGGACAAAATCTCTGCTTTTCAATTTTCAAGTCACAAAATGTCCCTTTGTAGAAAAAGTCAAAATATATGCTTTAATTAATTATTTCGTTACATATTGTCAATTAGATGTTCAACAAAAATTAGTTAACGAAATTTACGGCCCTCTATTTTAAAGAACCCGATTTCTTTCCCGTCCACGTTTCGGTAAATATAGCGCAAGCATTTGGTTACATATTTAGACTGTAGCTCTCCCTACATTTCTATTATTATTATTATGTTATTGAGCAATCATATTTTTGTGTAGTTGAATAAAAATCCTAACCTGTAATATTTTTATTTAATAATAATACTGTTACAACTCATCATTAAATCTATTTTTAATATTAACATTTCACTTTTAATTTCACACTAAATAATATTAATTATTTTATTATATTGTCAAATTCTCTGCTTTTGTCAAAAGCAGAGAATTTGACAATATTTAAAGCAGAGATTTGGACAAAATTTTGTCCCGTCAAAGCGGTCAAATTGATTGCTTTTTGGTCAAAAAAGCAGAGATTTTTTCTCTAAAAACCAGAGATTTCGACCAGAGATTTGGACTGGTTTAAGTTAACTTTATGTTATGTTAGGACTGCACCTAACTGTATGTACCCGATGTACATTTTTGTAGTACCCCATATGACAAAGACCAATTCAGAATTACTTTATCTGTTTTTCTTCATTTTTTTGTATTATATATGTGTGCTTTTTATTCACCTAGTACTTTTCAGTTTAGTGCGTTGATTTTTTACTAGCCATTCTATTGAAAAAAGAAAAAAAGAAGAGAAAACAATTCAACTTAAAGCTTTTCAATCAGACAGGACTGCAAACCACCGTCTTTTTTGTTTGTGCCGTCTGACAACAAACATCAGTCACCAATGCGCTTTTTGAAAGGGAATAACTATAAAATTTATACCATAGCTATCAGTTCGATTCTATGATATGGACTTTGCTATCAGTACATATCAGAAAATCGGACTGCTGGCTTTTATATCTTGTACAATTCTCGACAGTGGTCGGTTGTTAACCAATAGAATGTATTTTTTATACCCCCCGCAAACTTGTTTGGGGGGTATATAGGAATCTGTCTGTCTGTCCACATCCCTTGTAAGCGCAACTCCTCCTAAACCGCTTGATGAAATTTAATGAAACTTAGCATAAAGGAAGTACATTATATGTAAATGTGCATGAAGGATTTTTATTGTCCTCGGGTATCATTAAGGGGAGATAATTGGACTTGAAAGCGAAGCGGGGGGTATCGCTTTGTGAGCGTGCTCACAGTCCACACTTGTTTATTTATGATATGCAATAAATACAAATTATGCATCCATACTGTATATGTATATGTATAATGCCGTTCAACTGAATGTATGCTTGTCATTATTTATTGTTTCTGATACGAACATACTGGAAGGATTCAGACTGCCAGACCTCGAGTGCCTAGCATGTGACTAGGTGGCGGATATGTGAGTTTTTCTGGTTGGGGATTGTCAGGTTTTTCTCTGTTGGTATACAATATACCATTGGGAATCGATGATTGCATGCTGTGCATACATTACAGTAAGACAAATATATATAAAGTCTAATAAATCAAAACATGCAAATGAAAATGTTGTGGTTTAAAACTATTGGCTATAGTGTACTAGTAGCTCCTTTTTTGTTTGTTATGGTTGGAGCTACAAAGAGGTCCCATTACTCGTAATGAAGCAGCCGGGAGTGATCTTCACCAGGGGAGGGTTTTATGCATATAATAATGTATTATATTGTTTCCTTAGTTTGCTACATACTTTTTTTTATGTCTCTTCAGTTCCACTTAAATTTCTACAACACCTTATTACTACTAGTAGTAGTTAGGTTTAGTACTTTATTCGTTATCATGGCATTGTTTACAAAATTTGAATTCCAGAAGTACATAATTTCAGAATCTATTTGGTAAAAAATATCATTCTGGATCATTTTAGCTACCGGTATATTAATTGCATTATTCCGGATACAATTTTTACCGATACGATTAAGAAATTGTACACTCCACAATTTCAGTTTTGACAACAATGCCATGATTACGAAAACGTGTTAAAATTATTTGATTAAACATTGTAGAAATGTCAGCTGAACAGCAGAGAAAGGAAAAATATTTATTGAACCAATTCAGCTGCTTAATTGCGGAAAATATGTATAAATCCCTAGAGTGTTTTTGCTTCATTGTGAGTAAAAGGACCTCTTTGTATCTCCATCCTTGAAAAAACAAAAAATAAAGGAGCTACATTATTGTAGCTATAAAACTATATACTTCTAATGCTTGCAGAGTACAACAGGAGTTAGCTGTATTCTATAGCTGTCAATGGATGATGCGAGAACTATTGAGGCAGGTAGTTGATTCCATTGTGGTATTGTAAAAGGAAAGAAAGAATGCCTGTACGAGTCTTTTGAGGAGGAGATGTGCCAGCATTAGTGGTTTTTCTTGTTCTTAAGGCTGCAAGTATTAGTATGTCAGCTGGTATGGCAACTAAGTGGTAAGTTATTTTTTTATCATTCCTAATCTTGTTCCATGTCTGCATTGTGAAGGTGGTGGTAATTTTAATTTGTCAAGCCACTACTAGTATTGTGAAATCTGTTACAGATATACCGGGCAGCTCGCCTTTGAACCATTTCTATTTTGGATATTGGTTTGTTTACATTAGATATGGCGTTGATGTGTTAATCCCATTTGAGGTTTGACTGTACTGTTACGCCAAGGTATTATGCAGAAGAAACATAATATAGGTTGTAATATGGAAATCCTGGCATCGGACTGTATTGGATGGTGTTTGGAGAGTGCCAAGCTCCTTTATTATAAAGCCCCCGTTTTAGATTTCAAAACGAGTAGGCTCATTATAGCCACTACAAAAGTCTCAATTCTCTTCCATCCTAACCATTGCTCCATACTTTTCCAGTGGCAGTCATAATATTGGTTCATCTTTTTCCCTGATGATTTATGGACAATTTTCAAATCCCAAACTCTCGCATACCAGATTTATTGAGAACAAGGCCTGGAGGGGTACTGATATTTTTTGTAATGTTACTGTATATTAAATATGCCTGGTTTATTTGTTAATTACATGTTTATTGCCTAATGTTGAACTTTGATGAAAGGTGAAAATTAACTGCTAATAAAAGACTGATACAATAAGCAGAAAAAAGTCAATTTAGATTGTTTTTTTTAGAAAATTAGGGAGAAAACTAATCTCTATGGATTTTTTTTTAATTGTAGATTTTAAATGAAATGTAAAAATTACTAGACAAAGTTGATCTAGCCATCACTGATACCCCCGCTGTTGTCAAAATTTACGTTTTTTTGTGGACTGCGACCTTGAAATTAGACGGAATTCCCCCAAAATCGATACTCGTCTTACCAACCTGATATATATCAATATCCCAAAGTTTCATTCAAATGGGATGCAAACTTTTTGAGTTATTATTGTCCGAAAACAACACTTTTGTTAAAATTTCTTAAGTTTTTTGTGGACTGCGACATTGAAATAAATTAGATGGATTTCCCCTAAAATTGATAGGCTTCTTACCAACCTGATATATAACAATATCCCAAAGTTTCATTCAAATCGGATGCACACTTTTTGAATCATCATCTGGAAACCAAATGTGGACGATTGAACGGATGGACGACTGACGGATGGACATGAGGACCACAATATACCCCCGGACTCTGTCGAGCAGCGGTATAAAAATTACAACAAATGAAATTTATATTTGTATACTTATAGAGTGAGCTCAAAATTACCAAGGACCATATAAGAAGTCCATTATTAAATTACATTAACAGGTAAAAGGTGTCATGAAAAATGTATTTAATAATATAACAAAATTTTTCAGTTACGTTACAATAAATTTCATTAAGATTTATATAGTTTAGAATAAAAATGATTACCATACGGCTCTTTTTAATAAATATTATTTTTGTTTATTGTCTCGCCTGCGACGAAAGTCGCTGGAGCCGAGACATATGTATGAAAAACCGACGGCGGCGGCAACGAAACCATTTGGACATCTTGCTTCATATCTTTGTAAACATAAGCCCCAGGTCTATCAAATTTGGTCCTGTGGTAGCTTATGATGAGTACTTGCCAGTCAGTAACCTTTCACCTCACCTTGACCTCAATTTCACGGTCCAGCGACTATGTTAAAGTTTTAGGTTACGGCAGTTCCTCTGTAACCACACATGATAGGATGACAAAATTTGGTATCTAGGTTGCTGGTGAAGAGTACATGACTGTCTGGTAAGTGTCACCTGATCTTGACCTCGATTTCACAGTCCAGCGACTACGTTAGAGTTTTTGTATTAGGGCAGTTTCTCTTTAACTATGCATGGTAGGGTGACAATATTTGGTAGTAATAAAGGTCATGTACGCCACAGGTTAAAAGGTAAAATCGAAACGAAAGCTCGGGCCCATCTTTATTGTTGTTTTATTTTTTATTTGTACTTTTAATTTGTATTTTTATTTGTCTTTTCGATTTTACCTTTTAACCTTGTGGCGTATATGACCTCTATTACTACTTTTATTATTATTTATTTCGCCACCACACAACTTTCATTATTAGACAATATTTGGTATCTAGGTTGATGGTGAAGAGTACATGACTGTCTGGCAGGTGTTGCATGACCTTGACCTCAATTTCACAGTCCAGCGACTACGTTAAAGTTTTTGTATTAGGGCAGTTCCTCTTTAACTATGCATGGTAGGGTGACAATATTAGGTATAAAGGTTGCTGCTGAAGAGTACATGACTGTCTGGCAAGGGTTGCATGACCTTGACCTCAATTTCACGGTCCAGTGACTATTTTAAAGTTTTTGTATTAGGGCAGTTCTTCTGTAACCATGGATGGTAGAATGACAGTATTTGGTATATAGGTTGCTAATGATTAGTACATTAGTGTCTCATAGGTTTCAACTGACCATGACCTCAATTTCACTGTCCAGTGACCAAGTTTAAGTTTTTGGCTCTGTAACCATGCACTGTATATTTTAAATGATAACAATTTAATGCTTTTTACGTAATGCTTATGACGTAATTTGTTTTCGTTACTGATGTGGAATGCAGGTTTGAATATACATTTAATTGCAGTCAGAAGTATAGATCTTTTGAAACGATTTTAATTACTATGAACACAGTTCAATGAAAATTGTAATAAGCCATTTTATATTTTTTGATCTTCTGATGATGCTAGACTGAAACAGACAACAACTGCCAAACTTAACCCCCCCCCCCTTTTTCCCATAGAACCATGAGACTATGTGATTTCAAAAAGGTCAATAGTTTCTTCACTTGTTCTCCTCAAGAATATAGCTGAAATATTGCTCAACAAATGGTCAAAAAGCATATTAGATAGGATTCCAACCAAGGTTTCCATGACACGCATGAGAAAAGTTATTTTTGTTTAAAAATTGCTCAAATTTGGACTCCGGTGATTTAAATAGTACCAGTTGGCATCATGTTCTACACATGGTTGGGCAGATGACATTTTGCTAATGTAATCCGCAACAGTTGTGTTAATGTAATGATGGTTAACGATGGCGGTTCATCCCAGAAATATCTCTACACTGTTAGTGATCAATTTTCACAACACACATGTATCAAAGAATGCTTTTGTAAAAACAAAAATACAAATTCAGACAAAACAATATTTAGTGTTCTTTCTCACACTCTTTACAATGCATATAATATCGGTCGGAAAGTAACAGCATTTTTCAAACGAGTCAAAGTAACGGCAATTAACAAAAGTAATTGCCATGGTTACATTTTACAAATTAAGTGAGGTATAAAAGCTTTGTAAAAAAATGTATCATAAACAAATAAACCAAAGATGATTATGAAGTGATAGCTGATTTAATAGTATTATTACTAATGAAATAGGTAAATATAGATTTGAAATAATAATAAAAAAATTGCTTCAAGTTATAAATTGTGTTCACAAAACAATTTTCAGATTATTATAGCAGCAGGAAATTGAACTTAAATAGAGAATTGATTTTTGTTCAAATTATATACATGTACTAGTTATTAGACTGTAGTGAAATGAATTTCTCACATATAAAACATAAAAATGGCTTAACAGGAGACAGCTATTATTTTTTTTATTACGATGGAGCTACAAAGAGCTAACATTACTGGTAATGGAGTAGCCTGGGAGTGATTCACTGTTCTGTTCTGCCATCTTCTTTTATTATATGTAGCTCACTTTGACTGAAGGTCCATGTTCAGGGTTTTTTTCAGGCTTTTGAGGGCTTTAGTCTTTTTTGCGGTCTCGCTGAGTAAGCATCTATGTTTACATTGATCTTTCTTTTCATTATGTTTGCATAATAAAATACAATTCTTAAAATACATGTATACATACATTCATACTAGTATAATCAGTTTATATATAATTAAAGCAAAGTTGTGCAATAGAAAAAAAGCTACTTTTCAGTATTGTTACATGTGTATATTTTAAAAAGCAAATGAATGCAAAAATACTTTTGGAAAGAAATATTATACCCCCACTCGACAGAGTCGGGGAATATAGTTGTCTTCATGTCCGTCCGTCCATCCGTTCTTCCACCCACATTTGGTTTCCGGATGATAATTCAAAAAGTTGGCATCCAATTTGAATGAAAATTTGGGATATTGTTATATATCAGGTAAGTTAGAAGCCTATCAAGATTGGGGAAAATTCGTCAAATGTCAGTGTCGCAGTCCACAAAAATGTTAGAAGTTGTTTCCGGAAAATAACTAAATGAAACCTTGAGATCAGGTTGATAAGAAGCCTATCGATTTTGGGGGAAATCCGTTATATTTCAAGGTCAAAGTCTACGAAAAACGTTAGAAATTTTTACAAAAGCGGGGGTTTTAGTGATGGCTAGATCGACTTTGTACAGTTTATTTTTCTAACCAATTTAATAATATTTTTTAATCAATAAGCTTCAAATTAATAAGGGCTATTGTACTCTACTATTTTTCGGTCCAGGTGACATTTTTGCCATCACTTGGGGTTCGTCTTCTGTTGTCTGTCGTCAGTCGTCAACTTTTTCAAAAATCTTCCCTGAAATCATTGGGCCAATTTTTTTCAAACGTGGCCACAATCATCCTTAGGGTTCCTAGTTTCAAATTTGTATCCAGAGTGTTGATCAATAGACAAAGATGGCTGCTGTTACGAAAAACAGAACATGGATGTCAACGCACATTTTTACTCAATATCTCAAAAATTGTAAAAGCTATAGAGAAAATTGTTACTTCAATTGATCAGCTGCAATTAGTATGTAGTTGTGTAATGGCATCCTCTGGGAGTTATTGTCATTATATGATCATTTTTGACAAAAATTTTCAGTATTTCAGTATTACAGAGCTAGAGTAAAAGAGTAAATATAGCAAAAATGATCAACAATACAAGTCTTACAATTCACATTATTTTTCTGAAAATGTCAGATGACTCCTAGTTATAGGAGTTATCACCCTTTCATGATGAGTTTTTATGATTTTTTTTTTAATTTTTGTTCTGTAACCTAAAAACTATAACAGCTAGAGCGAAACTGTAAATTGCAAAAATGATCAGCAACATAAGTTCTTCAATTCCCTTCATTGGTTTGAAATTGTCAGATGACTCCTTATATGAGTTTTTGCCTTTAAATAACAATTTTTCAATGAAATTTTCTGTTTTTGTCCTGAAACTTGAAAACTATAAAAGCTAGAGTAAAACTGTTCAAAATAAAAATGATCAGCAATACAAGCCCTACGATTCACTTTATTGGTCTGAATTTTTCAGTTAACTTCTTATTTGAGTTATATTGCCCTAAAATGAAAGTTTTTTATGAAATTTTCCATTTTTGTCCTGTAACTTAAATTCTTTAACAGCTAGAGTGAAAATAAAAATGGCAAAACTGATCATACAAGCCCTACAATTCACTTAATTGGTCTTAATTTGTCAGATGACTCCTTATAGAAGTTGTTGCCCTTTAATGATGATTTTTTATGATTTTGTTTCATTTTTTATCCTGTAACTTAAAATCTCTAACAGCTTGAGTGAAACTGTAATGAATTGCAGAAATGATCAGCAATACAAGTCCTAAATTCAGTTTATTGGTCTGAAACTATCAAATGTTTTTATAAGAGTTATTGCCCTTTATTGATAATTTATATTAAACTTTCCATTTTTGTCCTGTAACCTTAAACCTGTAACAGTTAGAGTGAATTTGCAAAAAAAAAATCAGAAGTACAAATTCTAAAATTCACTTTTTTGGTCTAAAATTTTCAGATGACTCTTAATAAGAGTTATTGCCCTGTAATTAAAACATTAGATTGAAACTGTAACTTCACAAATGATCAGCAAAGCATTTTCTGCAAATTATTCCTTAGTCCAAAATTGTGAGATGACTCTTTTAAGGAGTTATTGCCCTTTAATTACAAAGTTGAAAAACAAAATCTGTTTTTGTGTTATAAATTAAAGTCTATAACAGCTAGAGTAAAACTGTAAATTACTAAATCAACCCAGAGGACAAGGCCTCTAAATCATTTGATTTTCATTAATTTTCTGATTGCACCTTATAGGAATTATTGTACTTAACCAAAATTTTTGAAGAAATGTTTAGTTTTTGCCCAGTAAATTAAAAGCTGTAACAACTAGACTAAAACTGTAAATTGCAACAAATTTAATATTGTTTAAGTCATTTATGATCCTAATGAGCGATTACAGGCTCCAGGGATTACCTGTAAAAACATTAACACCTGTCCTGTTGTGATCAAGGATCAAGGAGAAATCTTTCAATATCCTGATAATTGGTTTGGCTTCATAAAAATGTTTATGATACTTTGAAAGCAATGGCCGTAGCATCCATTAAGGCAAGTGAGGCAGTTGTCCCACTAAAAAATTGACCAAGTATGGTTTTGATATACGGGAAAATTTTGTTAAGAATGAAATAAAATATAGAAATCATGTCTTACTTTCAAAAAAATCAAAAATTGGCATTGTACCCTATGATGGGAAAAAGTTTTAAAAGTCTTATTCTCTGAAACCGGTCAACCGATAGAAACAAAACTAAGTAGCACTATTGTTTGGGTAGTCAGTTTTTAGTTTATGATATTTATACCAATAGTAAGTTCAAAATGGACACCACATCAGGACTTATTCTAAAAGTGGACCCTATTGGAAAAGGTTATAAATGTCTTTATTTCTTATACCGTTTAACCAATGGAAACAAAACTAACTGTCAATATTGTTTGGATGGTCTTCTTTAAAGGATATGTTTAATTGCTAATTGGAAATTCAAAATGGCTGTTACCGCACATATGACCCTATGGAAAAAAAATCTTCTCTGAAACTGAATGACCAATGTGATGGTTCTCTAAATTTAAGTGATAATTACTGGACTTAGTTTCACATCAAGGAAATGCCATCTTCATTGCCTATAAAATCAGATGAACCAGACAGGCTTGTAAGAACCTCCGGTTTAAATGAAATTTTTAGTTTCGTCCCTGTAACTTTAAAACAACAGCTTAAGAGTGAGACTGTAAATTGCAAAAAATTATCATCAATACAAGTCCTACAATCACTTTATTAGTTTGAAAAATTTGAAACATTTTATTTCACTAAAGGCCTCACATGAGGTATGATAGTACATGTAACAATAAAACAGATAAAATGCATGAACAAATATATATACAAGACACACTATTTAGTGGTCTGAAATTGACAATGACTCCCTATAGGAGTTATTTCCCTTTAATGACGATTTTGGACATAAATACCCGATTTTGTCTATGAAATTAAAATATGTTCATACCTAGAGTTAAACTGGAAATGGAAGAAGTAATCAGAACGACAAATTGTCAAATTGTCTGAAAATTATCGGATATGAATAACTTGAAACAGTAAATTGCAAAAGTTTAGATATAGTTGAAGTCATTTGGATTCGAGGTGAGCGTCACAAGCTCCTGGGAGCCTCTAGTTTTTTTTTATAAGATATTCTAAAACATATTTTTATCACCGTCACATTTTTTGTCAACAGAAAACATGTTGATGTATAATGTATCACAATATCGGACACAAACAAAAACCTAATTTTGAAGTTTTGGAAATGCAAAAGATTGGGTCGGGACAATCTTTAGAGGCAGGCACTCAGCCACGCAGGGATAAAAAGCTACCAATTGACCTAAGAAACTAAGATGTATACCAAAAATATAAAATATCAACAAAACAAACTGGACGCCATGATATAGCTGAAAAAATGCTAAAATACCACATTAAAGAAAAAAAAACATTTTGACAGATTTTTTGATTTTATGAGATGGGAAAGATGAAATAAGTTTTCTTTAAAATGGAACAAAATTTGATGTGTACAGAAACTTAAGATTGTATACCAGTATTCTAGTATGTGCAACATCACTTAGAATAACTGAAAAACTATTGTGTTATATGTTTTATCCTCTGAGTGTGACATTATTTTATGTCCGAACATCACTGAAAAGTTTTGTTTTCATAAATGATCAGATCTGACAAAAGCATGTTCAGAATTATTCAATTCGTCTTACAATAGTGTATTCCTGTTAGATGGCAATCTAAGCAATTTGTGCCGTGTGTGTTCTTAATTTGAATAGGATTTACCAACTTTTATAGGGGAGGTTGACAGTGAATATGTTTATCTTTTGATTAAAGAACGAGAAATAAACTAAGTACTTTATAGTTACAACCCCACTCCCCATAGGGTATAGGGGTTTACCGTTTTTCAGTCGGTGTGTTAATGTGCATCATTGTGTGTGTCAGTTTGTAACCATTAGTTCATTTTTCTCGGCAAATCATAAATGGTATAATACAGAAATTTTGTAAATAGCTTTGATATTGTACGTACATGTATGCACTACCACAAGATCGGGTCTGTCATATACTTTAATGGCCTTTATATAACTTTGACTTGTGACCCCAAAGTCAATTAATGTAAATTTTTATATTGAAAGGTTGTACAGCCTCTTTCCTTTCAGTCTTGTGACCTATGTCTTTGATAATTTACATGTACATGAAGATGTTTCACTATCAGGTGGATGTGTTGCCTATTATAATTACTTATTTGACCTTGACCTTTGGGCCTCATAGATAAATTAATGTTTGTTGGAATGGTGTTTAATGCCACTTTCAACAATTTTTCAGCTATATAATGGCATCCAGATTTTGGTGGAGGAAGCCGGGGCACCCCTAGACAACCTATGACCTTCGATAGGAAAACTGGCAATCCTGGAACCCGCAATCTCAGTGTTGGCAGAGCAGATGATAAATAGTAGACAAACTACGTTAACCAGTTGGCCACAGAGGCCCCACTTAGTTCATATTACGCTGAAAATGACCAAATTTGTGGTTTACGCATGACCATTTGAAAAAGCTGGAACCAATTTGTTTTCTTGGCCACTAAACTGAACAGTGACACATCTAGTGTACATTTTTCACTTCTGTCACTGAAGCTTTTAGTTGCCCCCTATAATACTAAAAATAGCAAAATTCTGTGGTTTCGGATGATACCAGGAGAAATCCTTCACCAGCCATTTGAAAAAAATTGTGCGGACCACTAAACACAGATTCAGTTAAAATTTGACAGATTTCATTTTTTTCTGACGGGGGGGATCTGTGTTGATGGTTACAATCTTCTTTGAATTTTTAACACATAATGAAATCTACCCAATAATTTCAACATCATAATCACAACTGTAAGATCTCTCAAAGACTACAAGAGAGCAAACTACGCAAAATACACATTTTACTAAGTTTCTCCCATTTAAAGTTTTAATTTATTTATCTTAATGAGACTAATAATAAATTACTCTCTTGCAAATGAAGTAGTATTAACGAAATCTTGACATAATCTGCATGTTTACGGAAAGCAGAAAATTACAAGGTGATAACAAAGCATGAATGTTATAAAAAGACAACATGTTAACAAATATAATAAATTACTATAATGAGTAACTTTATTTGTATTTGATTTATATGCATTTAGCCTATGAAAGACCGACATTTTCATCCTCTTGGTTTAATTTTGAGTGGGAAAACAAACATGACTCCAAGTGTTACTTGGTTACAGGTAACTATTCTAGGTCAAGTTTTACGAAAAAATGAATAAATTAGCACCACTTTTACATGTATATTAAGCTACAAAATTGATAGTTGGCAACTTTTTTATAATATGATTGATTTATTTGCATTGAAAATCGGATTTGGTGAAACAAAATACAGATACATTTATATTGGTCATTTGTTATTGTACACAGTATAAATTATTTAAATAACCCTTTTTAGCTCTCGGGTCATGTGAGCTACTGCGATCATTTGGCATCCATCGTCATTGGTAACCTTTCAGAAATCATTTCCTCAAAAAACAATGAAGGGATTGCATTGAAACTTGGCACAAATCATGCCGCAGACCAATCAGCATGGTCGTTATACCTAACAATAGAACTATGGAGTCAAAATATAGTTTTTGGCTTATAGTTCCAAAAGGATAACAGATGCAGGTAACAGATTCCTTCCTCAGCATTGAAAGCTTTACAGAACTCTCCATTGAGTCTAAGTTGTACGACAACCCCTTGTAGAGTTTAATTACCAAAATTGATGAATTTTTTACTCAAAATCTTTAAAATTATTAGAACTAGAGAAAGTTAAAAATGCTCAATTGTTAAGCTCAATGAGGGCTGTAAAAATGACTTCAGGGTTAAGATTGTCTGATTAAACAGTTAGGAGTAATTCCCTTAAACTGTGTTTTTTTTGCTCAGTTTTAATTGATTTTTAAAAAACATCTCTAAAAACAATGAAAGGGCTGATGCTTTGAAATATTGCACACATCACCTTTAGATTTTCTGTGCCAGAATTGCACAAATCATGACAGATTACCAACCAACATTGCTGCCTCGGCTCAAAATAGAACAGGGGGTCAAGATATAGTTTTTGGCTTATATACACCTTGCCTTAAGTTAAGCAACACCCTATTATTTTACAGGGTTTCATTTAAGATTTTATATATTTTAATATTTTTTAAAGAAATGACAATTTATTGATCATTAATGACAAATGAAACATACAGCAACATGTTTACAGTCGCTTTACTGTTTTGTTTGATGAAAAAATGTTCAATGCAAAGATATCAAAAAACAGTGCAAATTTTACTTTCATTAGTAAAAAAGTAAGTTTGATTGCATACTTCAATTTCATGAACTTAAAGAAAATACATCATCACAATTCAACGTTCAGGGAAAGAAAACTCACTTTGAAATGTGTTAAACGCAAAAATACTCAGTAAGTCGTGTAACCACCATGCTTCCGGTACAGTTCATTAACTCTCCTCCTCATGCTGTTGACTAAACGACGAAGTGTAGCATGTGGTAAATTCTGCCATTCATTTTGAATGGCAACACGTAGTTCTTGGACATTTTGCGAGCAGGTGCTCTGTTATTGATTTTACGGCCAATGATATATCACAAATGTTCAATTGGATTCATATCGGGTGACATGGATGGCCATGGAAGATAGCTTCCATTTCGATAACATCACTTACAATTGCAGCTCGGTGAGGTCTTGCGTTGTCATCCATAAAGATGGGTCTGTTACCAAGTGCATGATTGTCAAAATGTGGCACAATAAGCGTTAATGACGTCATTTCGATATTTCTGCCCTGTCATTATCTTATCAACCACATAGAGATTCATACAGATTCAGTTTACAGTCGTATAAAAAGCCTCCCCACAATAGTAACACCACCACCGCCAAAGGCTGCAGTGCCTTGGATGTTGTTCTGGTTGTAAGCAGTTCCTCGTTGTCTCCAAACGCGCATGCGCCCATCAATACGACGAAGAAGTAATCTGCTTTCGATGGTCCAGTGTACTCGTCACCAGCTTCGAATATTCCAATGGCAGTGATATCGTGCCCACTCTAAACGTGCTTTGCGATGTAGGTGTTGCTTAACTTATTGCAAGGTGTATAGTTAAAACAAGTATAACAGATACAGAAAGTCTGAAGTGAACCTCCTTCTCAGCACCAAAAGCTCTACAAGACTCTACATTGAGTTTAACTTTTGTGACTACGTCTTATAGGAGTTATTGCCCTCTAAATCATCAAAATTTTCATTTTTCCTCAATATCTTGAAAATCATAAGAGCTAGAGAAAATCGTTTCCACACAAAATAATTCAGCTTATCAAGATTTGCAAAAATGCTTATTGGTGCATATGTGTTGGACAACTCCTTATATTTTGTAGTTACTCCCCATAAAATGTCAAAAAAAATTAATGATATTTGCATAAGTGTTGGACAATTCCTTAAAGGAAAGAAAAGCTACATAAGTGCATAGTTGTTCAGTTGGTTGGTTTCAGGTTCAGGTGAGCGATACAGGTTGATAGCAGTCTAGTTTTTATGAAAAATGATTGAAATATTTAGTGAAAAATCTTCTGTTGTTATTTTATATAGCGACAGTTTGACTAATGTACGTTAGTGGGAAACAGAAATTCCCCTAAAATTTATTTATTTGTATAAACAATTATACTGGTACCCCAATAACTGCCACCCCTCACCCAAAGTTTACACCTTAGCACAACTCCCCCACCTCCAAACACCAACATCTACCACACTCTCTCCCAATATTGACATCTTAGGACACCTCTCCCACCCCCAAAACACCAACATCTAAATATTAACATACATACATGTACATGGAATCAAGGACTACCTATAATGCCAAAATTAATTTTTAATTTGTTTCCCATTTATTAAAATTGCCTGTACCAAGGAATACTGGCCTTGCCCAAAAATGTTTTATTCATAATTATATGCATTTGTATTTTACAGAGTGGATGTCCGCATTGAATAATTTTCCATCGATGAAATGACCCTTTCTAAAGAACGGGAGAATTTTTTTCGACATTCTATTCTTGCAGTTGACAATGTAAACGAAGCATGTCGTAATTTGCTTCATCACTATATAACTAAACAGGGATTAACATTACACAACTTTATAAACAATAACGCGCATGAAATATATCATTTGTTTTGTAATGTATCTTGTTGTCTTTGCCAAAGAGGGCAATACAGATCACGTAAAAAAGTGTTAAACCAAGCACAGTTAGAAATTTTACTTGACATAAAAGGTAAAAAAAAGATTGGTCATAACCTGTTTGAAAAGTTGAAGAACTGTTGTTGTTTTGTTAATCCACAGTTAACAATCGAGTTGTTAGATTTTACACTAGCTTATTTCCTGTTGTTAAACTTTACTCCTATTGAAAACGATGTACAGCTAAAACAAGCTGTTGATGCTCTCAGAGAATTTAGGAATTCTTGGGCTCATGCCAAAGCTGCCAGTATTCCTCAGGACTCATATGAAAAGGATATAAAGGAAATTGAACCACGGCTACTGGAAATCGCAAAAGTTTGTGGCACGGAAAGAGAAGTACAAAAGAAAATTGAATCTGCAAAAAGTGGACCTTTGGATGAAAATATTTTCAAACTGTATGAAAACAAGTTTTTAGAAGATGGTGATATAAAAAAGGTAATAATAGACGATTGCAGAATAGGTTCTTGTAAGACTGTTAAGATTTTTATATAGATCTCCTATAATTATGTAATTATTAAAAAAACATTCTGTAGTGTTCAGTAATCTGTATCCTTTCACCATTTGAGTATGGGACTTCATCATACATTGTAAATATGAAGTTTGCAGGGAATTGGTGGTTATTGGCAAAGTATCTATTTTTGTTATACCCCGCTCGACAGAGTCGGGGTATATAGTGGTCCTCATGTCCGTCCGTCCTTCCGTCCGTTCGTCCGTCCACATTTGGTTTCCGGATGATAATTCAAAAAGTTTACATCCGATTTGAATGAAACTATGGGATATTGTTATATATCAGGTTGGTAAGAAGCCTATCGATTTTGGGGAAATCCGTCACATTTCAAGGTCAGTCCACGAAAAACGTTAGAAATTTTAACAAAAAAGTTGTTTCCAGAGAATAACTCAAAAATTTTCATCCGATTTGAATAAAACTTTGGGATATTGTTATATATCAGGTTGGTAAGAAGCCTATCGATTTTGGGGGAAAACTGTCAAATTTCAAGGTCGCAGTCCACGAAAAACGTTAGAAATTTTTATAAAAAAGTTGTTTCCGGACGATAACTCAAAAAGTTTGCATGTGATTTGAATGAAACTTTTGGATATTTTTTTATATCAGGTTGGTAAGAAGCCTATTGATTTTGGAGGAAATCTATCAAATTTCAAGGTCACAGTACACGAAAAACGTTAGAAATTTTAACGAAAAAGTTGTTTCCGGAAAATAACTCAAAAAGTTTGCATCCAATTTGAATGAAACTATGGGATATTGTTATATATCAGGTTGTTAAAAAGCCTATTGATTTTGGGGGAAATTTTAAGGTCACAGTCTACGAAAAACAAAAACGGGGATATCAGTGATTGCTAGATCGACTTTGTCTAGTTTCCTTTGGCAATTAAACATTTGCCTTCGTTTATACAGTGAAATATAATTACTGTCAATGTTGGTCTATAATCTGGAGATTCGATCATTAGATTTAACTGTTCTAATGAGCATATATAGACTGTAGGAAGTAATAAAATTTCTCAAATGACTCGTTTTCATTTAAAATATTCAAATAATTTTTCCATCTGGAGATTCATTACAATTAACTGTTCTAATGAGCACAAATAGACTAGAAAAACTGCATTCATAAATATCAATGTTGCTACAATAAAGTGAAATATGGTTACATGTAATACATGTATGCTTTTGGATTTTTTCAGCGTTTAAGGTCTTGTGAAAAGAACATTGAACAAATTAAAAGAACAATAACCCAAAGGAATAAGGGTTCGGATCATGACCTAAGATCCAAAGGTAATTATTAGATGAATAAAGAGAGTAAGTCTTGGTATGTACAGCCACAAAAATAGTAACAACCAACATATAAGATTAACATTTACATGTACTTGACTTCAGTGCTGTGAAATATCATTTGTCACCTGTTCTCTTAGTTATATTCCAAACTGGCAGTGTTCATTTCTGTGGTATCTGCATTGAAAAAAATTGCAGCAGGTGGTATTTAAAAAGAGTTACCCTATTATCTTCTGGCTGTCAAAAACAATAATGGGATTCAAGGAGCATTCTTTTCCTGAATATATATTTAGAATTTTAGTTCTTAATTTATGATACCTCTGTAGAACTTGCTTTGTCAACTTACTGCAGTTGCATCAAGTTTTCTGCATGCAACGTACCCTGTTGAATATTTCTGATATCTTTATTGATAGGAATTAAAATAAGAAATGTATGACAGAATTGGTGCTTATATAATAAAATTAAACGTCTTTTAGAAATTTGTAACTTTGTCACCCAATTTCTATAGTAGTCAATATAATTGATTTAGGGTTTATACTCTTGATTTTACTCGGTCTTAGTTTTGGTTTCTCCAGCAATACCCACATCAATTAATACTGTACAGGCACAGCAACTTTTAATATTCTACCCAACTAAATGTTGGTGCATACAGTATTATCTTACTCTAGTCCGTCCTTCCAGACTGGCTTTTCTAGCTACATGTAACCTCTCCTACAGTTTTAGGGCTACATCATTCATATCTAGAAGCATGTTTGTACACATAATGGAGGTATGCAGGACCAAATGATTTTGATTTTCATTGAATTAGAGATGGATAAGGGAATATGTTTTATTCAGCTATCTTCTCGTACAGCTGTGAAGCTAAAGTATATATATTTGGTAGGATATTTGAACACATCATGGATGTTTGTAAGGTCATATGCTTTAGATTTTTGTGAAATATTCTAAAACCTAAAGATAGTTTGATTGAGTCAGTTTGCTGGCCAGATAGATAGTTGATGCAGAACCATGGTCCGCCAAATAAAACAATGTCAAAGCCTAAATAGTTATAGTTCCAAAAGTTCCATATCTAGCCAGATAGCTGAGATAAGGGTATATATGTCTTTTCGGGCTACAAGTATCTTCTCCTTCATTGTTAGAGCAAAAGCATTTATATGTAGTAAGATATTGTACATACAATGAAGTGTGTAGATCCAATGGATTTTGATTTTCTTTCAATTTTGTAAAAATTCCTACCTGTTGTAACACACCCGTCATGTTGCTGGACTGGCGGGGCATCATTCGTGTCTTATACAGACACTTTACTTTAAAAACATAGCCACTATTATGACGGACATATTGACCTTATTTCCAGATGCAGAGGCATACATTTCATATAGTTTGTTTCTGTGTATTATTTATTTAAAAATCATTTTGCTAATTAAAATATCAATATTTGAAAATCTCGAAGTGATAAAATCAGTTATAGTGAGATATCACCTACCTCTAGAGAATAGTTTCATATCAGTAAAATTATTTTTGTTTCAATTGGATAAAACAAGGTCAGCAGGTATTAATCTACAGTAATTTGACACGAGGGCATTATCACACCGTGATAACGCCCGCAGGCCTTTTAACGTCATGGTAATGCCCTCTCCGGTGATTTAGAGTTAAACTTAGCATTTGTCGTCAAAGGAGACTAAATGATTGCTTCACGTATAAAAAATCGTACATACCATACATAAATTTTAGATTTTTTTTCAATATACTTGTAGATTAAATAAATATTGAGCAACAAAACATGCAAAACTGAATATACATGTAGATATTAAGACAATGCCCTCTATATAGGCAACATTGTTTAAGTACTGCTCTTTTATTTTCAGTAGTGTATTGGTACTTCTGGAAGCATCTTTCTGTGATCACACTTGTTATTCTAGCTTTTATCTACCTACATAAGTTGACCTTGTTGTTGGAGATCTGTTCAAGTAGTGTTACATTTTTGGCTGGATTTCACATAGTGAAAATCCGGGTTATAGTAGTGTGAATGTTGGGCGGACGGGCGGGGAAAAAATGTTCGTAACGGTTTTCTCAGCAACTACTAAACACATTCTCTAGAAATTTGGTATGCAGCATCAGCATGGCCTCATATAACGTGGGATTCGATTTCAGGTCTGTCGCTCACGTACTTCGTGTTTAACGAAATCCGGCCATTTCTGTCTTTGATCGATTTTTTTTTATTTTCTATTGTCTATTATAACCTTATATTAATATTAAAATTTTAGGCATCCATTTCTATGATTAAATTCAACCTTTTGTTTGTAAAACTTTTGTTTTTGTTATTCACACTGTTGATGTTGCCTAAAAGAATAGTTATATTTTTTTTTGATTGTTTTATTAGTTCACCTCACCCAAAGGGTCGTGTGAGCTATTGTCATCACTTTGCGTCCGTCGGCGTCGTTGTCGTCATTGTCGGGGTCTGTAAACTTCTTACATTTTAATCTTCTCTGAAACCATTTCGCCAATCGAAACCAAGCTTGGCTATAATGTTCATTGGATGGACCTTTAGAATTTTTGTTTTTTATTTGGATTGGAAAACTAATATGGCCGCCACCGCAGGACTTAGGTTAACATAGGACCCTATAGGGAATTTTTTTAAAAGGCTTCTCTGAAACCTGTTAACCAATGGAAACAAAACTTACTAGCAATATTATTTGGATGGTCCTCTATAAAATTTATGTCTTTTTATGCCAATTGAAAATTCGACATGGTCACCTCTGCAGGACTTAGTTTAACATAGGACCCTACGAGAAAAAGTTTTAAAAGGCTTCTTCTCTAAAACCGTTTAACCAATCCAAACTAAACTTATTACCAATATGTGTTTGATGGTCCTTTATAAAGTTTATTTTTTTTATGCCAATTGGAAAATCAAAATCGTCGCAACCCAATGACTTAGTTTAACATAGGACCCTATGGGAAAAAAGTTTAAAAAGGCTTCTTCTCTGAAACCGGTTAACCAATGGAAACAAAACTTACTAGCAATACTGTTTGGATTGTCCTCGATAACGTTTATATTTTTTATCCCAATTGGAAATTCAAAATGGCCACCACCGCAGGACTTAGTTTAACGTAGAACCCTATCGCAAAACGTTTTAAAACGCTTCTTCTCTGAAACCGGTTAACCAATTGAAACAAAACTTACTAGCAATGTGTTTGATGGTCCTCTATAAAGTTCATATTTTTTATGCCAATTTGAAATTCAAATCAAAATGGCCGCCACCGCAGGACTTAGTTTAACATAGGACTCTAGGGGCACATTTAAAAAAAATCTTCTTGTCTAAAACCGGTTAACCAATGGAAACACAACTTACTAGCAATATTGTTTGGATGGTTCTCTTTAAAGTTTATTGAACATTACAGGACTTAATTTTACATCAGGGAAATGCCATCTTCATTGCCTATAAAATCAGGTGAGCGATATAGTTCAATATTGCTTTGTACTTGACCTTTATTGTCCCCCGCCGCAATGGGACGGAAGGATTTAGTACTGGTCTGCGTCCGTCCGTCCGTCACACTTTTGTGGAAATCGCTTCTTTAAAACTGCTGAACGGATTTTTTTCTAATTTTGTAGGTTCGTTATTCACTATATGTAGTTGATAATATCGCAATTTGTTGTGTTAGATTAAAAAATTTTAAAGGATTTATGAGACTTTATCGTTCAAAGGACACAACTCTGAAACCGCTTGACGGATTTCGTTGATATTTGGTAGGATTATAGTTATGATAGGTAGATGTGCATTCTCTACAGTCATTTTGATTCGTCAAATTGGACTTTTACGGCTTCAACAATGTCATACAATGGTAGATCTTGTGGACGCATCTCCTCTGAAACCGCTCGATAAATTGCTTTGATATTTAGTAGGATTAATTGTTGTCATGTGTAGATATACATACTCTACCATCAGTTTGATTCGTCAAAATTTGCAGGAGTTGTGGGACATTTCAGCAATATAAATAATGGTAGATCTTTTCGATGCATCTCTGAAACCGTTCAATGGATTCGTTGGTATTTAATAGTGTTGTGATGTGTAGATGTGCATATTCTACCATTTTGATTTGTCAAATGTTTTAGGAGTTATGCGACTTCTAACATTTTAGAAATATTGAACAATATTGAAAGCACATTTTATCAAGCACTCTACTAAAGTTTGCACATTCTGGTGAAGTTTTATCATGTATTTGCTTAGCTCTCCACAAATACCTGCCCAAATAGTTCTAATATTGCATGCTTATTATTTTGTCTCGAAACTAAATGTATCACAATTTTTTTTTTCCATTTTAGTTTCTCACAACTCTTAGGAAATTCGATACTGCAGTGGCGAAGGACATTACGCTATGTTAAGCAACCTGTCCTTGTATTTTCTGATTGTCTGTCTTTAATTCTGCATTGTTTGTTTGTTTGAATGTTGTTTAATGCCACTTTTAGCTATTTTTCATCTATATCATGGCATCCAGTTTTTATTGGTGGAAGAAACACGGAGTATCAGGAGAAAACCCCCAACATGCAGTAGGAAAACTGGCAATCCTTGTCAGTTATGATTGGAGTCAAGTACACCCTGCCTGCAGCGAGACTAGAACCCGCAATCTCAGTGATGACAGACCACGTGATCAATAGTAGAAGAACTACATTAACCGCTCTGCCACCGAAGCCCAGTTGTGTTTTTCTTTTAATTATTTCTTTACTTTATGTATTTGTGTTTGAATTTTTATCGTTAGTTTTATTCCGTTATAATATATATTTCTTTGGAAACAGGGTCACTACAGTTACATCGTAATTCTGGTTTTTTTGTATTCATAATTAAATAAACATGGCTGCTGTAGGGAAAAAATAACAAGGAAACCAATCGAACAAAAACAGCCGAAACTCAAGGACAATTAAATATCCGGATAAAAACAAACATAGACAATGCAAACAGAATGCGAGTACCCCGATCCCAAGAAAAAAACTACGGGTGCACTCAGGTGCTCTGGATGAGTAAAGGCAGTGCCTGCCTCCAATTAGACACCCATCAAGTTAGCACATCCAGGAATAGGAAAGTCTACATATGACAGCGAAAATGTCTGAGGCAATCTTTTTTTCTGATTGGCTGGAATTAAAAATATCTTTTCCTCTGAAAGCACATGTATGTCTAAATTGATAACTAGGTACACATGATGTTTGTGAGGTATTCCTTATTTCCCATCGATTGGTAAAAAATCTGGCCATCATATGCAATCCTTTTGTGTCCGATTGGCTAAAACCGCCTAATCGTCTCTGATGAAAATCTTTCTTTGAATGGTGAAATGAGGAAACTGTCCATCATACTTTATTCATGTTGTGTTCTTCAGTTAATTTCTCCTAGTATCCTAATTGATGTGAAGCTAAGGTGCAACGAATGTATATTTCTACGCACCATATTAACATTTGTTTGTCTAGTAGTCTCTAAAAATTTGCTAACATCAAAAGGAGTTCTTACATTTAGATTTGTTTTAAAAGACTAGTCCTATATGGTCCTCTACCAATTTTGAGTTTTTTGTTTCGATCCAAAATACAAGATTGCTGCCACTATGGAACATCACTTAACATACTAACCTATGAAAAAAAACATAAAAAATGCTTCTTCTCAGAAACACTCCTACTGCTGATTGTAAATTCAACAAGGCAACATTCATAGAAACAGCATCTTCACATAAACTCTTTAGCATTTTATATCAAAATTTGCAAGAAAAGTATTGTCTTAAAAAGTTTTTTTTTCTAAGTCAGGTAAGCGATACAGCCTCTTAAGAGCCTCTAGTTTAAAGAACATCACAAGACAACATAAGTGAAATTAAGTAATCATACCTAAAAGTTTAAAATGTGATCTCTTGAAATACTATGAGCATATATGCAGATAAAAAGTAAACTTAAGCAGTAGAATTATATTTTACTAAATAATTTAATTTCATTAAGTAATTGTAAAATTAAATCGCCAGCGACAATATGTAGAGACAAACTGGTCTTCTATTAGTTTGTTTTTGGCAATTGTCCAAAACCTAGCATGCCTTACAATCCAGATCAAAATTCCCAAATTATAAGCAAAGTTCAACATAATTTTTAAAAAAGCAACTCGGAGGTAGTTAGTCATCTACTTTTAATCACATATATATTTCTATATTGATTTATTTTGCAGACAATTCCCAAGTTGTGAAAAAAACAAGAATTTGTGAAGACCAATTGCAACTTTCAGGTACTAGTGCCCAGAGTGTTGTGGTATTTGCAACAAATTCAAGCTGTTCGACACCTACAGCTAGCACCAGCGTAGTAAGTTGAGGCAGTTTTAGCTTACGTTTCTTTGCAATATTGCAAAAAAGGAAAAGTTCTTTGCCTTTTAATTACCATTTAAGATATCCACACCACAATTGACCAGGTGATTATAGCTAGTGTCCTCGATGGCCTTGATGTTGAATGTTCTGCAAACATTTGAAATACTATTTGAGTAACTAACTTGTTTTACTCAAAACTTTTAACATTGACTCAAAGTAAACATTATATTTAATTAGTATCATTAATTAGCAATACATTGATTTAATAAAGCTGTTTGTCTTGTTAAAAAATAAAATTAAAAGGATACCTTAAGTTCAGATACGAAAGCATTTGCTAATTGTGTCAAAATGTATACAATATTGAAATAGAATTTCAGGGATGCCTTTTCTGTTGTTAATTAGTTCATTTATTAAAAAACTAAAAATATAAAGAAAATGGTTGAAATGATATAACAATGTAAATTTTAACATTGTGTTTGTAGATGTGCAGATTTAACAGTCAGAATCTTCCAACTTCTCCAGCAGTTAGTAATGTGGAAAAGAATTCCATGACTGTCTTAGTTATATACAAATCTGGGTTGATATCTTACGGAAGAAATCAACAACGAATTGACATATTACTCTTTGATGAAAGTAATTACATAGAAGCAAATGCTTTCGATAAGCATGCAATATATATTAACAAACAAATAGAAAAAGACAGGGTCTACTTTATTTCTAATTTCCGTACAATTTTCTTAGAAGGATATTCCCAAACCAGTTTACGATTACTCGATAGCACACGGATAAATGTTCTTTCATACGATGTTATTGCAAATAAATCAAGTCGAAAGCTTAAAATCAGTGAAGTAATGAGTGAATGCAAATCGAAGCAGATAATATCATTAGGGCCAGTCATAATAACGGCAATAAGTCCTTTAAGACAACCAGGCACAAAACCAAATTTGTTTAAAGAAATCATGTTAAAGGACAGATCTGGAAAGATTATATTGAACATGTGGAACTTAGGTAATGATACTGATTTTCCATACAAGCTCGGAAGTGTCATAGAGTTACTTCATATTGAGGTTTCAGTTTTTAATGCAAACAGTAATCCAGAAATTTCTGTTACATTGAGGAATGAATTCTCCATAATCGTACCTGTATCACAGAGAGAAATGCAAAAACTTTTGAACAGTGAAGATAAAGATGAACTCACTCCAGTAGAAATAAACATTAAAGAAATAAACAGAATTACTAGTGGAAAACGAATTGTCATATTATCTGCTGCTAAACTAGAGAGCTTTGCTAAACGAGGAAAAACAGAACTGACTTTTATGAACTGCAATATAGTAGAAAACCATGGCAGACTGGAACGAAAAGATGCAGAATGGTTTTGTAAAGAATGTAATCAAATTCGAAGAGGGAAAAAAATGATTCAGTTAGATTGTAAAATTTGTGATGATTCAGATCAGAATGGAATATGGGTAAAAATGTACAATAAATCAGCAGAAATAGTTTTAAGGAACCATTATCAAGATTTTTTAAAATATGACAAAAAGGAACAAGAACAGATACTTAAAGACATAGAAAAATATGATACCACATACAAAATCGAACTATGTATTACAAAAAGTAACACTAAAATTGTAAAGAAGATTACAGCTCAGGTATAAGAAAATATTTGATTTGTATATTGTTGTAAAAATTCTTCATACTTGGTAATGTTGTCAAAAAAAAATAATATAATTGTATATTTGTGGATTTAGTGGAAACCGGTTGAATTTGTTTGCATTACATTTACAGTGATAAATGTTGGTTTATGTTTTTAATATTTTTGCAAAAATGTACTACCATTAGAAAGCTTGGTATTGTAAATATAGGTTTTATTATGAGCGAGGGTTGGAAATCGCAACCTCTTGTTTTGTAATTTAAATGTTATAACAAGCGAGCCTCGGGCAAGTTTGTTATTACATTGAAATAACATAAAGAGAATCGATATAAAGCGATTTTCAATTTTCTCTTATTATTCCGTACTTATTAGTTCTCAGGCAGTACTACTGCACCCACTTGCGCAGGGATTTTCCTACATCCATTATGACAGTTGTCAGAGATTTCACAGATACCCCAATGCAACCAATCGGAATTAATTAAAAGTGATACACAATGGATGGTCAAACAATCAACTAGTTTTTATATCACTTTTTCATATCACATCGTCAAGTGTGCGATATCGCAAAATACGCAATTATCTAGAATATGATAAAACCGCCGAATTTTGGGGAAATTGTTGTTTTAAATCAGTTTAAGAGGTCGACATGCGTGACAACACAGTTAACTAAATTGTATGAAAAAAATAAGGTATTTATAACATGAGATGGTTAAACCAAAATAACCAACTCTTTCGTGATTTTCATTTGTCATATTTGTTTTACTTTGTTTCTTAAGCTTTTATTGATATGATGAATTTTTAATGACCATTATGTGTTTGTTCTGTATTTTTACATGTATAATATTTTTACATTATTTCATTTTCATCAGATTTTACCAGCATCATTAATATAATTAATAGGATAATTGATATCCTGAAGGGTCATTTGAGATACTGCTATCTCTCTGTCTGCTGTAGTCTGTAACATTACTGTTACCTTGTCTGATTCCCATTCAAGTAGACTGCATTGGTAACCTTGTCATACAGACTTTCTGTGACTGATGTTGTACTGTAGTCCGAGAATCCTCTGTCGTCCAACGCTTTTGTTTTGCCAAAAAATAGAGTTGAACGGCAGAGGATTCTCGGACTAGTTGTGCTGCTTCATGGTCGACCAGAGCGTAGCCTTCTATACTCTGTCGATGCTTTCTTGAAGTTCACGAAGACATGTTAGAGATCTTTTTGATATTTAAGGTATTTTTCACACAATAACCTAAGGTTAAAAATCAGACTCCGTTGTGCTCAATACTATTCTAAAGCATCGATCTAAAATTACTGTTGATTTATTCTTTTCATAGTCTTTTCAACTGATCAGATTAGATAAGGCTGATAGTGTGATAGGTCACATTGCTATAGGTTATCTTTCTTTTAGGTGGTAATCATCAGTGACAGTGTCTTGACTGCCATATCTTGTTAGCGGCAGGTGAGCTTTTGTCATCACTTTGAGTCTGTTGTCGTCGTTGGCGGCGGCGGCGTATGTAAACTTTTTACATTTTAATCTTCTTCTCTGAAACCACTTGGCCAATTGAAACCAAATTTGGCCATAATGTTCAATGAATGGATCTTTACAAAAGTTTATGTTTTTTTTATTTGGATTGGAAAACTAATATGGCCGCTACCGCACGATATGGTTTAACATAGGACCCTATGCGAAAAAGTTAAAAAAAAGGCTTCTTCTCTGAAACCGGTTAACCTTTTTGTTTGAATGATCTTCTTTAAAGTTTATGTTATTATGCTAGTATGCCATTCCGAAAATCAAAATGGTCGCCACCGCAGGACTTAGTTTAGCATATGATCCTATGGGAAAAAGTTAAAAAAGGCTTCTCTCTTAAACAAGTTAACCAATGGAAACAAAACTTATTAGCAATATTTTTTGGATGGTCCTCCATAAAGTTACGTTTTTTATGCAAATCGGAAAATCAAAATGGCCGCCACCGCAGGACTTAGTTTAACATAGGACCCTATGGGAAAAAGTTTTAAAAGACTTCTTCTTTGAAACCAATTAACAAGTGGAAACAAAACTTACGAGCAATTTTGTTGGGATGGTCCTCTTAAAATTTTGCTTTTATGCCAATTGGAAATTCAAAATGGCCGTCACCGCAGGACTTAGTTTAACATAGGATACTATGGGAAAAAAGTTTAAAATGGCTTCTCTGAAACAAGTTACCGGCAATATTGTTTGGATAGTCCTCTATGAAGTTTATGTTGTTATACTAATAAGAAAATCAAATTGGCCGCCACCACAGGAATTGGTTTAAGATTGGTCCCTATATGGGCAAATGTTTTTAAAATCTTCTCTGAAACTATTTTACCAATGGAAAAAACATACTAGCAATATTTTTAGGATGGTCCTCTAAAAATTATTAAAAATTACAGGAACTAGTTTAACTTCACGGAAATACCATCTTCATTGCTTATATAACCACGTGAGCGCTACAGGCACTTGATAGCCCCCGGTTACAGATTATTATGGATCTTATGGCCTCTACTGCTTTGACTAGTTCTGCTGGGACGCTATCTTTTATCTATTTTTCAGTGGCTTTACTACTTGTTCTACCTCTGCCCTTAGGCTGCGATATCTATCCGAATTGATTACTGTTGGGCTGTTCAATATGTTGAGATCCTATGTGGCTCTGTGCTTGTACACGACCGCACAGTACTCTATCCATCTCTTCAAAATAGCTCAATTGTCTGTGAGACTTTTTCCATCTTGTATTGTGGATGTGCGTTGTGTAGCGGTCAGGTCCTTCAATAGTTGTTACAATTTTTACTGTTGTTTTTAGTGACGCAGTCTTTTATGTATTGCCATATTTCGTGTTCAGTTTTTCTACGTCTTTTTTCGTAATTCCCGGTTGACATCTCTAAACTGTTTTGCACATTCTTTCAAAGACGTTTGTTTTCTTAACTCCCTGCGCGTGTCAACCAGATCAAGAATTGCAGCAGGGATATAAGGTTTTATTGATGATTGATGTTTGCTAAAGTTCTTTGATTGGTTGTTTTAGTCGCTGCATTGTTAAACGTGGTGATCAGTGCTACCACGTCTTTGTCGTCAGCTCCAGAGAATGCCTACGATATTTTTGGGACTTTTAGTTTCTAGATGTCAAGTACAGCCTTGTTTTTAGACCTTTATTCGTCATCACTACGTTGTGATCATTTCCAATATCTGCTACTGAAAAGCTTTTTATCTTGGTGATGTTATCATTGTGCTGGAAGCGCATTTTGACCATGATGCAGTTGATTTGATTGTGGTGTTCTCTACTCGGGCTGTTTCATCTCCATATTCTGGGTGCTTTGGACCATACGTGTCAGCAGTATTAATTTACTTGTCCTCTAAAAGAATTGACAAATTCAGATAACAATTATCCCAGAACATGGATAGATTAATATAGGGTTTAACCCATATTATGTACAAATACAAGAAAACAGTTTCTTCTCAAAAATACATTTAAATGACATCATGCAAAATGATGCCAGGATAGTTCTTTACTAACATGTAGATGTTCGGTGCTGATAGGCTTTCATGTCCATTAATAAAGACTGAATTATCTAACAAATAGATTAAATTGTAATATTGTTCTTAGCCGGCTTTGGTCACACTTTTTGGAATTTTGATTACATAAGCTATACAGCATCTAACTTATTTAGATGTAAATAATTTTTGGGTTTGAGTACCACTGATGGGTCTTAACTAGAAGGAAACGTGCGTCTGGCGTAGTAAATTGAATATTCTTGGTATGTTTGAAATTTGATTCGGAGTGTTACAAATTTTGAGTTTTTGGACCAGTTCTTAATCCAAAAAAATCTGTTATAGATTTACATAGAATCCTATCAGAAATACAATTTATTAGCTTCTTCTGTGACCAGTTTTACCTATTAAGACCATGTTATGAGGTAATTATTATTTTACTTATTTGTTTGGCCTTATATCTATACTTGTTTGCATGAAATCTTTATATAATAATTACTTTGTAATCTGAAAACTTGCGAGAAGAATATTGTAGAAGGAGAAAATTATAATATACACATTCTAGAATGTTATATAATCTACAAAGTTCTAGAACATTATAGATGAAAGTGCTGTATCATGATACTTGAATAATGCAGAACGTTACTGGATTTAACCTTTCAAATTATGTGGCTGATTTTTGACGGTTGAGTGATTCATCATATTCAACGGAGTTTTAAAGACAACTTTTGGACTACGTTTATAAATTGGACACTCCACTTTGAATACAGAATGGAACTTTCAAAAGATAGTTAACATTCTTCTTTGTTATTATAATTCGTTAAGTAATTAACTGTAACTAATAAATAATTAAAAGATAATTTGAATTGCTTTTTTGTTGGAAACGTTACAGGATATTTCCAAAATTCTCATAGAAATTTGTTATTTTTAAAGCCATCAAAATTCAAAATGGTTTTATTTTATATACTCACGTTTATCACTTATATTGTTCAGTTGTTTATAATCAATGAAGGTAAAAACAAAATACCGAACACAAATGAAGCTGTCAAAACAGACAATCCACAAATCAACGTCCTAGAAACCGGCAACTCCAGAACCAACTAACAAAAATATAGTAACTAGAGCAATGGTCTTGACTTAGTACAGGCATTTCAAAAGAAATGTTGTGATAAACCAGGTTTTATGGCATGCCAAACCTCCCGCTTCCATTACTAAGGTATTGGAGTTGTTCAGTTGATTCAAATGAATAGGTAACATATACCACTAGTCAAAAATAGGCGTTTCCAACAATAATCGTAGCACATTCACCCTACCTCGAATTCAAAAATTTGAAAAAATTATCTGTAACCATATTTTCAAACGAGATATTTTTCGAATAGGAAGTGGTATCTATAGTAAAACTTATTAAAGGCGCAGACGAGTCGTTTTTTCTTGGAACCTTGGTTTATACGTCTATCCCGAAGAAATAGTTGGCATTTGCAAACATAAGTATACTCGCTGCAAGCTCTTGCATACCTGATCTGTTGGGAAATATAGACATCGTATGCAGGAGAACTGGAATATTGCTGCTAAGGTGAGAAAAATTTATAATTTTGAAATTAAAATCTTGCTAAGATGACCGTTGGTGTCATATTCGATGTGCAAGTCTAAAAATGATGAAGATAAAGCTGTTTCTGTGATTTCTTTTAATTTCTAATTCTGAAGGATATATTAACGGAAGCCACTCAGCAAATTGAAAGGACATCATCAATATATATATATATATATGTAAAATTAAAGAACCTAGCTTCTGCCATTTTCTTGTCTTTAATAAGACGTCGGAAAAATTCTGTACCCACTTGAATTTCGATTGTCTGTTGAAAAACACATCCTCCAAAAGTTACAAATATGTTTTAGATCAGAAACTCTAGCATACTACAAACCTGTTCTTCGCTGTTGCATAATTTGCATTTTAGTTCTTCAGTATAAAAAAAGTTATTGTCGTAACCTAAAACTACATATTTGTAGGCATATGTGGAAGCGAAGGCTTTATGTATGGTTTTCTTAAGACGGGATTTAAGTTTATCGTGCGGCAAGGTAGTATAACGAGTTGAATTATCAAAGGTTCTAACAGATAAAATTTTAGACATCGATCTAGATTTAAAATTTTCCCAAATTTCTTTTGAATTGTTAAGAATCCACACATGATTAATGTTACTTCGCGAATAAACAGTTTTACAGTATTTTTGTTGTCCTTCTTTCACTGCAGACAAAAACAATAATAATCAAATAATACCTGGTAATCGGATCATGTTATTCGGCCAAACATATACAATATATAGGGTGAAGATATCATGCAATATGCTTGATCTTCGTGGTGCTTCGAAAGTGTTATATTGCTATATTATATTCTATTAAAAAAATGAAGGCTATACATGTTCGGTAAACTTTCGAATGGTAAGGCGGCGTAGTGGCCTCTCAATAAGTGTTCCTTTTTCGATTAACATACCTATTGATGATCACCGTATCAATTTGTAAAGTGTGTGCCTGTAATCTGATTCATTCGTCTCCATATATCAAAGGAATTTTTTGGACTACAAAATCATCCAGTCAAGGCAACTGCTTAATCTATATGAAAGTTACCTGTTCTTCAACCGAACCCGTTTTTGCCACCCAAATATTTAAGGAGATTATCTGTGAATTATGCGCTGTGCGATTGAGACTCTCCGGTGGCTCGGGGGTGAATATAATGTTGAGTTAATCTCTAACGATGTTATGGTTCCCTGGAAAAAATTAACCAGGTGGAGAAGGTACTTAGGATTTTCTGTCTGTCACCGCTATCTCCGGGTTTCTACGATTTTTTCGTAATCAGATGACAAGCTGTTACAAAGCATCGTTGAAATAACAGCTCCCAAGCATGTGTTCTTTTTCATTGTGATTTTCTTGAACCAACAGCCGGATACACACTCAATGAATTTCCCTCTTCAACTAAATGGCGTGAAGAAATACGATATGGTGCTGGGAAATATGTATACTTATTACTTATTACCGACCATCATCCGTTTCTCGCCGCACGAAGGTGGAAATAGATGCTTAATTGCACTGGTATATATATATATATATATATATATATATATATATATATATATATATATATATATATATATATATATATATATATATATATATATATATATATATATATATATATATATATATATATATACATAGTGCAGGCGAATTGGTGCCACAGTGTCACAACGGTGTGAGTTCGAATCCCGCTGAGGGAAAGCAAACATTTGACAGTGTTAAAAATCTAATTCAAACAGTGTTGTGCTTAATTTGTAGACGTATATATAAATATTTGATATTAACCCTGTATTTCTGATGTTTCAGAAATCCGCTGGATAGATATATTATATGGTTGTCACAATACTTAGACGTTTGTATATAATTTACTTACTGTGACTGTATGACAAGTAACTTTGTCGTCCTATATAATATATATAAAAATGCTGAATTAGATAACTGTCAGATTATTACGTATTGGTTACGAACATTCCATCGTCACAAGCTAGTACACATGTACTATGTCTATGTCTACGATTCACCCCGGTTAATGAAGCTATATTTTTATATAGCGGATTTGGCCGAGGGGTCTAGACCGCTGGACATAGTGCAGTCGAATTGGTGCCACAGTGTCACAACGGTGTGAGTTCGAATCCCGCTGAGGGAAAGCAAAAATTTGACAGTGTTAAAAATCTAATTCAAACAGTGTTGGGCTTAATTTGTAGACGTATATATATATATATATATATATATATATGGTATCTTATATTAGCCACGATACTCAACGACTACTGACGCTTTGGCGAGACGAGGCTAAAATCGTTATTGATGATATTGGCAGTAAAACGCGAACACTAATGAGGAAATATCAAGCTGATTTCGGGGACAACGGTATCAACACAGTTCTGGGATTCGGGCGTATTGTCGATGTATGCGATACAGGTTACAAACTAATACACAAAGGTTGAAAATATCGTAACATCATCAGTATCAACAGTCTGATAATCACGCGTGCGTTAAAATTTTTAATATAGGATCTGGAAGAGACCAGACAATGTTAAATTTATTCCTATAAATGTGATACTGTGCCACAAGCTATGTTGCGTGTAATTTATATACTAACAGCTGCCATTAGGATGAATTGACTTGCTGTCTAGATGGAATTCGTCTAAAAATTACCGAAAACAGCTTCTGTAAGATACTGAAATTAATTGTCCTGCATTTTCCAAAAAAAAAATTATTTTCATCTTTCATATTATTTTATGATATTGTTAATATTAAGAAATTGCAAGTTAAGACAACCTAATTAAAGTTTGTTTATTGATTATATATTGTTGTGACTCGAAGATCCGTAGCGCAGACGGGTAGTTTTACCGTGTTTTTTACGCAAGGAAGTGAAGCTTGCTAGAAGGACAGCTTTTCAACGGTAACCTTTTCCATCTAAAAAGTAAACTTTATATTTTGTTAAGTGTGTGTTAAGAATTTACCCCATTTTCTTGCTCCCTGGAAAACTTGTTAACATTTGAATGTTGTTTATATAAGAATTTATTTATGTTTTGTCTGTCAAATACTATGTATGCGGCTCAATACTTGTAGCCAGTAGTTTCAATTTTCAGTTGCCTTTTTTTCAAACTCAGAACTGAAATTACAATGAGATGATTACGTCAAATGAAGCAGCATGTTGAATGTATAAATTGCAGTTTTTCAAAACATGTAATTGAATTAAATTGTAAGACATTTATTATTAATGGTAATACATGCTTACGGAGTCTCTTTTTATTATTTTTGTAATGTTACAAGACTCTAATCTAATGATCTAATCAGTAGGACTCCGCTGTCCTTTAGCCTTTAAGAACAATGGGCCAGAAGAACTTTTGTTATTACAGACAAGGGCATTAAGTTGTCAAAATATCATAATAGCATTTATGTTATCCCTGCTAACCTTTGTAAAGATCCTTGGCGTTTACATCCGATTTTAACAATTGCCAGGGATTGGATGACACAATTTTCCCTATTTGTCAATATTGCGACAGACTTGTTCCTTCATCTACATCTATATGTTATACCGTTTTAACGACACGGTGGTGATACTTAACTTCAAAGCCGGTGTTATTTAAGTTTTATTAAATTGGCGTTCAAATTGTTATCGATCTTACATCAAGGTGCTCGACTCCAACCTTTATTGTCAATTCTTCTGCCAAAGTCGACGGTTATCTTAGGATACTCCGGCTTCATCACATAATTAAATTTGAAATTAAGATATATATGAAGCGTTGCTGAAAGTCCCGAAACAAAGAAAATCATTTCAAACACATCATGATTTGAAAAAAGTAAAAGTCTGTTTTATAGATATCGTAAGTTTTTATTCTATTTTGCTCCAGTTGTACATTAAAAAAAATATGGAAATAATGTAAATGCTTAGGACCGGAGTGTGGCTTTAACAATAAATGAAAGAAACTAATTATCTGTGATTTTGCAAATGCTGCAATATATATAGGGTGTGTAATTAACTTGTTTTGCAAAAACAAAGTTTAATAATCGGTGATGAATAGATGAGTTGTCCTGTATGTATGGAATAAATCCTAGAAAAGGGGAAAAACATTAAAATAAATGATTGAATACTAAAGTGCAAACACGTCCTACATTTGAACATTCATTGCAGGTGCAAATTTTATTTTATTTTTTTTAAATTTATATTCTTTCTTTGTTTCTTTATTTAGCCACCTGTAGAATTATCATGAATAAATCTGCAAATTGGTTATGGAATATTTAACTTATCTTTAAGGTAAATTTTAACAATTTTTATGTTATGTAAGCTTTTTTGATATTTGTTTATATACAATACCAATTGTATAAATAAACAAAAAGATGAAAATATACAGCCACCCTTACCTCTATTTACCTTAAAGTTAAGGAGAATTGTTAAGGTTTATGATTATACACGAATTGTGTAATTTAAGTAGCTTATGAATACGGACCCAGAAAGAACATTCAGTTATTGGAATAAAAAAACGGGTATTAAGAAAGACTTTACCGATTCTAAACGACACAAATGTTGATAGTTGTTACATGTAGGTCAAACAAAGCAGTACAAATTACAACAATGAAATTAGTCAACACGTGTATTGGGATTTTTTTATCCTGTACTGGAAACACGCACTCATTGTGTGGGGTAACAGTCACCTTGAACATCGGCGGATGTAAGCCCGATTGAAGTAAGGTGTGCTCAAATTAAACTTAAATTGACATGAATTTCTCGCCGAAGTTTCATATTGTTAGCTACATGTAGCACGCTTCCCTCCATAATAGAAACAAGGAGCCACTAAAAACTCAACAACAACCAAACTATATTTTACAGTTTTTTTATGTAGATGGGGCAATAGTGGCAATAAAAGTCAAACAAATCCATATAACAATTTTTAATTTCTGTTTAAATTACATGTAAACGTGAAGTGTGCTGGTTACAATTTCGTTTTAAATATACATGGATTGAGTGTCTTGGAAAATACTTCGATGGAACCACGTGTAAGTTTACTTATCAGATCATTGAAGTAAAACGCGTCTGGCCTAGTAACACCGCCGGGGAAGGGGGGGGGGGGGGTAACTAAGGATACTTTTAGGTACAGGTCTGCGGACGGAGATTTGAAAACCCACCCTATTCATATATTTCGGACGTTATAAAACGGGACCTAATCATATATTGAATGATTAAATCAGACCTATTCATATATTTTATTACAGCACATCCCCTTGGCAAAATACTCCATTCACTACCAAAATGGTCAAGTGATGTTAATGGAACACTTTGTTTGCAAAGTCACTGTGCTTTTCATAGGCTTAGCATGCTTAAAATGCGAATTGAGGCATTAATGTATTTAGATAATTTACAACTACCCAATGATATATTTTTCAATTAAAAAAGCTACCTATTCATATATTTTGGAGAAGTAAAAAAGTGACCTATTCGGGGCGCACATCCGTATTACCCCAATATATACCAAATTACCCCCCCCCCCCTCCGTACCTAGTAAATTGTATAAAGTTGGTATCTTTTGATGAGATTTTGTTATAAGAGATATCTGGAGATATATTCCTTTCCTTCGTCCGCATGTTCAACTACACTTGGTAAAAAGAAAGACAACTTGTAACATACACATGAAGACGAAAATACGAATATTATTCATTCTTTTTATAGACATTTTAAATGTCCTACCTGCTTACTACGTGATCTAGAGTAACGATCAATATTGCACTTGTTCAAATATAGTGTTAAAACTTCCTGATCCCATTCACTAGACAGATGAAATGAACTAGACCACAAAGGGAAAATACAAAATGAAAGTAGAAAATGTGTTCTGGCTTCTTGAAATGCACAGGTCTGTTTAATTATTGTGTGTTTTATTATTTGTATAAAATTTCTTTTATAAAATAGAGTATAAAATTTACAATGGTTTCAGATAAAGAGAAGATCTAGGTAAACAGCGTGTGAAGTTGTATCAAACTTTAACTAATTTAAAGAAGTGTTTGTGGTCGTTCGGAATCTGCATATACATATCAAATATCAGTTAAAAGCCTAAATAAAAAAAAAATGCAGGTTTCTTTATTGTAGTTTCCTGTTCAAACCTTTCCCAACTATTTTGTTCGTTATGAGAAAATGACAAATTGGTGGCGCATCCGGGTAGTTAAAGGTAGTTAGTCATCTACTACTGATAAAGTACATGTCAACAGTGAGGATGTGAGTTCGAGCCGAGTTGTGGGCAAGGGATGCTCGACTTCAATCTTGATGAACAACGATTGCAAGTATTCATTCCGAAGGTCGGGGATCTCCGTGGGTACTTTGGCTACCCCTTTTTGACTTTGACTGACCCTATAAAAACTGGACGCCATGATAAAGCTGAAAATTTTGATAATTTTTATGCAATCAGACATATTGATTGCTACGTGTTAACTTGTTCCTGTCATAAATAAAGTTGGTGTTAAACCCCAAACAATTTTTTTAAAGAACAAGGAGCTAGTGTGCGTAATCGGCTTATTTATCAGCAAAATAAATACCATGGTATACATGATTAACATCTTAATCATTTAGATTTTAATATTGTTTGGGTTTGAGCGCCACTGATGAGTCTTGATTAGACGAAACGCGCGTCTGACGTAGTAAATTCTTTAAACCTTTCATTGTGTCTTTGAATCTTCATTTTAACTGAATAAATCTATATACACAATTCACTATGATGTCCTGGTTTAGCTCTGTAAACACAGTCGTGTTAAAATTCTACTTATTTAGTTCGCACATGCGTAAACGGTGTGTTTTGAGTAAATGTAAAAACTGACATAAAAAATTAATTTTGTAATGTGTTATATATAATTATCGTCATTGTTAATAATGCTGTAATTTTTAGTCCGAATTCTGAGATTTGTCTGATTTAACAACCTCCGAGTCAATTATCTTTCTTACAACTCTACAATATTACACTCGGGAGGTACCTAGGACAGTCATACACTAGCTCACATTTAAGTTGTCATAAAAATAGAATTTAAATAATTCATACATAGCATACTTTATTGTAGTTTTAACATGGGTGGGCATTATATTCGTGATATTTTACCGCTCCGCTATCGCTAGGGGCAAAATATTTACGCATATAAGACCCACCCATGTTAAAACGACAAATAAGTATGGCATGCATGAATTATTTCTTAAACAACTGCAAACAGTATTTAGGGCTTGAAGTCGACCCTAAAAATGACTTTGTTGACTGGGATTTTAACCAGGATTTCGACCCCTTTTGGTAGATAAGCATCCGTTCAAACGGTATATGTATACAAATTCGAAAGAGATACGGTGTCCATATCTTTAAGGAAATTATACAATATCGAACTCTTTTACCGGTTCATCCCTCACCCTTTTGCACACACATTATATTTTATGTGATTTTCCAGGCCAGCGGTTTATGCACTTGGTTTGGTTCTTTCCTTTGTTTGTTTTCCGAGAAATTTTGGTGATTTGTTGAAACGTCTTTAAATGCTTAATTGAATTGTAAGACCTGCAATCAAAATTCGAATGTGTATTATGTTTACAGTATCTTTTATAGATTTAAATGTTACAACCTCTTCTGTTCACTGCATGATCGCTATTTTTGCTAAATATAACATTAAACTACCTCTAACATTTCAGCAGAAATACTTAATCAACGTAAAGATGGAGTTATTACATTAACGAAGTAGACAGAGTGCGTTGAGTCCTAGAAATATACAGGTTTGTAAAATTGTACTTCAGTATATATTTCCTTAAATAACGCTATATACTACAATCTGCCACACGTTCAAAGGAATTTCAGCCAAATGACTTCCGGACTATATCCATGGCTCAAAGAAACTCACGAACACAACAAAACAAACATAAAGCAAGTAAGCAACAAAAACTCTCTGAAGAATTGACTGATTGGATGTTTGCTGTAAGTCCAGCGAGCATATGCAGAACAGGAACAAGTTAACATACAATAAAATCAATTAGGAAACTGGATGTGCCATCGGGAACATAATTTTGACTGCCACCGGAAAAGTACGGAATAGTGGGTAGGGACGGCCTTTTGTAGCGGCTACAGTGAGCCTGCTGTTTTCGAAATCTACAAAATAGGTCTTTTTCGTGCAAGGAGCGTGACAATTTCCAAACACGTCCGCGGCCAGGCTTTCCGTATTATGACCTGACAACCGCCCAACGAGAGCCTCACCTATCCGCCACCCGGAGACACGCTGGGTAGCTATGTGGGTCGAGAACTGGGAACCCCCACAGTTTGGTCCCAGAAGAAAGTGGCGATATCAGTTGACCTGTAAGGGTCGCTAAACTTACTTTAGTATTGAAACTTTTCAGAATACTTTAATAGTCAGTATGGGTGCAAGGTCAGACGACAGGAGAGTCCAGTAAGTTCTCCATGTATATCCTTTAATTTACCATCTATATGACGCACACCTCAAAAAGATAAACCAATTCATAGTGGCGGCCATAAAACGTACTTAGGGAGGATCTCTACCTGACTGCAAGAAATGCTTGTTTATCAGCCAATAATTCTAATATGATTTGCATATTTAGAAATACGTTTATTTGATTGGTCTAGATTACTTCCGGTTGAGGTTTTTAACGAAATTTATTCAATATCGATAGTAGCGATCAACTTACAAATTATTTGTTTGATGAATTATCATTCATGATTTGTTAAATTTAAAACTTTCCATGTGTTCGATACAGAAAATAAGGTAACAGATTGATGTAAAACTAAAAATTGTGTTTATTAAAATCAGAAAATGGTTTATGGAAATAATCGTACGTTTAAAAATAAACAAAATATTCATACGTTCAGTCAATTCCGCTACCAAATACACAAGAAATATGAAGTTGAGAAACACGTTAGATAAATTAATTTCTTAATGCAATGTTAAAGAATTATAAGGATTTAACACCGTTTTCAACTTCGACTTTTATTTGTTTGTGAGTGAGTTGGTCTTGTTGATATACCGATAAATCCATTGAACACGGTGTTTAATCCTTTATTAACCAACTTTGAATATAAAAGTGAGAACGTCGAACAACGTCGTTCAACTCATGTGTTCATTTCGACGTTAGAAACATGTAAAAAACATCTCAAAGGTATCAAATTCACAGTTATATATCAAATTTACGTAAATAAGATTAACGGTCAATTTGTGTAAAAAAATATTGGAAAACAAAAGGAAAAAACATGTATTCAACGCAAAATCAGTTTCTATAAGTTTGGAGCCTTAGATAGGAATGCAGTGAGGCTTACCAGTCAACTTATTTATAGCAGAGATGACTTACTCCAGCTAGCATTATTTGTTTTAGCTATATTAATTGCAAGAAAATAATCGATTTGGGGAATGGGATGTACTTTGGTAACAAAATCATTATGTTGAATGCCACTGGAAAAGCAGAGAGAACTGGGTAGTAATGGATAAATTCTTTTTTTTTTGCAGCGGCAACAAAGCGATACACTTTGTTATAAAAGGGATTTTTATCTTGCAAGCATAATGGCACTCTTCATACTCATGTGAACTAACCTACTTTATTCCAGTTCAGGTTATCGAAACTTGGAAACCCCTCCTTTACCCGAGGAAGTGATGAACAGTTCTGTAAGTCGAGTCCCGGTAACTTCACCGATACCCAGTGTCATAATGATATGATGACATATATCTAGCTTAAACAAGACCTGTGGTAGTGTTATTTGTATTATAGTTTTGTATGAAACCAAAGATAAGAGGTGCTTGCATTTGCTGAAAAAAAATAATTTTCAAAAACCAGATTAATTATAAGCATTTCGTTAAAATTTTTAACGAATACTATGGGTAGTAAATAACAGTAATGAATACAGAAACTAAACTTTTGTATCTAAATATAAATAAATTTTGCGAGAATACTGACTTTTGATTGGATGGAAAATATTTTCTATCAGAGGATGGAAAACAAATTTGATCGTCATGAAGACACGCACCATTTGACGTCATATATTACTCCACGGGAAACTAACTGTTTTTTGTGTTGATCTCTTTTTTCACAAATGTCCAGTTACAAAAATAAAATTGTTGGGTTTATTCTATTGTTTGAATTTATTTGTAAGGATTAACTACAAAAAAATATTTTCTCTATCGAGGGATAACAAAACGAAAATTTTGTTATCCCTCGATGGAGAAAATATTTTGTGTAGTTAATCCTTAATTATCTATACAGGGCTTGAACAATAACGTTCTTATCATATACATGGAGAATGCTACGGTAAATCTTTTAACAATAGTATTTTGTTTTAGGATAAATATACATGTATTTGGCTTAAACGATGGGAAATTCAAGTAGTAGCGATGAAGAAGAAAAGGGTTAGTAAGACACATAATTCAGTAATAACAGGAAATATATCATATATTACATTAATGCTTCCATTAGTATGTGTATTTTATATACAGGACACAATATTTCTTATTATTATACCTTACTGAATTAGTAATTGATGTAATTGGATGAAATAAGGTCACGTGACGTGAAATAATCTGGGTATTTTTCTTCAAATTCGTACAAAAGTTGAATAACCTTTTCAAAAACCCATGTCCATTGAATAACCCCATTATTCACCGGTGAATAACCCTTGAAATAAACAAGTTTCAACATAAACATGATAAAAACACAAATACACAGCATATGATATTCCAGTCCACTGTTTGTTCGGTATAATAAAACAGTTACGGCCCTTGAAATCAGTGAATATCAAAATTGTCAACCTCGCTGAGGTTATTTCCCTCGGGCTAAAGCCCTCAGGGAAATAACCCCACCTCTGGTTGACAATTTTAGATATTCACCTCTTCCAAGGGCCGTAATTGTATATTATAATGGCCACTATTTGGCGACGCCATATCTTGATCAGTCCGTCCGTCCATCCGTCCAAACATCGTGTCCGACCAATACCTTTTTTGTTTTTTGAGGTAGGTTTTTTATATTTACAATGATATATAGTTGCATAATAGGAATTTCTGCATTTTTCCTATTGTTATAAAACAATACAAATGACATTACATTTCCTATCATATGGGTTAACAAAGTGCTCATACTGCTAAAAAAACCATATATCACTCTCGTGATTTGAGTAAGGAGATACAGTCCGTGATAGGTTAAGAAATAAGTTTAATTTAATTCAAATGTAAAATATAATATACTACGTAATATTCTTTATAACTTAAAAGGGTTGCCAAAGAAATTTTGAAAACAGTTTAGACAATATAATTCATAAAATTCCTCAAATCCTAAAACATATTGAAAATTAATGAAAATGCTCATAAAAAACGTAGAATATTCCACTACTTAAAAATATTATTAATGACGGAAATCTTATATTGTATACAAAGAGGACGGAAAACGCACTCTGTTGAACAGATTTCACAAGTTAAAAATACTGATGTTGAACTTCCTTATTTTTAGCCTAAAGCAAAAAATATTATTAACCCCGTTATCCATCCATCTGGAAGATTGCTTACATTTATCTTTAAAAAAAGGTTCATAATTCTCTCCCTTCAAATTAAAGGCCTATATCTTTGATAAGCTGTGTGGGGAATGGTTGTTGATAATTTGTTTACAGTCATTTTTATTCTAATAAATACTGCTTTATGAGTACATCACCGGTTTTCTGTCAACCAGCTTATTGAAATGTATAGCTGTATTCTTAATTCTCTTGAAAAAAAGGAAATTATTTACATCCTGTGACTTTTCGGAGGCTTATGCATAAAATAAGGGGCAAATACTCATATGGACTTAGAGGAAACGTACTGGGGATGGTCTCAAAGTTATTTAGTCGGGTGACAACAAAGAGTTTTCATAAATTATTCATCCTTTAAGTTTAGCATTATTTCAGTAGTTACTAACATTGATGTTTTTATAAAGAATTTGTTTTGAAAAACCATAGAAGCGAAAACGCAAATGTTCAATTTTATACAAAAGAGCACCTGAATATTTAAATGTGTTAATGCCCCCAATCAAACAACTACTGTATATCCTCTAAGAAATGGCGAGAATTTTATTGTTCAATGTTGTAGACTTCAAATATTCTCACGAGAGACTATTTTCTTCTTAACCACTCGACATTGAAACGATTTAAACATATCAACTTGAAAAATTGACATTTTTTTAATTCAAAGCAGAGTTACACAAATCTTCTAAAAGATTATGTGTTCTAAAGGATTTTTAACTGGTCTGATAAATTTAAATATCACTTTTACACAACTTAGGTGTCTGTTCTCATTTTTTAACACTGTTCGTTTTAAGATTATTATCATTCAAAGTCCATCTTGCAAATGTGGCGCTAAAATGAGAATACTCATAACTAGTTGTTTGAATGTGTTCTTTCTGTGATGATAGGACTACATTACTGAGTAGCTTTGCTCGGGTTGGAGAATTTTACAATAGAGACCTTGACCTTCTTTTGGGATTGATATTAAACATGCCTAAATATCATAGTGGCAAACTGTAATCGGAGAGGACTTCAATGAAATGAACCATCCATTTCTGCGTATATTTATACAGAAAATCTGGTTAAACTAAACTAATACCTTGAATGAGTACACCATGCAGTCAGACAGTGATTTTTCCCAAAAGTAGCGCCACCTGGTTGCTCTTGGTATTGTTATAACGGAAACTGAAAGATATAATTTATTTTTTATGGACAGAACTTAAGTTGATGGAAAGAAATTCTTATCCATGTAATTAAAATTTATACATAGGAAATAGTATGATTTCAAATCACAAGAGGTTTCTTTTTTAATTACATCAAACATTTACAAAATTCATTGGTTGCAAAACGCTGCAAACCTACATGTGTATTGACATTAGCATTTAACTTAAACATATATTGTTTTCCTACTAAAGAAAAGAATCTTCAAAAGACAGATTTTTCAATTGAAAATTAAAGCAACACATAATTTATTAAAATATATTCAGCTATTGGTATAAGAAACAATAAAAATATTAATAAAATACGACGATATGTCTGCGAATAAAGTCACGGGTGATTAATACAAAACGCGGTGGGATCCCGGCGGCGGATCCAGTTTTTCCCATTAGGGAGGAGGGGCGCTCTGCAGAGGTATTGGAATAACAATCCAGAATCTACGCACATTTTTGGATCACGTGGCCATATATGCTGCTTTATAAGGAGGGCCTTGGGTCCGCTCCTGGATACCAACCATGTGTTGTATAAGTTATTACTTGTAAATACTTGAAAAAGCAACAAGTACATATACATATATATCGCGTCAATTAGTTTTAAAATTTTAAATTAAATGAACGAAACTTACGATTGTTTTCCTGTATGATTAACGCGGCATTTATACAAATTATTTCCTTTAAGGAAGTTTATCGCAACAAAATTATAAAATAGTTTATTCTTGAAAAAATGTCCTGTTTCGAAACGTCACGATCTAGGTTTAAATGTATTATTAGATAGTTTTAGGAGAAGTATATGTTTCGGCATCTCTATGCAAAGGTATGTAAACACCAATAATAGATTTTTACTCGAATAAGTAAAACTCGAAAAACTGTGTTTAATATCCAAAACAGCACGGCAATAAAAAACATGTGCGTTTTGCGTTTTCTGGTTATGATTTTTTGTTTGAATGGTGTTTAACGCCGATTACAGCAATTTTTCAGCTATATCATGGCGTCCAGTTTTTATTGGGGGGGGGGGAGCCGGAGTACCCGGAGAAAACCCCCGACCTGCGGTAGGAAAACTGACAATCCTTGTCAATTAAGATTGGAGTCGAGTACACCCTGCCGGCAGTGAGAATCGAGCCCGCAATCTCAGTGTTGACAGACCACGTGATCAATAGTAGACGAACTACCTTGACCACTCGGCCACCGAGGCCCCTTCCTGGTTATGAAAAGATGCATATAAATTTATTAAATGAAGAGTAATTCTATAAGATGGGTGCTTATCATGCCATGTAAAGTAAAAGTAATGTAATCTTGTCTGTATTCAAATATGTAAAGTCCATATTTGGTTAGATTCTGTTCTAATTTTATAATTATTAATAACTTATCTTACTGCACTGGGGACGGTTGTTATTTCACGCATTACTTGCAGCATAGTTTGATCGATTCCAAACATTATTGTCTAGTATTGACAGTTCTCTTGCGGTTAGTGGTTAGTTTTCTGCAGTAAAAAGTTAGAAGCTATGATCTTGCTGAAGCAACAGTTACTAAAAATGGAGGCGTGAAAAATTTATAAACAAAACAACTTGTTTTAATACTAAATACTATAGTTCAACGAATTAAGACACATATTTATTAATGTTAATTAATAAGTTGCATATTAAAATTATAACTAAATGACTATTTATTATTAGTCATAAATCTCTGAAAGTCAAGTGCTTGGGAGTTCAAGTCATGTTTCATAAAACGTTGAAAGGAAATATTTGCATGTCGGTTTCGGATTCTGATTGAATTATACAGATTTTTATGATGACCTGGAAAATATTAATGTACGTTATAAGTCGTGTGTGTCTGTATCTACGCTAATTTTCAAGAAAACCATACAGAGGAGATAAGACAATAAACCCCGAATCCACACTTGCATAATTACAGACTTGGACTTCGTTGTTGTATCTAGTGGAAGCTTCCTATCAGTCGTATCTTGGTAAATTAAAACTATTTTATGCAGTGACGAACAGTTCTGAAGTACAAACGTGTATTGTATAGTCGCATACAGGAGAAGAGACTTCTAGGCGTTTGCACCACTACCAATATTGTAAGATTGAAACATGTTAAACTATTGATTTATATATATAAAAACTTGTCTATACCAGTTTGTTTTTACCAACGTTTTGTATTGTTTGGATAGTTTACTATATATATTTTTATTTTGAATATAAGAAGTAAACAACATCAAAGAAAAAATTCCTAACACCACGAGTAGACAAGAACACGTTCATACAAGACGTAGAAGGAGGCGAAGAATGTCCAAACGCACCCCACAGCGCTTTTTACAGATTGGAAACATTTCTGTTAGTGTTGTGAAGGGAAATATCAAAGATGAGACGGTATGTTAGATGCTCTTATCTTGGCAAGTCGGTTTACATTGTTCAACTGTCTGTATGTTACTGTCAACAAAGAAAATAAATTTGCAATTATTGTTTAATTTAGAGAACTTACATTTGTATTTTAAAACGTTTAAAATTAAAAACAATTTGCAAGATAGTTGAAAATAATAAAAGTGATTTAATGATTGTTTAATTTATTTTCATTGAAATTAAATGTTTGCTAAATGTTCAGCGTGCAGAATTTCAGCTATATTCAGGACAAAACAAGTTAACATACAAATATCAAGGAACTGAATGGGATGACGGGAACCAAATTTTTCACTGCCACTTTAACAGTAAATAGTATTATGTAGTAACGAACAATTCAGCCTTTAGTATCGGCTACAATAAACCTATCTTTTTTTAAATTTACATAAGGTGTCATTTTTAAGCAAGAAGCATGGAACTCTCCAAAAACGTCACCCAATATTTTCGCGATCAGGCTTTCGTATTATCCCCTGCAATGGACTTCTCTATACGCCACCTGAAGACGTACTGGGCTGCTCTTAGTTACGATGTTATAGTGATGACAGGTGTAAAAGTAAAGAACAATTAAGTCTAGAAATTTATTTACGATCAATCTAGAGCTAGATGTTACCGCTCTCTTTCTACATGCATCTGGGATTACTCCTTATGTGTTTCGAGCTGTCGTGAAACTGCCGGTAAGTTCGCTGGTGTGAAAATATGCGCATAGTCTTGCGTTCTCATCTTTTTCAAACATGGTTTTAAAAATTATAACGGGCAATGCAAATCAATATACAAAATAAAAAAAAATAATGTACAATTAATAAACAAAAATATGTACATTAGTTTAGAATAAACAAGTGCAGTCATCCGAACTTTGATATCCTAACTTTATTCTGTATTTTACAGACAGAGGTTATTGTGAATAGCTGTGTCCCAAATTTAAATCTCAGCCACGGAGGAGCATCCAAAGCTTTGCTAGACGCAGCAGGACCTATTATTCAGTCAGAATGCAAAAGCAAATATCCATCTGGTATAACAACAAAGGACGTTGCCGTCACTGGTTGTGGAAATCTTCCGTGCAAAGCAATTTATCACGTGACTCTAACAAAATGGCAAAATCAAGGAGACGAGAAGGTAACCTTTTATATATTTGTTTAAAATTTGTTGCTTATATTCAAATCGATGAAAACGGATGGTCGGCACGCCTTTTACCTAAAGGTCTGTTTTACTTATTTTCAACAACGTACATGCTATATAAAACACATTAGTGTATTGCATTTGAGGGTTTAAGGAATCTATCTATAACGCATGGTTTGGTTTTATAAGCCGGTTTAAGTTCAATATTTATGATATTACCCAATTAAACAAGTATACATATATAAGAACAAATTTTAGAAATATGACCCGTGAATATTAATTTGAAGAAATCTTAACGATACATGGCTTTTCCTTCTACCATTACACTGTGTGTATGTATCAAATAATTGATTGACTTGTAATCAGCGAACAAAACAAACTGCAAGTAAGTTAGGAAGACTGAGATTGCTATAGGCAGTACATTTTGTCTGTCCTAAAAATGAAATAAGTAGGGTACGGACTGACAGTTTAGTTTTTCGTTCATCTGACATTATAAATATATTTAATGGAAATTATATACGGAGAAATTTATACGACATTCAGCCAGTGTATAGTAATAGTGTTTACAGTATAGACATAATAGTGAAGATTGTAACTAAACAGGAAGTCATTCTTCTTATATACTAACATTTTACAGTTATGTAAATATTGTTGGAGTTTGCAAAAGGAAAAACAACTTTCATACTTTTAGGCAGTAATAAGTAAGACCACATAGGAATGTATACAACAGTTTTTTATAGTTGTAACATTTCTTTTATTTTTCTTTGTTTTACTGTTCTCAATATTACAAAAAAACCGAAAAAATGTCCTTAACTGCTCTTATTTATTGATAAAACATAAGAAGATAGATAACTCTTGATTAATTAAATTTATTAATTGTTTTAAAATTAAAATAAGTTTAACCCAGAATCAGTCATATTACACATTTGCACTATTATTTGCTTAATAACTGATTGACAACATTTTCAGAATATAGAATACATAGTTCGGAAGTGCTTAGAAGATGCCAACACCAGTGGGTATAGTTCGATGTCCTTTCCAGCTCTTGGGACGGGATTACTGAAATATCCCACAAAAACTGTAGCTGCATCTATGTTTAGCACTGTTGAAAGTTTTGCCAAGAGCAATCCAAATTCGGCAGTTAAAAAGATAAACTGTGTTGTGTTTACTGATGACACAGCGACGTTTAAAGTAAGTGAATTATAAATTTGAGTTTATCCTATTTTATAACAAGTGTGTCCTCACATCAGATAAACAAACTCATCATAAAGGTAAAGAAGTATAAATAATATCTTATCTCTTCGACGTTCTGCATTTTGTTAACTGGTTAGATAACAGTTTTCATTGAATAAGATTACATGATTACATGAGCATGATAATTCTACAAGGTCCAAAATAATCAATTGTTATATGTTGTCACATCTTACTGGAAAACATAATCGACGTTAACAAGTATATTCTTAGCAAGATAATAGAGGACAATTTTATAGTGGGTGTCATATATAATACAAATATACACTAATGTTGAATGCTAACGTTTATTATAGTCATTTTTGCGTAGATTTAAGCATACAATCATGCAAATATTGTTCAATGTTTTTTGTTAGGATTTTCTAGATGAAGCCCGAGCCCGAGCTGCTGGTAAAGGTATGATTATTTTTGTTCGTGTAACGAATTAACTAATTAAACACAACCGGTTTCGTTGGTGGTGCAGCAAACTGTCACTCTTAAGGTTTGTTTAGGATTTGGGGTTTTCTTCGTATTTTTTAAGTTTTGCTATTTCATTATTTTTTGAGTGCTTATACCGTTAAATTATAACTTTTGTCACAAAGTTCAACAGCATACATTTTGTTTACTAATTAAGATAATAACAAATACCGAACACCAAGGAAACTGCTTAAAAAGACAATTCAAAACCGTCAAACGCAAGAAGCAACAACCAAAAATGAAAAAAAACCAAAACAATAGTGATGACTTAGTACAAGCATTTCAAAAGAAATTGTGGATAAACCAGGTTCTATGGCATGCCAAACCTCCATTTTATAGTGTGCAAGCTGTTATGTTGATTTAAATGGTTGGACATCATACACCACTAGTCAGTAATAGGTTTATCCGATGTTCATCACAGCACAATCCTTATGTACTAAATTCATAAATTGGAAAACGTTAGATATTTGGAAGAGCTATTTATCAACAACAAAATAGTATCTATTGTATACGTTTTACTATGATCTGTATTAAAACTTATTGAAGACGCAGACGAGACTTTTTTCTTATAACCTTTACTAATAAGACTATTCCGAAGAAATTGATGACGCTTGCAAAAATTAGTATAGTCAATACAAGCTCTTACATAACTTGACCAATGAAAAATATAGACATCGTATGCAGGGGAAGCTGGATTATTGCTGCCCAATTGAGAAAAATTTATAATGTTGAAATTTAATCGTCTCATTTGTCGTACATGTAAATTCCTGTACTGAGATGACAATTTTTGAAGGTGTACATGTATGTCCAAAATGATGTAGGTGAGGCTGTTTCTTAGATTTCTATAATTTCCAGTTCTGGATTATTAAGGAATACTTATTTTTAGTTATTTAATAATCTGTTAAATTTTGAAGTGTTAAATTAAAATAAGGAAACATATGCACAGCTTAATTAGCTAAAATAAAAATCGAGGATAAAGTTTGTTAACTTTAAATAGTTAGATTTTTACAGTTTTAAGAGTAAGTATTTAAGTTCTTTAAATGGCACCACACAATCCATTTCTTCATCGAATAAATCTTTTTCTAACCTCATTTGCCAGTAGGCTACACACATGTCTATTTTAATATTGATGCACGTTCTATAAGAGATTCATTAATCAAATATATCATTATTTGACATGTATTTATACATGTACGGAGAGATTTCTTTCTAACAAGATGATTGAATACCTCTTGAATTACTGTTTACAAAAACTAATTTAACTTTGTTTAATTTTGTTTTGTGATATTTTTCTCCTCCTCGTAGGCATGAAGGAAATGGACTTGGTGACACAATCATCTCTGAATTCTAAAATTGGAAACCTAACTGTCAATATAACTGTTGGATCGATCGTCACAGCAATGGTAAGGTTTACAATTTACAACGCAATAGGAGAACATTTAGTGGATTGACTTACAATTGCATGAACAACATTCTCCCAATATTTAGGACAAGACAAATAATGAATAAATTCGTCGGTGCTCTCTATTGGAGAATGTCATAGATAAAAAAAACCAAATATGTTTTTCTTATTAAAAAGAGGTTACAAGCGGTAAGTTTAAAGGAAGTTAAACTTTGCATTCGCTAACAATAGCATGATACTCTCGAAACACGGGAACCAGGATTTATTATAAGAATTCGAAATCATTAGTTGTATATTTGCACATCATGAACGATCGCGCGCTTAGTTAGTTCCCTGGAAGGTTAAGGTAACACCAGCCTAATAAATAATACTAGTACATTTAAATGTCATAGAGTTAAAGTTTACTTCGATTATTAAACAAATTCCACAAAATATTACACAAAAGAAAAATTGATTGATTCAATAATTTTTTTCCACTTTTCAGGCTGACGTTATCGTAAACAGCTGCCCGACTGATATGAAACTAGAATCTAGACCCGGGTTAGCTAAAGTTGTCTCAGAAGCAGCTGGTAAAGAATTGCAAGATGAAATCAACCAAAAATATCCAAATGGAATTCAAGTAGGAGACCTTGCTATTACTGATGGCTACAAGTTAAAATGCAAACAAATGTTTCACGGTACACTGACATCGTTCTTCGCCAAAAGAACAGCTGGGCTCCTTCCGGAACAGGTAAATGCCATTTTCTGAGGAATAGGTCACCAACACACATACATGGCATACATGGGGCCTTCTGCCCAATATTGATATTTAAGCTGTATCTTTTTCGTTTATATCGATATCGAATATGCTTCAGCTTTTTGAGTTAATAATCATTAAGTTTTACAACCCCCTCATAAACAAAACTTAAATTTAGCAATTCCATAACAATTTTAGGTAAGGTGGTTTTGTGTTTTCTGGATTTTCATTTTAGAAACTGCGGAAAAAGTCGTGGACACATAGAGGCTTAAATGATGGTATTATTGACTGTAACATTTCTTTCAGAGATTTTAAACAGCTAATTTTGCAGTAAATTGTTTAATATTTGTATCTTTTGTAAATTTGTCATTGTTTCAAGTATATACATTTCTAGTTTATGACAGAAAAGTACAGATTTCGATTTTCTTTTAAAAAAATATGGTATCCAAACGCTGCTTTGCCAAAGACGTTTCTGTTTTTGTGGTCGTTTTAACACAGCTTTGGTAACATAAGAAGCATCCGGGTTTACAATGTTAAATAACAAATAACGTAGACGATAATTTTGTTTTTTTAAAAATATGAAGTAAAAATTTTATTTTGCACAGTTATGTCTAGTATTTTATGTTTTAGTTTCTTGATTTATTGTATCTGTATATACATTATATTATTGTATGAGATAATTCTTTTAAGTGTATTCACGCATTGATCATATATGTGTTAATATGAATTTATTGATATTTTTTTAATAATTAGATTTTTTTAAAACCCTGTCACATGACATGCTGTATTTGGAAATGTTTTTGAAAAAGGCTGATAGAAAAGTGATGTTGCACGGTTATATTTAGAAAACATCATATTGCATGGCTATTTTAAACTATTTTCGAATTTCCCTTAATCGGTGAATCAGAATTGACTTCTTTTTTTTGTCTGAAAGTTAGGATAGTATGTATATTCTGAAAAATTTCAAACATTTAATATGTTGCTTTTTTATGTACTAATGTATATTTCAAATTTAAAGTTTTCACAATTACATCTGATGTTGAAATGAAATGTGAAATTTTCGTACATGAGACCAAAAACCATCAAAACAGTAAACTAATCAAAACAAACATTCTACTTAATTCCTTTACAATACAAGTATATACAAATGTGCAGAAAAATATATATGATAACAATTACGGTCGATATGAGAAATATCGACCTAATTTAAAGGCTATAATTGTATAATATTGTCATGATCATGTCTGAAATATTGCTTGCTGAACGTAAAAGCAACAAACAATCAATCAATCCAAAATTTATGCATACACATTTACTAAACTGAAGCAATAACACTAACATGATATACAAGTACATGTATTTGAAATTTCATAAATAGCTTTGTTATTTTTTGCAGGTTTTGTACAATTTCGTACAGAAATGTCTAGATGAGGCCGGCAAACGTGGATTTCGAACTATTGCATTTCCAGCGTTGGGAACTGGTTTTGTCAAGTTTCCACCAAAGACAGCTGCATCCAATGTCATCAAAGCCATCAGAGATTTTCAGACGAACAACTGGAAATCGTCAGTTGTGACTGTCAATATTATTATATTTGGAGGATCAAACGACTGGACATCTATAGAACAGGTAAAAAGATGGTACTGTGCATGGTGAGAAAAAACAGGGATTCTTCTTCCTATTTGTATATTGAAAATAAATAAATAAATAAATAGTGAAAATTAAAATAAATAGTCATTAATTAAATAATTATTTACTTATTTATACTTAATTAATGAAGAAATGTAAGTTATAGCTTTTCCGAGCTGCGAAAGATGTGTACCTATGGGTGTTATGTTTTGTTTGTACCTGTTAAAGTTGAGTTCTATTTTACAGGCATACAAATCAGAGTTCAGTACTTCAGGACCACAGAGTATGTATATATTCAATATAATCTGTTTGATAAAAAAATATTCAAGCCAGAATAAAATGATGTTTATCCATATAACTTTCATCTAATTCTAGACCACTAAGTAACAGCAATAAAAAGGAATTTTACGCTCTTACTGGGTTTCAGATATAAAAAGTATAAAAAGTTTATTGAATGATCACATTACGTCCAGAGAACAGTTTTACAGCTATTTAGGAGAAACAAACAATAGATCAATTCGGGAAATGAATTAAAGTACATTTTCGACTGCTACTTCAAGGTATAGAGTATTGGATAGAGCGAAAAATGTAGCCTTTTGTAGAGGCTACTATGGGCTTACTCGTTAAAAAGGGTTCTATATCTTTATGCAAGGAGTGTGACTCTTTTCAACACGTTACCAACTTTGGTTCGCGGTCAGGCTTGTTGAGTAAAACTTGCCAACCCTTAAACGATTGGGCCTATCTATTCATCTACCTGTGGACGTGTTTGGCAGCTCTGTGGGTCGATCACGTAGAACCCACCAGTCTCAGCAGGGCATGAAATGAAATAAAATGACATTTTAGAAAATCCTTTTGGCACGTCTATCACCGACTCATTAAATATCACAGCACGATTATATTTGGGCCATCTGCTTTGCTTTACGTAAATATTGATCGAATCAAATGTTTTCTTAAAGTCCAGTGAGCTGTACTTTAGCTATAATCAGGACGAGATCAAGCTACCATACAACAAATCAACGGGTAAATGGGTGGGCCAGCGGAAACAAAATTGTGTCTGTCACTGAAAAAGAATGTAGTATTGGGTAGGGACGTCAAATTTAGCTCTTTGTAGCGGCGACGAATCGCCTACTATTTTTCGATGTCTACAAAAGGGGTCCTTATCGTAAAAGGAGCGTGGCACACTCCAAACACGTCACCCAGTACGGTCCGCGGCCAGGCTTTCCGAATTATAACATGAAACTCCAATGAGAAGGCCTCCCCTATCCGCCCCAAGAACGTGCTGACAGCTCAGTGTTTCACCTGTTACAATTCTTATGGTTTAACGTCCGTAGGATTCATGTGATTTGCTTACATAGTTAAGACCATCTAAGACCATGAATGGTAAACATTTTTTAGTCCTGAGGCTTTAAGGACAATAGTTGAAAAATTTTTTAAACATAAGTTTTGTTGGTGCGAAATAAAATAATAAAAAAATAATGAAACTAAATATGTGTTATCAGGGTATTTTATATCAGTAAATTAGTTTTGAAAATTCTAGTAAAAACAATTCATTCAATTGTACAGGTACTCCAGGAGCAGTACAAGCAGGGATTCCACAACGAGGTACACGCGATTTCCTTGCGTACAAATACAACGAGGATGCAAGAACACCACGTTACTGGACACATTTCAAGAGCAGTCAAACAATAAAGGATCTGAATACATCACAAAGAGGAGGTGCGCCATATAAGGTGATACGCATCGACCCAAAATCGCAAACGTATCAGTCGATATCCACAGCCTTTAACAAGACACACAACGGTTCTACAATACAGTCTATTGATAGAATAGAAAACATTTTATTGTTTGAACAGTACATGCAGGAATCCCAACGAACATTTAGAAAGGCTTACGTTAATCAAGTATGTACTCCATTAAAGGATGTACCACAATCTAGCGGTACGGCCTGTACTATGAGTCATCTAAACAAGGACATGTCAACTTGTCTATATGGGGAAATAAACGAGTTTTACCTGTTTCATGGTACAAAAGTTAAGTATGTGGACGTTATCATTCAACAAGGATTGGACGATAGATTGGCTTCCTCTGGTCTCTTAGGTACTGGTGTATATGCTGCTGAAATGGCAAGCAAGTCGGATGCTTATACAGGTAAGTATAGGTCGAGGGATGAATCGGATTTAGCCATAGCAAAAAAACCGCTTAACAATGCTAATCAAATAATTAAAACATAGCTTGACATAAATTACTACACGCTAATAGTTAAAATTATTTCGTATTGGGTTGGCTTTTAATTTTTTTTACAATGTTCTTTAACATGCAGGGAAATTGGCGTTTTTCAAGTATGACAGCCGTTTCTCTCAGCCACTCATAATAGCATTTCATAATGTTTTTTTAACATGCAGAGAAGGTGGCGTTCTTCAGGAATGTTAACAGTTAATATCTAATTGGACTGATGTGCTTTGTATTATTTCATGCCCAACAAATCATTAGAAAAACTAGGCTTTGAACAGGAAAAATTAATTATTATAACTGATTTACCTCATGACATTAAATGCGGCGTTTATAAATATTAAACAATATTTTTTTATTATTTTCAATTTAGATACAAATGCGAACGGAGAAAGCAAAATGTTCCTAATGAGAGTTTGCTTAGGAGATATCTTCATTACAAAGCATCAGAAAAAATACAAGCGACCGCCGTGCAAACAATGCTATACAGACACCTGTACGACTCATCCAGACCTCTTCGATTCAGTGGTCGCAGAATTTGGACAAAGAGAATTTGTAGTTTATGACAGAACAAAATGCTACCCTGAATATCTCATCACTTATAAATAAGCGGGTTATAAACATAATGACATATTTTTTTGTCTTGTTTTATATGTCAATACTTGTAGAATCAATGTACTCAGTATGACTGATTTCATTATTTAGATGTTTACGTTATAAACTTTGTGCCAACCAATTTTATTCAAAAATTTGTAAACAATGAAGCGAAACATTTTCTGTTGTTTTAGCGACTATTTTCATTCTTATTGCATTTATCTCTCTCTTTGACTATTTTTTCTTCATTAATAATAATTGACAAAATTGTATTATGTTTAGAATGTGTATATTTCATGCGTGCGATTGTACCTGATTGAAAAGATTTAATATCTTAAATCGCTTACGTCAGTTTTTGTATTTCAATAGTTATTTGCAATTTTTTGGCTCATACCTCTGCCCGTGAACACATAGTCCGTCCCCAAGTTTATAACCAAGCCAGTAAACAGACTTTTGGGCTGACAAGAATAACATGCAGTGAGTGATATAGCAATTGTTGAAATTTTCCTCCATTACATTTTAGTTTTTCCGAATGTATAGATGGCCTTAGTCAAGTTTGTTATAGAAATTTAAATGATATATGCTCTAAAACACCTTAGTTATTTGCATTCTATAAGCGCCACTGTTGAGTCTTGATTAGGCCAAACGCGCCTTATACCCTCTGTATTTTCTATGCAGTTTTTGCATAGTTATATTCAAAACTTCAATGCTTTCTGCCACAACTTAGTGGTACAAAAATAGGATATGGCTTCTTTTGCTTTAAGAGTACATACCGCTGTAGGGCGAGAAGAAGCTGCTACAAAACACCTACTCTGTTTCGACAACTACAAAATGAATTGAAAGTGCCACACCTTCTGTGCCTTAAAATGTCAATTTAAGGTAACTTTAAAAGTTTTTCCGTGTTCTAGTCCTTAATGTAGCTGACATAATGCTTGACAAAAAACTTCAATTACTCGCGACTTAAACATTCGTGATTTTCACATTTTAGCGCTTTAGTCGACGTTGTAAAAACATATCCTATATAACAAATCCAGTTTTAAATCGTCTTTCTGTACTGGGGGCCTCGGTGGCCGAGTGGTTAAGGTAGTTTGTCTACTATTGATCACGTGGTCTGTCAACACTGTACTCCGGCTTCCTCCCCAAATAAAAACTGGACACCATGATATTGCTGAAAAATTGCTGAATGTGACGTTAAACAACATTCAAACAAACAAACAAACAAAACAATCTTTCTGTACTACACAGTCATGTAGAACACCTACAAGCATTTTCATTTTAATGTAGACTGCATTGGCTTGCCTGTTCAGGATCAGTTACTCTCGTCTAATGATGTTCGTGTTCTTTTCCGTCATGAGACAGTTGACCAAATAGGTGCAATCAACTCAAAAATCTTGTTAAAAATTTACCATTTACATGCAACTAACAGGTTTTTTTCTGCAAAAGATCTGCATGATATTACTTAAAATAAACTCAATCATTAAACCACATTGTATTCTTTTAAAATAGTTAAATGAAATAAATGCTCGATGAAAAAAATATGTTTTCGATCAAAATTAACTTGCATAAGAAAAAAGGAAGCAAAAGGAATAACATAAATTCGACATTATTTGAAGTCGTACGCTGAACGGAAATCAAACATGCGCAGAATAGTGCAAGTATGTACCCTGATTAATTTAGCATATTTCTTATGCTTAACTTGTAATTATAATGGATTATTTCTATATTTGTTGCATTGACATTTTGATTTGATACAGACATCGTTGACCCAATTCACCCGATTAGCTTGAAAGGACGCTTTTATCCGACATGAAATGCTTTTATGTCACGTCCGATTGCAGTCATCAGTGCAAATCTGTTAATCCGTTAAAAGGCTAGACTTTAGCTCTGTACAAATGGATTACTTATCACATTGAATGCATTATTCAAAGCGTACGTGTGTTAGGGCAGTGATATATTCTTCAATCCGATTACTTTAAAACACAAACACATTGCGTCACAATTCTTCCATTATATAAAGAAATTCTTCTACGACTGCGCAGAGTTAATTTACCTCGTCTTAAAAACGTTTGTTTAATTTTTATTAAACATAATTTCGGCGATTTTCCTAAAGGATGTGTTTAAATTATTTATTATTTCTATGCATAGCAGTATGCTTAAAAGGTAAGACGAATTAGATTTTATAACTTAAATAGTAGTATTTCTAATTTTTGGGATTGTTCAATTTTTCAAGAAAAAGATTTTGTTTGGGTTTCAAAATTTTAAAAGATGTTAAAAAACGCTGTTGAACAAACTAATATTTTTTGCTTATATAAGGTTTATGCTTCTTTATATACATTTTAACCTGTGACTGTCAGATTAAATCGAACAAATTTAACATATTGTGTCTGATTTTAATTATATAAAAATAAGGAGGAGTTCCGAAAGGCGAAAAGTTAAAAATGACACAAGTACAATTATACCGTTTGTGTGTACACATACTCCAAGAAATATGAATATTTTCCCTCTAATTAAAGGATGTGAACCTATTTTAAAGCAAAGACGATGAAATCTATGCTGGAACAAAAGAAGATTATATATTGCAAAAGACAGCCTAAAAATTTGAAAAGAATTTTAACCAAATCATGCTTTGATATTGAAAACACTTGTCGGGTTTCAAAATGCAGAGTAAAAACTTGTAAAACATATGTGACAGTTTATTAGAAGGACCTTCCATAACTTTTATTAACGGTAAAACGTTTACCGTAAAACATAATATGTCTTTTAAAACTAAAAATGTTGTATATTCAATTATTTGTGCAAAATGTAAAAAATTCTATATTGGACACACTAAAAATGAATTACGGAAAAGAATGACTTTGCATCGTCAACAAACGTCAACAGAAGAACTACGCTTCATGAAAGTGAACAAACATTTACACGAATGTTCAAACGGAAAATTAAAAATTTTCCCATTAAATAAAGTTTTGGAAGACAAACAATCTCTGCGTGATGAAAGTCTAGAAGATTATGCAACGATACAAATGACGGTGTTTCTTGTCAAAAATCTAGACACAGACTGACCAACGAATGGCCTTATACTAAATGTTACACCCCCCATGCGCTCAGCGTTTTGCTTGCATTTTTTATTATTCCATACTGTACCTTTATAGTGCTAAAATCCGCTTTGAAAAAAATCTACACGATAGCACGTCCATATTTTATATTATGCCATTGTTGTTGAAATATCCGAAATCGTCCTTGACATTTGCTACGGGAATTTTACATAGGAAGTCAACCATTTGAGTTTCAAAAGGGACCTAGCGTTGTTTTCAAAAAGGTCGTCTGCTTTCGTAACGTTCAATGGTATTCGGACAAACCGCGAGACTTTTCCCGCCTTAACTGCAGACGACATGACCCGAAGGATTTCGAATAGATAACAATTGACTCTTCCAAACATACACTTCCGTGGTAATTTAGGTCAAACTTTACTATAGAAAAGTGCTCTATCAAAGTGAAAAAATCTGCCGCATTTCAAACCGACGACTATCACTTGGATATAATTGTTGTTGTCAGTTTACACATTCTGTAATCTACAAAAGGAGCATAAGCTGGACCAAACGCGGTAAGCAGTTTTTATTTGTCAGCCAAAAAACCGCTATATTGCCGCTTCGAAACTTACTATAGTCATTGAGTGTCAATATAAATAAATAACGGAAACAAGTCATAACATATTGATCTTAAACTTTCTCACTCCAACTGAACTCAAAACTTTTCCCAGTCCGCCACCCGCGGACGTGCCGTGCTGTTACTTGGCTTTGCTCAAATATTCCAACAAGATGTAATCAAAAATACCAAGGTGACAAATTCATTACGCCAGACGCGCGTTTCGTCTACTTAAGACTCATCAGTGGCGTTTAACTCTAAATATATATATACGTCTACAAATTAAGCCCAACACTGTTAGAATTAGATTTTTAACACTGTCAAATTTTTTCTTACCCTCGGCGGCAATCGAACTCACACCGTTGTGACACTGGCACCAAATCGCCTGCACCATGTCCAGCGGTCTAGACCCCTCGGCCAAATCTTTCCGAAGTCTAACAGAGACGTACATATTTACAACAACTTTTTAGCATACAATATTTAGTTTGTATCTAAGGAAAATAAATGGATCTATGATAAACATTTTTCTTTTTTTATATTTAGACCATTTACACGTATCTGGAGTTGGCCTGTTTACTGTTATAGGTACGTAATTATAACTGTTAGATCTGTTTATGGAGGTTCCTAGCTTTTAAATACATTTTAAAACTAGTATTCATTTCAAAGCATTCGTTAATTTCTTTTGTTTGTCACATGGACCCATACTTTCTATTTATAATTTCTTTTGTTTGTCACATGGACCCATACTTTCTATTTATAATTTCTTTTGTTTGTCACATGGACCCATACTTTCTATTTATAATTTTTTTACCATTGAAAGCCAGCTGACAAATATCAGGGAAAATTGATAGCTGTATCGCTTTTGAAAAGCATACCAAGTCCAACAAGAGGAACCTGGGGCCGTGTCAACGAAAGTATCATTAAATATGTCCTATGATATGTCCTTAATATTTATCACAAAATAAGGTAATTAGTTAAAATATATGTAACATTTGATTTGCCATACTTTTTCAATCTAATTAAAATTAAATCTTTCACTTGCTCCCCCCTTTTTGTTATTGGTCGCTGCGTTGTAAGATCTAACGACATCCCATTACAGGTCACGTCAGGGGTCAAAATTGTTAATTTTGATCGTCCAATCAAATTTCAGTTCGAGTTGAGTGATTCGACCAATCAAATACTGGATTGCATATCACACTAGGCTTTACTGTCAAAATGGCGATGTCCGATGCATTTTGCGGTCTGAAAAGTTTTACAACTATTTTAGTACTCGAGAACTCAAATAATGATGTTGGATTGTTTAGAGAAAGAAAAGGATTGCGTTGCCGTTCCTCCAAAAGCGTTAGGGAAATTCTTTCCACTTCAATTTGTATCATTTACATTCCAATGAAGAGAAAGATGAACAAATAGTCATCGCGCTATGTTGGTCTGCTTTTGATATTGCTTATGGATTCAAGTTATGGAATCAAGTAAACAGCTGTTCAAAACTTAAAGGCAGCATAGAAAGGTCAGTACGTAAATTAAATACGAAATATGAACTTTTTTCACAATAAGGCACGAACAAGAAAAAAGGGGAAGGGAATTACATATGATAAACATACAACATGGTAAAATAGCACTAGTATATACCGGTCCTACTTAAATACGCCTGCATACGCCTGCCGTAATAAATGTACGCCTGCAGTAAAAAAGTGTACGCCTGCCTCTATTTGTGACTTATATTTCACCAAGAAATAACTTTAAATAGTAAAACAAATCAGTTTGAACCTTAAAAAGGTTATTTTATTTATTTATTATCTTTTGGTAAGTCATGTCCGTATGGACGCGCGTATATACCGCGTATGTGCACTGAATAAAATATCTTAAATCAAATAAGTTTATGCAATCCCACATTTTGACTATTTATTTATTAATTCATTTATTGTGTAATAATTTACTTTTATTGGAATAAAAATGTCATAAAGACTTCCGACTTAAGAATTCGTATATGAAATGGCGATAGAAATGTATTTAATGCGCAAGTACATCAATAATATGAAAATTTACTTTTGTAGCAATATTAATCGACATAATATATATACAGAATATATAAATTCCAACTTACCCCAGTGCTAAATCCAAGTTGACTGATTTACATTAATGTGTAAGAAATGTAATCCAATCATCAAGTCATGCTTGATTTTTACTCACCATAATTAACAATTGTTAAATTACCGCTAATCCAATTAATCCAATTAAAATGACAGGTTATGATTTATGTTCAGAAGTGAGATAATTTCAACTTCAAAGGAATTTGATGTAATTAGAATAATTAGGATCTCTGACAGTATAGCGACCACTCTTTTGGGTAACAATTCGGATTTTTTGGCCAGTGGAGACAACAGGGAATGGCAATTGTCTTTTTAATGCCATATCCCTTGGAATTTCAAAAACTGAAAAATTAGCTACTGAATTAAGGTACCGTACATCTATTAAAATTATTTTGAATAGGGCTTTTTACATTGACGACCATAAACACGACGGACTGACTGTTAATTGTTAGTGATACTGTTCATATTCTTTGGTCTACAGTTGCAATTTCATATAGTAAAACATGGGTACCAAATCATTTAATTCTGGTATTTTTAATATTTCGGATGATATTCAATTAACATCTTTTAACCAAACCTATTTTCTGAATAGACTACGCTTGCACGTTATACCATGTTGTCAATTCACCGTTACAATGAAAGGCCTGTTATTCCTCAAAACTTGTATTGAAAACTAAAAAAAAAATACATATTATTCATTCTAAAACTAATTTTACATCATAATACACCATTAAAAATTAATATAATGTATAAATATGATGGCAGGCATATACTTTTTTTCTGCAGGCGTACTTCTATTACGGCAGGCGTATGCAGGCGTATTTAAGTACTACCCGTATATACATGTAACTAACGTGGTTAGGAGATGATAGGGGGAATTAATATTAATCATTTGACAAAAACTATCAATAAAACTACTGGTAGACATTAATTATTCATTGTACATCCTGTTGCTCCAGTTTTAATCGTCATTCATGGCTTGGTTGACTGTCAGAAAAAATTGAAGGTACATTGATCACCACTAATGAAACGCCATCTCATTTGTTAAAAAAAGTTGTGGATTTTATTTTTCTGAATACTGGCAAACATTTTTAAAAATTATTTGTCTGAGAGTGTGTGAAAATCAATACTATAAATAAAATAGTTATATAGTTATTAAAGTCACTTAATACATGTATAAATTAACATGACCAACAATTTCATTTCAGATGGCTGAACATATCACAATATCAAAGAAGGATTTATAGATATCATTTGTGCATCGCCGAGTCAAGTTGGTGACCCTGTATGGAGAAGCAATTTTCAAAAGTTCCAAGTTTCTGTTCAAATTAGATGAGTTTCACATGATGCCAACTTGGTAAGTGGAATGTTTACATCTTGTTTTTTTTTTTAATCTACTAGTAAAATGTATCTTGTAAATAAAAGTTTCAACTTGTATAGATCTTCATAAAGTGGATAGTTATTTATAAGTAACCTCACCTCATAGATGCATTCTTATATTCTGTATGAAAGTAATTAAAATGCAATATCAAGAATTGAAAAAGCTTTGCTCAAAGAGTGCAGTGACATGCAATTTTGCATTTTAATATTTATTCACAATACTCAATATGGTTTACATTTATGATGTGACCATTTTTAGATAAATACATGTACCTTAATTTATAACAGCATAGGGACAACTTGTAAACTTGGTTCATTGGCTATGATTAAAGGTGCTCATCAATTTGTAACTTTGAATTAAAATTATTGAACCATTTCCTCTAAAGGTATGCAGTTGACTGAATAATAGTGAATAAAATTGATACACATAAAGAATTTCTACTTTACAGACTATTATATGAAATGTAAGTTCTTATTTTCTTATTACAGGGAAGAAGATGATTATAGCTGGCTTTTCTGTTCTGATCCAAAGTGCTACATGTACTACGCACAAATACTCACAAAAGAGTTAAACAGTTGAAAGGAAAAAAAATATCAGTATATTGAGATGTCAGTGTCATGACTTTTACACTGTAGATGGTTGACAGTACCTTAAAGAATGGTATTTTAAAAATCTATCATCTGTTGCACTTCAAAGTGATATACATGTACCTATATTTTATACATGGACAATGTACAATGGACAGGAAGAAATTGGAATTCTTCAGTTGCTTTTATTTTATATTAAAATTATCATCTGCATCAACTGACTTTGAAATTAAAAAATATCCTGAAAACAAAAACAGTCGTATGATAGTTTTTTGACAAACAATTTTATAAATGCAGTGTACATCTGAACTAAAGACCTTGGAATAAAATCAAAGTGGAATGCCTCCTAAATGCAGTTGCAAAGAATGCAACATATGTTTCATCCGATTCTAATGTCGTATGCAGTCTGATGATGATAAATGAGAGTACAACTAGTCTGGCTATCAAGATGAAGAAAACAAATCTTCAGTATTACTTGATGATGATGCAGATCAATAATAAAATATAATTACTTGTATGGATTGTATCAGAAAATTTTTTCACTGATATGACAAAGTCCAGCAAAAACATTAAATAAACAAAGTATGAAACCATATACCAATTATTGGTACCAAGCAAACATTTTTCATCAAATACATGTAATTGTATGTACCTTTATGATTATCAACTACCATACCAAATTTACTTGTAGAAATAAGTTTGTTTATTTGAAAGGTATTTAATGCCACTTTCAGCAATTTTTCAGTTATATAGTCACATCCAGTTTTTTTGGTGGAGCAATCTGAAGTACCATGATGAAAACCCTGACCTTCTGTAGGAAGACTAGTAATCCTTGTAAATTGAGATTGGATTTGAGCGCACCCATAATGAGACTCGAACCCGCAACCCTAGTGTTAACAGTCATGTAACCAACTGGGATATAACGTCAGTTTCAACAAATTTTCAATTATATCAGTTTCCAGTTTTTATTGTCTTGCCTGTGGGGACTGGAGTCGAAACATAGGAATCTTGCGACTACATAAACACTATATTTGTTTTATATCTTGTAAGCTTAAGACCTAGGTAAATCAAATTTGGTCCAGTGTAAGCTCATGATGAGTACTACATTAAAGTTATTGGATTAGGTCAGTTCCTAAGTAACCATGACAATAATTGGTATAAAGGCAGGAAAACTATAAATCCTTGTCAGTTAAGATTGGAGTTGAGCACACCCTCCCTCAGTGAAACTCAAACCCAGAACCTCAGTGTTGACAGGCACTTGATCAATAGTAAAATGACTGTTAATCACTCAGCCACAAAGGGCTCTGTAATCAAGAGAAGACCAAAAATAAGAAATGCACATAACAAAGATACTCCAGAACAGTAGGCGGAATTGCACTTGTGTATACTACATTACCAATTGAAAGTTATTACTTCTGTCAAGTCAGGCTTTAATTGCATACACCTGAAGACAATTTGAAAATGAGAAAATGTGTCTCGATGATATTTAAGTCTGGCTTAACACATATTGGTAAACACACCCCTTTTTCTTCTCTAAGTTCACTCAAGCTAGAAATATTTGGCATAACACTACAATTGTGAAGTGGCCAGTGAAGCGATATCATTATGTTGTAACTGTGTGCCAAGTATCATAAAGATGTGATGTCATCTTCCTAAACAATGCTTCAATGCAAAGGTAAACCTGAGGTTGGGTGGACGAATAAACGAGCCAAAAATCTGTATGTCCCCAATGGGAACAAAACACATTTTACTCGTGTACTGCAAATAAATTAATGTAGACGAATACTTGATGCACTGAAGCCAGAGACTGGGGCGTTTGACCTCCATTGTGGAAACTAAACTAGTATAGGCATATATTTAACATTCATTTGCCATATTTCACATTTTAGTAATGTACATGTTGTACATGTGTTGCACGTGAATATTACAACTTTAGTTTACATTAAAGGAGAATTAAGAATCCTTCCACCTGTGCCTGCTTAAGGTAGTCATTCTGGATTGGTCTTTTTGGCCTATAATTCATTTTGTGTACATATGTTAACAAGAAATATGAAAACTTGACTCCATCAAATTAAAATTAAATGTTTCCTCCTTTTTACTTTTTAGCAAAGTAAAACAGGGGTTGACTCTTGAATGTACATCTACTATTGATTACGTGGTTGACGACAACCTTAATTCACAAGGCAGCAGAAGGTTTGGGGTTTTCTCTAGGTACTCGGGTTCCTCCTAATAACTGAAGGTCATGAATTAGATGAAAGTAGCATGAAAAAAAAATTCAAATTGGACAACATACCCTACCATGAATTTGAAATCAAATCACATCTGAAACACTAATTTTGTCAAATGGGAAATTAAAAAGGATATGCCGAAAGTTTTACTATAGGAAGTGTGTAAGCTACATGGTTCAATGGAAGAAATTTCAGTAACTGAAGCAATTTCAAATATGAACACAAAGTTTAGGTAAGGTGTTTATTCTGTCATAATTGTAAATAAACAATAAAAAATGCATAATGTCTAGAGTGATCTCTAAGGCAATGAATGGGTCTTTTGGTTTATGATGGTGTAACATTATATAAAGTAACAAGTCATATAAAGGCACTGTCAAACATATTTGTCTCAAGCAATCATCGCATTTTAATGACCAACTTGGTTTTCTTGTCACTAAATCCTTTTCACTTTTTAGCCATGTCCTTCATATTTTTTAAAGAAATATTCATGTCTGTGCGTGATATTTGCTGTTCCTGTTTAAAATAATACGTCTTTATCCAAGTATAAACTATAATCAAGGCCGATATAAACAGCATGACCCAAAAGCCGTTTTTCCGTCAATATCTTCGTCGATGACAGTTTAAATTTAAATGGGAGGCTGTCAGTTAGTTTTGTAACTGGGGGACATCTACCTTCATTTGTAATAATACAAAGCATTTCAGCCCGATTCCAGTGTGTAAAAATGCTTCCGAGTTCCGTTCGATTTCACTTCCACCTGGTCCTGGTACGGCTGGTGTAGCTTCGATTTGCACGAATGAAACTCCACAAATAAAAAGCACATTGTGATTTTAGGATCGTATGTATAACTTTCGTGACGTTGTTTATTCAGTGGATTCCATATTTGTAAGAAAATTTTTCTTCAATTTGGTGTGTTTACATCTCGGTAACAATCTTGTTGACGTATTGTATTACATTTGGTACACTTTGGCGTGGAATGGAAAAAGCCGATTTGCCGATGTTCCGAATGTATACCCTAAGATTTTCTAGGCACGATTCTGATTGGCTAACAGAAAATCAATGCATATGACCCCTGACGTGACCTGTAATGGGATGTTGTTAGATCTACACGCAGCGACCATAGCAAAAAGGGGGGAGCAAGTGAAAGATTTAATTTTAATTAGATTGATACTTTTTAAGAGTTGTACACAACTTAAGTAAAAGTATGACTTTTCGTTTCGTTCCAGATTATATTAAAATGATATATTTTTATGTCAGTATAATTATGAGTTTTTGGTTGATCTGACGTCGAACTAATCTATAGTCTACGAACCCTTTGATGACATGTAAAATATTTAAAAAAATATTGTTGTGCGCACGAAATACTAATGGTGCGCACAAAAAATTAAATCATGCGCACTAAGTAATAAATTGTGCGCGAAATAATATTAGACCCAGCGCACGAAATAATATAAAATCACGCGCACGAAATAAAAAATGGTGCACAGAAATATTAAGTGGTATGCACGAAATACTATGTTATACGAACGAAATATTAAATCGTGCTTAGTATTTAGTGTTCACAATTTATTATTTCGTGCCTACAACTTAGTATTTCGTGCAAACAATTGTTTATTTGCGTACTATTTAATATTTTGTTTGCACCATATAATAATTCGTTCGCTCACTTTATTATTTCGTGCGCACATCTTAGTATTTTTTACGTTCAATATCTTATTCCCTGTGTACGATTTATTTTTACGTGCGAACAAAATAGTATTTTGTGCGCATGATTTTATATTTTATATATATATTTTTTTATTTTTAACATGTACGCAAAGGGACTCCTTCATAATCAAATACGATAAAGCTTTTGTATGAAAAATATATTGTAATTCATTTTTGTTAAAGATTGACAAGAAAATTATACAAATATTTTTTCTTAAATAGATTATTTCAAACGGATCATTCAATAAATGAAATAAAAGTACATGTACGTCATTAAGCAAAATACAATAAATGTGTATATTACTAATTACATACATGTAAATGTGAATTTTTATTACTTCTTATAATTTATGCAAATCATTTTTGAAAACATGAAATCATTAAATCCATGAACAAAAACAAATATTACAGATACTAGTGTTTGATTAACCAACTTTTTCTATTGGTAATCTATGGTAAACTGTTCTAAACTTATTTAATTCAATAATCCTTATTGTCAACTTGTTCTAGCATATCTGAAAAAAGGGCTTTTATTCTTAGTATTTGGTTAAGTTTGCACAGTATCATTACAGTTTTGAATAAATTGGTCTTATGCTTTACAGACGAATTTAACCAATTCCAGTTCAAAAATTGTGATCGTCCAAACATATGATTCCCTCACAGTCATTTTTTTGTTGGTTGACATCATCTATTAAATGAATTAGTCTTGCCCGGAATATGAGTGCAATATCGATGGTTTGTTTCTGATAGAACAATCAATCAATCAATCAATCAATCAATCATAACCATACTATACTATACAGTTACTGACTTTGATTAAGGTCGCCATCTGGATTTCTCAACTAGAGAAACTATAATATTCCTCGACCAGCTTTCCGAGTTAAATATACATTTTTGGGGGTTGAGAAATGCCGATGGCGACCGCATATCAAAGTCAGTATTTGGATGATTGAGATTAAGACAGCTATTCTGATAGGCTACTGCACAGTTGTACAGGGTAAAACAAGTTACCATTGACCGTTTGTAGTCTATATTTAAAATGAAACTGTGCCGCGAACAAAAATGACCATATTTTGATGCAATTTTAGTACGTTTCGATTTATCATGACCCGAAATTAGTTTTAGACAAATAAAAAGCAGTCACAAATTTTGTCATGTAATAATGTTTATTAATGTAATAATATACATTTCGTGTCTTTGAATTAGGTTGCTATCGAAATTTATCTACCCGACAAAACGGTAATATTCACGGAGCCGCAAAGGTTTGATAAATTAATAGCAACCTAGCTCAGTCAATGAATGTTATATGACTATGACAAAGAAAAAAATTTTACAGTGTAATTTTGTTCATCAGTATTTACGTATTTTGACAATAAAGAACATAATCCGGCGAAGGATTTGTTACGAATTTTTTCATTGGCTAAGGAAAAAATCAAATCCAATTACATTCGTCTTTTAGTATAAGAAAGTCCCTGTATTATTTTAAAATAAAAACCAATTGACATACTTTTTGGCAATTTAAGGTAGCTATAACAAATACTTGCTCATTTTAATGTGATTTTCAGCCATTTAGAACCGAGACAAATTACAATCATATAATAAATCTGATTGTCCAACTTGTATATTTCCGATGATCAAGAGTCAATCGAAATTTTTCCGTGAAAATCACATATCTTCAGTACAATATGGTACAACTAAGTAGATTTTATTGTCATTAAAATTATTTGTTAGTGTTAGAAGAACCCACAATGAAACGATACAGTAATTAAACAATGATCTCAACAGCAATGGACGAAACTTATGGGCTAACTAAGGAATCTGGACATTTGGTGCATGATATCTATGCACGTCCACTATACTTGTTGCTGAAAATCGACATTCTAAATCGATGGGCAACATTAACAAATAGCTAGGTTGTACAGTTTTTTAAAACTGCGATTTGCATAAAACCAATCTTTAACTGAAACGATCTGGAACTAAATGCTCGTTTTTCAGTCCAATCTTCTCTCTTGCAGCGTTTTATGATAATCGTGTCCTGGACGACAGCGTCCATTTAATTCCACAATTCTTAGAGGTCTAGCAGACGATTTTAACACAACATTTTACGAGATCTCATTAAAACTCATCTATATACACGTTTACAGTCTAGCAGGGTGAATGTTTAAATTTCCATGTTTTCCTTTATGCAGGCACAAAATTTCATTGCGAAAGGTTGCAAAAAACATACAACACATAAATTCACGTGTCGCAGTACCGAAACACATGTGAACTTGAACTTTGACCATGTAAATTTCGTCAATGTCAATGATGACCAAGAGTGAAGGTCCAATATCATTATATGTTTGAGTTGCTGTGATATCGCTACATATTATTATTTGATAATTTTGCTGTATTTTAATTTGTCCAAAGTCTACCACGTGATATTTTGTATTTTGGTGGATTGACTGATTTATTGCGTATTGACTTTTGCGGATTGCACGGTTACTAAAAATAGAACAAAAAATTCCAAAAATTATGTGACGTTTAGAAATCAGCCAATCAAATTTTACATCCGGATATCAATAAAAAAAACAATGGACAGTGTTAAGTACAAAAGGTTTGTATCCTTAAATAAGGATGAGATGTACTTTTTATTTTTTTTAATTTATTAATATTTTTATGTAACAAATTAAAATACAGCAAAATTATCAATTAATAATACATATAAAAAATACAGCCTTTCTCTTAGTCAATGCAAGTTATATATATCGACCTGGAGTTATATATCGACCTTGGACTACGTCCTCGGTCGATATACATCTCTCAGTCGATATAAACTTGTATTGACTAAGAGAAAGGCTGTATTTGTATATTATTGCATGGCATTTTCCATATCGGTCCTCATATCAGCCCGAGGCTCCCATATCAAGCCCGAGAGCTTGCTCGAGGGCTGATATGGGTCGAGGGCTGATACCAGGACCGATATGGAAAATGACATGCCATAATCTGTTTATCACATATTTGATAACCACTAGTCAACCTTTTATCCGAAAATAAGCAGATGAAATAATAAAACACAAAACTCTAAACAGTTCAATATCATAGGTTTAGAAGAAAGCGAGTATTTATCTCAGTAAAAACTCATTGTTTGTTTTTTCGTTTAGTATTTTCATTTTTCATACTATTAACAAATGCAGAAGTTTTTTCTGCAGTGACAGCAACAAACTTGTCATCCGTCATTTTGTATGTTGAAGTTCGTCTGCTATGTTAATATATGAGCGAAAGTGCAAAATTAAAGCGGAAGCTAAAAACCGATATTCTCGTCAGTTGTCGTTATCCAATAGTATGGCGACGATCACTGGAAATACCAAATTCATTTGGCAAATGTAGATGTAAATTGAATATTAAGCTGTATATTTCAACTTCAATCGTGTTCTTAATAATCTTGTATCGTAATTTTTGGAAGTTGGATTGATCATTTTGAACATATTTGAATCCCTTTTGTTTGTTAATCCTTATATTTGTACACAAACGAATATTAAAGTAACAAGTTACAAAATACTGAATCTGTATTTGCTTAATACCCATATTTTTGCTTTCATTTAATATGAGCAATGTTTGTTTTGCTTGACGTTAAAACAAAATTAAACAGATTAAATTAGACTTTAATAACAGACAACAATCGGGAATAAAAGAACAAAGAAGCAATCTGCTTTTCACGATTATTTCTTAGAAAACATATTCTTTATACATGCAAATTTTAATTGTAACGTATGAAGATTAGGGAAATCTCGGCTCAATTCTAACGCAAGTTTAAAGGCATCAAAAAGGTCACAATTTTGGTTTAGAAATTATTACATAGTGTTTTTCAGATTTTTTTAAATTATCATGATATGATTATTGTGTCAGAAACATGTAACAAAAGATAATTAAAAATAAATTAAAGATTTTTGTGTTGTGATGTCAACACACAAGGCGCCCAAAATCCCCATGAATAGTATTTCATTCAAATCAGTACATTAAAATATGCTTAGAAATCAAATTTTCAAGTTGACCTATTTACGTAGTAAAATGGCCGCCATTTTTAAAACCGGACGTCGGACAAAAATTTCGAAAGTAGTGGCACACTCATGGGACCATAATCTACATATATACCAAATTTGGTCGAAATCGGATGACGTTTAAATTTTTGCGTTTTTAGGGAGATGGTGTTCGGAAGGCGGCCATTTTGAAAATTTCAAAACCAATATGCACAACTAGAAATTGTTGGTGAAAAATTCCGGACAAAGTAGTGATCAATTAAAAAAAAAAGAATAATAATAATTAAAAAGTCATTTGTTCAGAGAACAAATGTGACGTCTTTCTCTGCATTTTGTTAATGTTATCTCTAGGTATATGGTTGCTAATGACTTTACCGTCAGTTGCTAAAACTCTGCTTGAAAACTGACATCAAATTATGGTTTTCTTGTCTTTCAAATGAACCTTATGTTTCTTTCATCATCTGTAACGGTTAAAAAGTTATAACCAAAAAACCATTTTTAAAATACTAATGAAGGGCAATAGCTCAAAAACGACAAGTTTTTCGCTTTCGCATCTGAAAATATTTTTTGTAGATGTTGACATTGCGAACAATTTTCCCATGTATTGCCTGCTTCAATTTTGTACGGTTAAAGTGATATTTTATAAAAACTGTTTACGGTGTCGGCAAATTTTGAAAATAACCATTCGACTTTGGTCTTAAATCGAATGGCTTGACATATCGGTCACAAAAAACTTATATGTTTACTATATAATCTGTAACGGTTTAAAAGTTATTGACAAATAACGCATGCAGTTTACGATATGTTTTTGGCCGCCATTTTGAAACCACTCAACCGAATCATGTACTTCTTGGGATCAAATTGTAGGTCTTGTAATTCTCTTTCAAATGAACTATTGTTTCATTCATCATCTATTCATGCTGTCATTTATTTATATTATGTGCTTTGATTGGATAAAAACACTTAAATGGCGTCATCTCAGATAATTTATAGATCGATATTTCCTCTGAGCGGACTACTTTCAGTATCCAATGTAAACAAGATGGCGTCCTCCTAGCGTATCGTTAGGGAGAGGGGACAATGTTTTCTCTGCCGCAATTATTTCCAATTAAATCGACTGAGATTTCAATTAAAATATAATATATACAATTAAGTGTTTCATTTTGTTTTTTTCCTATTAATATCTACAGAACCTAGATTCCTTTGGTACTATGTTTTGCATATCCCTACGCTTTCCGGCCTAGGTACGTTTTAAGGTCTAGATGGGTTTCGGTAACTGTTTTTGCTGTTTTTAAAATCGCAACGATTATTTCACAGAATTATAAGGATTAAACACTGGGTTTTAGGAAATTATCAATGTGTAAACTCCAGCGACTCCCTCACAAACTTGACATCAAGTCCTACGGACTTTATTTAGTTTGTGAGTGAGTCGCCGGAGTTTACACATTGATAATTTCCTAAAACCCAGTGTTTAATCCTATAATAAACCAAAAACCATTTTCAAAATACGAATCAATGGCAATAACTCAAAAACGACAAGTTTTACGCTTTCGTACCTGAAACATTTTTTGTACATTTCGATGTGACGAACATTTTTACATTGTACTGTCTGCTTCAATGTTGTACGGTTTACGTGTTATTCTATAAAAACTTTTTACGGTGTCGGACATTAACCATTCGACTTTGGTCTTAAATCGAAGGGCTTGTTTGACGGTCACAAAAAACCATATGTTTACTATATTATCTCTGACGGTTTAAAAGTTATAAGCCAAAAGCTGATAAGCCGAAACGTGTCAAGGGCCATAACTCAAAAACGGTTTGTCGCACAGTTTTCGACCCTTATATCAAATGTAGATCTCAATGAGAGGAGCATTTTTCTGATATATTGTCTGCTTCAATTTTTTATGGTTTTTGAGGTATATTGAAAACAAAATTTCCATGGCGGCCATTTTAAAAATGTTGGACCGAAACACAATTTTGATCCCGGATATGTAATTAGGACCCTCATATCTACTTTGAAAGCAAGTTGTGTGGAAATCAAACAACTTTGACATTTTCAACAAACTTCGCGTCAAAAACGCGTAATCAGGAAGTTGATCGAAACATTTTTTTTGTGTGATTAATCATTGTCAGGAGTCAGGTGACAATTTCCACACCTTAGAATTTTGATATCGGTTACGGTTTATGAGTTTAATTGAAAACAAGGGTAAACAGTGTTTGGGGAGATAACTCCGTTTCTAAAAATAGATCGGTTTCGCAGGGTGACTCAGGTCGAGCCCGGGTAGTGTCGGTTAAGTGTGTCAAGTTTCGAAGCGATACGTCAAGACACTTTTTTGACTTCTGCGGCAGAAAAAAATAATCATAAGAAATACAGTAAGGTCTTTCCTTTTGAAAAAGGCAAAGACATTAGCTAGTGCTGATTGTGTTGGGATGCCAACAAATAATGTCTCCCAAACGAATCCCCATTGCCACTGTAATGTTCAGCATGTTGAAAACCCCCCAAAATACAAATTTCTATCAAAGATAATGCAATGTCTTATAAAATAATCCCCGTTTCCATGGAAACGACATACATTTTGAAACGGCAGCCGTTTTTTGAAATTCCAAAATGGATTGCACAACTTCAGTTCACCCTTTACATGTTCCCAAAGTTTTATATTGATTGGACATTGCATCTCAGAGAAACTATGCGGACAAGATTGAGCGGAAAGAAAACAAGAAAGAAGAATAATAAGAATCCGGACAAAAACAATATGTCTCCCAAAACTTCGTTTGGGAGACATAATAATAATAATAAGAATAAGAATAAGAAACGGTGAAAAAACAATAAGTATCCCCAAAATTTCGTTGATATCGGACAAAGTTGACTTTTTCATGTTGTGCCGGGTAGTAAAATGGTCGCCATTTTGAACCCGGAAGTCGGATAAAACTTTCAAAATTAGTGGCACACTCTGGAGACTCTAATCTACATGTATACCAAATTTCGTGGAAATCGGATAACGTTTACATTTTTGCCTTTTTAGGGGGTAGTGGTCGGAAGGCGGCCATATTGAAATGGCGGCCATGTTGAAAATTTTTAAACCAATATGCACAACTAGGACTTCTAAATATTCACTATGCCAAGTATCATAATGGTCGTACGAATCTTTGTTGGTGAAAAAATCCGGATGCCAACACAAAATGTCTCCCAACATCAATTGCCACTATTATCTTCAGCATGTTGAAAACCACCCAAATACAAATTTTTACCAAGATAATACAATGTCTTATATAATGACCCCTGTTTCCATGAAAATGGCAGCCATTTTGAAAATTCCAAAAATGGATTGCAAAAGTCACCCTTAACATGTTCCCAAAAGTTTCATATTGATTGGACATTGCATCTCAGAGAAACTGAACGGACAAGACTGAACGGAAAGAAAGAAAGAAAGAAAGAAAGAAAGAAAGAAAGAAAGAAAGAAAGAAAGAAAGAAAGAAAGAAAGAAAGAAAGAAAGAAAGAAAGAAAGAAAGAAAGAAAAAGAAAGAAAGAAAGAAAGAAAGAATAATAATAAGAAACCGGACAAAAACAATATGTCTCCAAAAACTTCGTTTGGGAGCCATAACTAGTACTTTTTGTGATTGCAAACAAGTCACAAAAAGTCACCTACCGTCTCCCCAAATAGTCGGTCACATGACATTCTTAAGTCGTGCATTAAAATCTACCTACATTTCGTTTCAATCGGAGAAAGTTGACTTTTGGGGGAGGGGGAGTGTGGTGAAACCGCAGCCATTATAAAATGGCGCCATTTGCGGCGATTTTTTTGTATCAATGTACCAAATTTCATTGAAATTGATCTGGCCATTCTTGAGATCTGAGAACATAGCTTTTTTCTTCAACGGCGGCCATTTTGAAAATGGCGGCTATTTTGAAAAATCTAAAACCTTTTTGCGCAACTAGATATAGTACTCTATGGAAAGTTTCATGAGGATCCCTCGACTACTAGCTTTTTAAAAACAGGTGGGACAAACTCTCTGACAAGAAAGAAGAAAAAAATATTTATAAGAAACTGGACAAAACAATAAGTCTGCCAAAACTTCGTTTGGAGAAAAAATAATAAGAAACGTGTAAAAACAATAAGTCTCCTAAACAATCTATTTATTTAGTAATGAGGTTTTTTTTACTTGTGTGTTTAATCAGTGTCGAATTAGACATTAAATATTCTTTATTTCTTATAAACCAATACAATAGTATAGAGATGCAATACAATAACAATCCAATACAATATATATAATATGTACATTTCGGCAAGAAGGAAACAACGACTAGAGAAAAGTAATTTATTTACGATTCTTATAAATTTCCATAGTTTAATTAAGTTTTTATTTTGTTGTGTCGCACTTAATTTAATTTGACCTTCCTTTCGGATAATTTTTTTCTCTCAGCCGAGAAGTGTGTACATTAAAAGCATCGTGGTTACATGCCGGATTTCCACAACCTTGCCTGAGTGCTGATTACAAGAAGTAGTGCAGAAGGACTTGGAATTAATACGCAATGACGTTATCCGAGTAATTTTTCGAATACTTATTTTTCCTTTGTGATGATGTAATCTTCACAATAATGTCTCTGCATTTGCTCTGTTAAAAAACCAAAGGCATGGAAATTAATTAAAAAGCTTCCACAAACAAAAAAATTAAAATTGATCTGTAAGACTGAAACTTCCTATGGTATTATATTTCATTGAGAGGATTAAAGACATGCATAAATAGAATCTGTCTCGTATCAGTATATAAATATGTGAATTGCACGCAACTATATAAACTGTAACAACTTACAGTGAGTGATATGGAAAGATAAAGCTATTATAATCTTAAATTTCGTCCCATTAGTGTCATAACAAGATTTTGGATGCAATGTTTTTAAACTCTGTCACGATGATCATACTTGGGGAAATTAAGATTTTAATCTCCAGAATTCTATACAATTTTGTTTTACATAACACTATCAGAACACATTTTTTAAATTAAAAAGTTAATCTGGTTTTTATTTGTCATGGAATTCTACACGAATTTCAAGCGTTATCAAGGTAAAAACAAGATTATAAAAATCCCTTTAAAAATCTGGAATAATATATATTATTATATGAATAGAATTTTGCGTGTTTTTGATTGGTCTAAAAACTACTTTCGGATCATGTTGTGTCTGCAGCACAGTTCCGCTGCACAAGCGGTCAAGAGGAATCCAATATTGATGTGTTTTCTGATCTGCTTCATGTACGCGTTTGTAACATAACAAAATTGATGCGTCTTGTACATTTTATTTGACTATCGATTCTTAACACGTTGAAGTTGTGCAGTATGTTTACAACCGACCTAATGTTTAAATTGACAACGCGTTTCGAACCAACGCAGGCTTAGTAAACAATTACAGAAAATATCAAACAAATCAGTACTGTCATTGTATCCGAGTAGTTAGTTCTATTTGTTTTAATTTTAAGGTAATTACGGAAGTGGAATCAATGTTGGTGTTACAGTTGTAAATGCTACCGCTTCATGGAGCGACGCCTACCAAAACTGCTGGAGCTATCAATCCCAGGACCTGTTTGCTGAAACCTCAGTTACCAGTCTGCTAGAGCATTTACTGGATATAAATCAAATGCTGCTTATGCTAAATTGGTTAGCTATTAAATTAAGTGACAAACGTGAGAAATAACAAATTCATTTAAAGTTTCTTTCGTCAAAGGGTCTCGCTGGCCGAGTGGTTAAGGTAGTTCATCTACTACTGATCACGTAGTCTGTAAACACTGAGGCTATGGGTTCAAGTCTCATTACGTGCAATGTTTAATCGACCCCAATCTTAATTGACAAGGATTGCTAGTTTTCCTACCAAAGCTTAGGGGTTTTCTCCGCATCCTCACCAATAAAAACGGCACGCCATGATATGGCTAAAAAATGTTGAAATTGGCGTTAAACACTACTCAAACAAACAAATAAACAAACAAAACAACCTCTCGTCATCTTTTCAGCAATACTATTAATTATATTAAGGACAAACACTAAATCAAAACTTGTATACATTTTGCCTTTCGTGGCAGCTACGATGCGTCTACCCTTAAATACAAACATGTACTATACATAAATGGTCTTTAACGTCCAAGGAGCATGCCTTCCTTTAGCAGGTCAACCTAGGGATCTACTACGCTTCTTAAATTAAAAAAAAAGCCCAGACTAAGTTACCAGAGACAATACACTAACTGAGTGCATGCACCACTCAATTTAATTTGCTGAAATTTCGATTTGCATAGGAATGACAAGATAAATGTATATTGGATAGAAACAGCTACTTTAGCTTTATTGCAGACCACTTTTATACTACTGGTGCATGTAATAAGATTGTGGCACTATCCACATGGTCGAATCCTTTATCCGTCGGATTTAATATTACATGTACCATTTAATTTCTAATCTATACCCCGTATGTTTTCCCGAAAATAAAAGGGACCTTGTAGCTAATCTATTTAAATCTAATAAATGATAAACGAATAATTACAGTGGTGATTACATGTTATTCGGGATCTTCACAGGGAATATGAACCCGTAACTCTAGTAAAGTCCGAATAACAATTATATTCTGTTGAAGTCTTCTTGTACTAATATTCATTAGTCTATCAATTATAAATTTGATATTTCTCATGACTGAAGATTTAGTTTTGACCTCAATAATGAAGAACTGACCAACCAACAGATTTAAGCTGAAGAATACTGCACTTGTCTCGTGAATTATTTTTGACAGGTCAACAATATACAGCTCACAAAAAATTTCAGGTGTATTGTAATAAAATGGAAACGGAAAATGTTGTTTGTTTGTTTGTTTGATTGGTGTTTAACTCCAGTTACAGCATTTTTTGCAGCTATATTATGGTGTCGAGTTTGTATTGGAGGACGAAGCCGGAGTACCCAGCGAAAACCAACGACCTTCGGTAGGAAAACTGACAATCCTTGTTGATTTTTATTGGAAGTGAGACTCGAACCCGAAACTTTAGTGTTGACAGACACATGATCAATAATAGACGAAATACTAACCACTCGGCCACCGAGGCCCCCTGAAAATGTTGGTGTTATAGTCAAATTAGTTGAACTGATAAATTTGCATTGTTTAATCCTAACTAAATTTTTTTTATTGCATAGTAAATTTTATGACCTGTTATTTCCAACCAAACTTTATATGAAAAATTTCAATTTCGAAGTGTGAAATCCTTTTGCCATTTTAGCAGACTATAAATTATTGTTGAATTCATCATGTTAGATTCCGTAAAATGTATTAAAATCGATATTTAACTATTTGTTTAACTATTTATATTATATATATATAAAAAAAAAAAAAAAAAAAAAAACCAAGTTCAAAGAGCAAAGAACAAAAAAAAGACAATGAATAGGCCGAAACCACTTCAGATCATTCATGTTATGTTAAGAGAGCGTTGCTAAGGATCTGGGTTTTATATTTCTTGTATTAGATTTGTCTTAAAAATTTACACATTGTTTATGCTTGCATTAATATAGGCCTTCCGGTAATCATCTATGGATTGGATATGCAAGTAATGGCAGCACAAATATGATGGCAGAAGGTGGCTCGTGTGTTTCCGGTCCATCGCTACCCATAACCTTTACATCCGGGGTACCAGCGTGTGTTCTGTTAGATGTTTCGGCCACTACTACGTCCAATATAATATATAAGGCACCATGCGAAGAGCAACATTCGTACTTATGTGAAGCACCAAATCTTGGTACAATATTAAAAAATGAATATTTTTTGGCAAAAAACTCAATCATTTACATCAAAATATATTTTAACCTTTACTGTTGTCTAAATCTTAAATCTGGTTACTCTGTGTTTACAACTTAGAGTCCAGCTTTACTACGAATGTGAAGACTATTGATATAAACGGGGGCGGGGGGGGGGGGTGGTACATGTAATTTCTTTTTGCTTTATATTAAATTTGCATTTAATACCTACAAATGAAATATATTTAATGTAAAAGTTTTAATGAACGGAAGCCAAAATAGCATGTCTATATAATGTCGCTGCAAGAAACTAGTTGTGTTAATACTGATCCACAGTTTTTGTCTATAATATCATTCGGAGAATGGTATGAATAACAAAATACATGCATGTATTGTGAATATGTTAATATATTAATAAGGAAATTGATCGGTTATAAAAAAAACATTAATGATTTGTTTTGTTTAAAAATCCAATGTTTTTCTCTTTGACAAGTAAAACAATAGTTCATTTAAAATTAACATACAGTTATGTATTGTATTAATAGAAGAAAAAAGTTTTGTTTCTTAAAATCATGCGGCACAGTTTTCTATTTGTTTCAGGTCAAGCCAATTCCACGCGCTATTTAGACTTGACGGTACTGGCATATTTGGTGCCAAACTATGTGACAAGTGTTCTCAACTCTCCTAATGAGAACAGCTGTGAAACAGAAATGAAAAATAGAAAAATGGCCTTCGCTGCCGAATTCTATAGAGCTTACAACCTTTGTCACGTTCATAAAAAAACAGTATTTGAGTTTCCGGTGACTGTTACTATGGATATTACCAACACTGCAATTACAGCGTATGTAAAAACAGGGGGATATACAGGTAATTGAGAAACCAGTTTTTTGTTTAAATAAAATGGTAAACATGAAAAAGTGCACTTCTAGCCGATTCTGGGCGCTTATTCGAGTGATAGCCTGACGTCACAAACAAATATCGTATTCGACAACAAGCCGTAAACCAGAACAGATTTCTAAATATCGTTAGAAGTATGGACAAGGGTACCAGAAGCTGACGTCATTATTTACAACTAAAGATTTGCTTTATTCGTAGGGTCGTATTGGTATAGTTGAAGCGGTAGTTGTAAAAAAAAACAAGCCATTAGACAGAACTTTAAACCTACGATTTATAAATCATCCGTCCCACTTTAATGAAAGTCAAAGCGTGGTCATGCTAAAACAACTTATGGGACAAATAAACATACTTTATTTCTTTATAACAAAATGTTAAATATAACCCTTCTTTCTGCAATCTAATCTTTAGTGGGCTAATCAACATCTTAACATCCCATGTTTATTTTTCATGTTTACCTTTTTTCATCAGCACAGTCAATTTCATATTTACATTTGCATTTCTTACTGAAAAAGTTATGCATTTGCAAAACAATGAATTTAGAGTTTAAACGCTCAAACACAAGAAATTGTGGTTTATCCTCAAGCTCAATCTTTGTAATTGTTTAATATCATTTTCTTTTTGATTCCATACAGTAAAAGTTTTGCAGAAGCACGAAATACCAACTTTACACCCAGAGAAAATTCAACATTGTAAGTTTTTCATTTTAATTTCCTTTGTACTTAAAACACAAGCAGTGTAAATTTAACCTAAGTTTTCTTTAACACTCTTGTTCGCTCATGTGTGATACGCTTTGGTATTCTGATGTTTAAATATTTGTTTCATTTTAGAAGGGTGTTTGTTGACAGAAAAACTACTTAATCACGGGTTTACAGTGGCAAGATCGAAGTCATCATGATTTAGTCGACCGCTACGAAATACCAGTGTCATAATTTAATGACAATTGATTTGTTTCATTTGTCGTAACCACTTTACATCTAACCTACTGGATTATGAATAATAACAGGATTATAACCTGACAATCCGGACGGGTTGCCACTCGTACATCTCTCAATTAATGCCTATTTCAAGAGCTTCTTTTAGTTATTCATGTACAAACTTTTAGCAAGCAAAATGTATACTTTCAGCATGGCGCTTACTGACGAAAAACTTTTACTATGACAGTACGGTAGGGTTAACATAGCTACCAGATAGGAAAGCCTTATCATAGAGGGATTTTTGGGTTATAATAGAAATCGCTAGACGCGGACATAGTAACATGTTTGCAAAGTACCCCGTTCGTTGCATTTTGAAAGTAGGTTCATTGTAGCGCTACAAATGTATAAATTCTACGTCCCTACCTACTATTGCGTTACTCTCCAGTTAGAGTCAAAACTTCCCTTTTCCCGTTGATTTATTGCCTGTAAACTTGTTCTCGTTCTGCATATAGTTGAAATGATGCTCGTTGGACGTTAAACATTTAATAAATTTATTAATCAACGAAAAATGTTAGCATTTTACTTGCGTGATAACACATGCCTTGTTAGTTATAAATAAGGATTGTCAGATTTCCTCTAAAGTTTTGCTTTAGTGAATAACAAAAAAACCAAACAAGTACTGCTAGTGGCCTATTTTATGGCAATTTTTGACATTACTAACATTATAGGTTTTGGTTCTGGAGATACTACAACAGTAGCTACGACTGAATTGTTTACAACCAAACAAGCGGAAGAGTCAACCACTTACAAAACATCAATAGAACCTATCTTGACAACTGACTCAACAACCTACACATCCTCAGTAGTATCCATCGTGACAACAGAGTCATCCACTTACACAACCTCTAGAGAACCCACCGTGACAACAGAGTCAACTTCCTACCAATCCTCAGTAGTACCAATTGTGACAACGGAGCCAACTACTTACACAACTGCTGGAGAACCCATCAAAACAACAACGTTCATCTCAGAAGGTAAATATTTGATTGTTACCTATACAAATATTGTAACAAATTGAATAATTGGGAGGATGGACTTTTCAGCAGATTGGTCAGGATTTTAGCATAGACTATCAATTTCACACCTGCCGCTATACAGGTGATGTCTTGTCACTGTCTCTTACGTAGACCTTCATTCTGAAATAGACTCAGCAACAAACTTTATGACGCGCATATTTACTTCTACTTTCAATTATCAACTTTAAGTTCATTGGTTGCAATATTCATCAGCTCCAGTGTATATTGTTAATATTTCACAACTTTTAAGTTTATGCCACATCTTGCAACCGGTATTTTGATTTTTATACCGAAGGCTGCTGTTGACCAATAAGCTACTAAAACATGCAGATACTTGTTATACTACCGACTCAATAGGGTATAGGGTATATTGTTTTCAGTATGTTTGTTAGTGTTTGTGTCCACCCGTAACAATTTTTATCGACACATTTTTCTCAGCAATGATAAATAATACAATATTGAAATTTTGCCATATTGCAGAATTTATTTTTAGACCTTTTTGGAGTTATACGCCGGTGGTATCATCATTGAGCATAAGCTTTCAGTAAAACTTGTTGTACATGTACCTGTATTGATTTTATCTTTTGAGAAGTTCCAAGGCAATCACAGCGACTTTATTTATCAATAAAAGCATATACAAAATGCGATCAGATGTATTTTCTGAGTTGTAGTTATGCTTTGTCCTTCCTAAATATTACTTTTTCTCCGACATGAATGAGTAACTCGACACGTGCATTATTCCATTTCGCACTTGTGCAAAACACATGAGTGCACTCATGTTTTATTTCTTTCTATTTACTCTTTTTTGTGCGTTGTTGTGCTTGGTTGCTTCTCTGCGTCGTGAGTTGTTGTCTAATGGATTTCAATTCTTGTTGACCTTTGTTGTTTTCTTTTCTTTCTTGAACATATTGAATAAAATTATATTATATTCAACTGTTTTTTGGTCTACTACATGTTATTAAAAAATTAAAAACATAACTCGTACTATAAGAAATGAAACCAGTATTGTTTGCTCTCAAGAGGAGTAAATTTAAAACATTTATATGCATATTGCGAATTTTACTATTACTTTATTTTTGTAGGAGAAGGCACTACTTCGTCCTGTATAATGTATTGTTGTGTTTCTCAAGCGTTAAATGCCACGAATGCTACCGAGAAAGCAAACAAATTGGTCACTGATCTACGATTAAATAAAACACGCCTAAACTCGTATAAACGACGCCATCATTCCGTAAAAGATTCCCGAATGTCTGCAGCTGTAATCGGATACTGCGGTGTAGTAATTTTAATGGCAGCTTGTTTGACAATAATTATTCCGGATGTATCACTGGTCATAAAATGTATTCAAGCCCGCAAGTTGCGTCATGGTTTACGTTCCGAGGTTGAATTAACTTCATACAAAAGAAAATGAGCGATGTGCATTGCACTGTGTATTTGGAAACAATTATTTATATTTCAATGTTGGGAATATATTAGGAAAAGTACAATACTTTTTAAAACAATGAAAAATGTTATGTTTGTAATTATTTGTAATGTCACTAATAAAATAAAATTACAAAAATTTAACAGGCCTTAAAATATTTTTGATTGGTTTCACCAAAAACGTAATAATTACACACTCACATGGTAAACCAAGGAACACCTTTTTAAAGAAAGAAAAAAAATGACCATAAACAATCAATGAGACATTATTAACATAGTAGTTATATTCTTTTTAGCTCCATGTTAATGAGCGATTTATTGTTTTTTATGCTTATGTTTCGTCCTTAAAACAAACAGGAGAAAAAAGAAAAAAACAAAACTTCCTAATACATAAAAAATAACTGTATCCATTTTATTATACAAATTGAAAATCAGAAATCTGAAAGCTACATACGATGGGACAAATTATATAATAAATACCCCTACCCAAACTAAAACAATTTCTTTTTATACTGAGGTTAGTGACAAGATATTAAAAAAATTAAAACATTAATATGCAATATCATGAATACTAAATCAAGGGTGTTGGAGCAATATAAATCTTTTTTTGCATAGCTGTGTAATATTTTGTTTAAGAATAACTGATTAAACGTGAATGTTTGTAAATAAATTCATTAACATTAATCTCTCTGATTTTATTTCGTTTTAATCGTATGGCTAAAAAGAAGACTCGATAACCACTAATTGCTCCAATTATTTAAGAAATGCTATATATAATCCATACTAACGAATTATGTTTCAGGTCAAGGTCAAATGTTAAAAATAACAGCTTTTTTATCAGATTATGAAACTTAAAAAGACATTCCTAAAACAGATAATGGTCAGTTTGCTCGAACGATAGCCAAAAAACAACAACATTACACTTTGATACAATTAGGTTGTTTCGATTGATTTTTCCAATGCTATTTAATATTTAACCAAAATAATAGGAAAATCCCAAAACCTTTAACAGTGTGTTGAAATTTTCACTTTCTAAGAAATCTTAATTATAAAATAAAACACTGCATCTAAAGAGTATAGTGAAACGCGGATCAAATCGAACTATCATCCAGGGGCCATGTTTTCGAAACTATCCTAAAATAGGTCTTACGACATGTCTTATGACATAATTTAGGACTGACTTAGGACAGTCTTGGGACGTGTCTTAGACCTCACACCGAAGGTATCCTAAGACCATCCTAGCAAAGATGTCCTAACTCTGTCTTAAGTAATCTATGTATACATATAAACGTGTATCAATAAATGTATTCACTTCAATTCTTTCTTAATTTTAAACTATACAGTTTAAAAGTATAATAGTACAACGTATATCATATAGTGATTTAACATTATAACATATAATTATATGTATTTTAAATAAATTGTAATTGATAAAAAAACGTAAAATGTCTCTGTTATGCGCATTTCAATGTGATATAATTTGGCACGAGTTTATAATTGAACAAAAGTTTGACTGCAAGGACTCTTCTTTGGTTTGGTTTAAAGGTTGATTTCGTGCTATTTGTATGTAAATAAGGCTAACATCACTTGTTACACAATTTATTATAATGATTATAATGCGTAAGAAATTGTCCAAATTGTACAAAAAATTGTGTTAGCAAAGGTTAAAAAGCATAAGTGGTGCTATTTAGCAAACTTTATATGTTATGTTAAAAATTTAAACTTACAAATGTAAAAATTAAAACAAATTAAAATTAGGACCATCCTAAGACCATCTTAGGACAACTATTTCGTTGTCCTAAAGTTATGATAAAAATTATGACGTGTATTAACTTGCGACATCTTCGGTGACACGACTTAGGATAAATATTTGTCCTAAGATGGTCTTAGGACATGCCTTTGTCATAAGACATCTTCGAAAATATGGCCCAGAACAGAATCTGAAATACAAATTTAATCGGACCCTGACGAAAAGTTGTGAAATGCGGAACCGACTTAAACAAAAACAAATTTATATGTGCATTATCATATGAGGTCATTCACAACCTTGTAATCACAATCATGATAAATGAGTGTATGAATAACCATTTTCTGTAAGAAAAAGAATCGAAAATACGGAGGAGTATTTCTGAAACAAAAATTCAAGGACAGACAAAACCATGGTTAAACAAGTGAATGAACAACAACAAAACATACACAAAAACAAAAGAAAAAAAACATTAAAAAAATTCAATTCTACAAACCCCACTAAAACTGATGGTGATTTCAAGTGCTCAGGAAGGGCAAGCAACTCTTGCTCCACGTGGCACTCGTCAATAGCTATTTGTGACATTCCGTAACGATCAACTTTCTCATGAAATATAATTTTCTAAGAAAATGACTTTAATCTTGCTACTGTGAGCCCTTTGTTACGTAACTTTTCGTCAGCAGACACCCTCTATCAAGAATCTGGATACGAAATACAGACTATTGAGTACCTGAACAATTTTGAGTTGCATGCTCCATTAGCCGGTTCTGCTAGAATGCTGCCGTATAAAAATGGAAAATTCAACAGGAAAATCATCTCTGTTGTCGAACATTCTCAACCGACGTTCATTTTCAGTTTCTAGATGTAGGTAAGGTATGTGGCAGACCTAGCTGTCTTCTTAGGGTCATTAATTTTAAGAACACCATGTATAACGTCCGTCTCATTCGTATAGAGAAACAAGTCAGCAAGAAAGGACCATAGTGTGTACGCATTTAAATGCCCACGATCTGTTGAAAGTGGTATCAAAACATGTCAAACATGTATCAATCAGAAAGTCAAGCATTTTGATGGTTTCAGTAACAGAACTTTTGTGAAAAATAGGAGTGGCCCTGTACGAAATATGATTTGTCACTGCCACCAGATAATTTTGCATCTAGTTTTGCCATTTTTCAAGTAACATAAAGTTGAACCAATTATATTAAGTTTTACAGCTTAAAGGGATTAGTAGCATAAAGGGTTGAAAAGTCAAAAGTTCTTATGCTATTGTTTGACGAGAATAAAGAACACCATAAGCTATCTGACAGATCTTTACAATTTTCAGTACCACATCTGATTCACGCCTCATCCGGAGTAGCATGTTCACAACTTCACAGTATCTCTAAAGCTTGGTTTTAACTACTGACAAAATAAATGTTTAGTTTAGATAGAAGTTTATTTGGGCAATTACCAGAAGCAGCAATAAACGTTGTTTATGGGGATATTTGTGTGTAACCAAATCTTCTCAATTCATATGTAAATGAAAAGCTATCGCGGGAAATTAGTTGTGGTAGTTTCAAAGTTTACCTGCGTAAAACACACGCTGGATATTTCAATAAAGTTTTTATGTACTCCTTATTCCTGTCAATACTGTTTGTTCTGCTAGTGTTTCTGTTTTGAACCAACATCGCCAAGAATGTATATAGTCTAAATGAAAAGTTAACAGTAACATGCAAATGTACAATGATAACACGCTGATATACCGTGTTAGGTTTCCATACCAATATTTGGTGTTTTGTCAGCGTATGAGCTCGATATTTCTGCAGTTATGATTGTCGTATCTTCTGTGACTATTGGTTTTATATAAATATCTGTTTTATCCTGCAATGTCATTAATAAAACAGTTATTCAGTGTCTACTAAAAACAGAAGAACAAAAATTACCTACAATTGACCTTCCCTCATGAATAAAGTACCAGAAAAAGTTTTTCACATACTACAAGAATAACCCTTAACATTATTTGTATAAACTTATTGTTCCAAAAATGTAAAGATTAAAAAAATAATGAATGGTGTTACCCAAATTGAATACTCAATCCGCTAAAAAGCAAAACGTTTAAGTTAAAAAACTAAAATGCACGTGTATCTTTTTTGAACTTCTGATACATCACATTTATGTTATTAATTTTATTTTAATAATACTAAAGATGAAACTCTATGTAATGATTTGTTTGACAAATAACGAGACAGCCATGAGTTTGATACCTTTCGACATGAAACAAAATTAAAACCGGTCTCCGTCTTCAATATTAGAAACATTAATTTACATACTATAATTCATGTTACTATTCATGGAAAGTTCCATTAAATCTAGAACGCGTTGAAATCGTTTTAGTTGACATAAAACAAACTGGAAGGGTATATACAGTTTGCTGTATACAGAACGAACTGTATATACCCTTCCAGTTTGTTTTATATGTCAATTAGTGAACGCTGGAACTAATTATACATGCATACTTGTATTCTTGTATCAGTTTTTAAAGTGTTTACAAGAGTTGTTTAAATTTAAATTTGCACTGATTAAATTTAATATGCAACGAAATATTAATGTGTTCATTTCAATTAAACTTTGAGCCCAGTTAGCAATATGCAAGGACATTTATCAATAAACCTAACTGAGACCTGATCGATTAAGACGTGTTTCTTTCATAGAAATAATTGATTCACCTTAAATAGATCGAATTTCTAATGTAATTAATTTTAAATATTTAACGTATATAATTCGAATAAAATGTCATAAAATATACCAAATTATTAAGTTTTGTGTAAATTCCGATTTGAGGTTTGATATTTAGTTTGTGTTCAAATTGTTATATATAAAACTCACATACATGAAAAATGCATGGTTATTGGCTGAATTCAAAAGCAACACCAATGTGTTGAAGGTTGAAAACATTAATGGTTTACTTGACTGTTATTTCAAGTCTTGAACAATGTTTATTAGATTTAAAATAGATAAAGAACTCCTAAGTTTAAACTTCTGCTATTGTTTCTATCTTAGAATTCCTCCAATACATTTTTCTAGGCCAAAGTACCATTATCAAAATAAGTATGGAGAATATGTTGCAATGTGCATCCCTTTTAAAACATTAAATTTACAATAACACATTAATTCTCTTATAAAAGAAGCCTCATATAAAATGTAAACTTTTATGAATAAATGTCTCCTAAAGGTATCAATATTGGTTAACTAGAAATATAATTGAATATAAATAGAGTCATAACTTGTTTTCCTTGTAGCTTGGATGTCTGATTTTGATCATTCTGGGATAAGACAACTGCCATTTGTCACGCAATAAAACCATTTTCAAAATAAATGATTGTTTTTATTACCAAACCAGCAAATATGTCCATATTTATAAATATAGCGGTGAATAATATTGTTTACAGACGGTCGGCGCAAGGTTTAAACGTTTGGGCAGATCGTACACGTTTGGGAGTGAGTGTTACTTATATGTGTACTGATTGATAGGGAATAAACAGTTGAAGTAAATAGCTACATACCAATATTAATCGTTTTCTGTGACATTTATAAGGTGCCAAAGATGTATAGATGTGTTTCTGTTTAAGGCTTAACTACAAAAAATATTTTTTCCATCGAGGGATAACAAAATTTCCGTTGTGCACATTGTGCAAAACGGAAATTTTGTTATCCCTCGATGGAGAAAATATTTTTTGTAGTTAATACTTATAAATAAATTCAAATGATAGAATAAACTCAACAATTTTATTTCTGTAACTGGATATTTTTTTAAAAAGAGATCAACACAAAACTGTTAGTTTCCCGCGGAGTACTATATGACGTCAATGGGTGCGTGTCTCCATGACGATCAATTTTTCCATCCTCTGATAGAGAATATTTTCCAGCCAATCAAAAGTCAGTATTTTCGAAAAAATTATTTAAGGATTGTTTTCAATTGCTGGTTAGATTATTGGATATAGACCACTTTGAGTCGGTTTACGCCAATACCGCGAATATGTACAGCGTAAACCCACCCAAAGTCGTATATATCCAATAATCTAACCAACTATGGAAAACAATTCTTATATTTTAAATTCAGTATTATGAAAAGAAATAACAAAAACAATATTTAACCAGTCGTCAAATAATATTTGCAATTTACAACTATTTGTGTCGTCGCTTGTTGTTTGCGGAAGAATTCGTATATAATGAACGTCATCAATACATTTAATTATGACGTCATCAAACAGTCACGTGCTAAAATACCAAGTTATGTTATACGAAATGGACAATGTTGCTAGCTAAACAGTATTTAAAAGATGCTAAAATATTTATTAATGAATATCAGCATCCATTGTAATAAAATGAAAGTAAAGATAGAGGAATACATGCACTCTCTGCTTCTGACATAACAAATGACATTAAACATGTATCAAGAGTTGAAATTTTAGTGACACATAGCCCTTGCCTGCTTTCGCAACAGTGTTCCGTGGATAAAAGCAAATGATCTAATGATTTCAGGCTGAAATCGTTCAGGCCATTATTTAATAAATCAAGTAGTTGTTGTCCTTCTTGTCTAGAATTCAACATCTAAACTACTGCTCTGTTAATGATTGAACGTGTGTTTAAAGGTCAGAGGTCAATAAAGTTTTATAAAACATTTGCATATTTTCAATACTGTAGGAATTATTATAGAAATGTCTACGTGTCGATTTATTATTTCGTTTAATTGCAAGAGATACCGGCCACTCACAGTACACTGGTACTAAGCCAGATGCAACTACTTGAATTAATCTGCATACGAATTCACACCTTTTTTTATTTAATTCAGGAGAGGAAATTAATTCTTGCTTATATTGCAAGCAGAAACAAATAAATTTGGACGGAAAAACATAACAAAACCAAACAACAAACTGCAAGAAAATTCGAAAGACATAAAACATACAACATTTATCTAGAACAAACCAAGGACACTAAACAAGCTATCCATCCGCTGAAAACAAAGGGTGAACTAGGGTGCTTCATACGTATAAAAAGTGACACGCACCTGTGAAAATTAATCCGGTATGACAATAAGTTGTCCTATTTAATAGACTACTTAATTTGCTTAACAACTGCAATAGAGAAAACCTGGCGGGTAACCCGACAAAGCCATATATACAACAATATTTAATAGAATCACAAAGTGTATTGTAACCCGTCAAACACATTGTCAAATGTGGCGTAGACGCGATGTCTAAACAGTTCTTCTTCAGCAGCTATCCTCCTATATCAAGATAATACATATTAGCTGTATACGCCCTGGAATATAATGTTCACTGACATAAATATGTACACATTCTAGTTTTTATTTGTTTTGTAGAAAAATCAATTTGTCATTGCAAGTTACCAACATCAGTCGACCTTTTAAAGTGACAATTAACAAATCCAGATAAAGAAACCATAACTTAGAAATTTGATCTATATGGGATTACAACTTTGATGCCGTGACACAACCTAACATAAAATTAAGCTCAAAACAGTTGTTTTATTTTTAGTGGTGTTGTGGCGAGTATACGTAATATTTCTTACTTCTATAAAATATTAATGAATAGTTAAACACAGACTCTACTGCAGCACCCTGTAGACTTGCATTTACCAACAAGATGATTAAATTTTAAAGTTTAAAATATGAGGCTTATCAGCAGTTTGGTCATGTAAAACTGTGAAGCGGCGGACGGGGGAGGCATAACTAGTGGTAAATGGTAAGTCGTTCACACATGATTTATTATAAATTTAATAAAATGTCGAGTACAAAATGTAGAAAAATTAAGCTGTTTGGAAAATATGGTTATACACTGTTAATACACTGATACAACTGGTTATAAAGCACGAATTGCCATAACATTTAACAATTTGTGTTGTTAATGTACATATAAATTCTATAATGATATAAATTTTCGGTAAATATATTCCAGGTTATTTCCAACAGGAATTAGATAATAACTTTAACATCAGTACGTAATCAAAAAACCATTGTTTGAGTAGCTTAGTAGGCAAACAGGAGTGACCTGTCTAGAAAATCGGAATACTGATTGCAGGATCTAGAATCAGGTTGTGTTATGTACACACCATGCGCTGAAGCTGCTAGAATATTGCTATCGATGAACTGGAAGTTAAAAAATATTTAATTCCTAAATATATCTAAAATTTTGCTCTAATTTCTTGGTGTATCTTGTTATTACCTTCATTTATCATTCAGCTTTAAATTAGTTCATCAGTCAAGTAAATTAATTTATACAAAGCGAAGCTAAATTATGCGTATTTAATTGCTTTATCGGTGCGCATGACATAAAAAAACAAATATTGATAATTATTACTAAATATTCTACAGTAGCAAAATAAAAGAATATATAGAGCATACTAAGTCTGTTAATATTTTCGCTGAACAAATTTTTTTATAATCCTTTATCTTCATAGCAGCATGGTACTCGCATCCAATGTCAATGGATGGGAAATACCTGCATTGATCGCAGTTATGTTAGTTATAAGCGGGAGGTTTTACACGTCATAAAACCAGGTTAAACCTAGCATTGCTTTTAAAATTTCTGCACCAAGTCATTGTTGTAGTTGCTACATTTTTGTTTGTTGGTTCTAAAGTTTGTCGGTTGTATGATTTTGATTTGTGGATTGTCTTTTTGACAATTTCCTTCATGTTCGGTAGTTAGTCATTACCTACACTGTATAAAAGTAAAAAGAAATAAAACTCATTTTAGATGAAATGAAATGTTCTGTTATCCATAAATGTTTCACATCTTTGTCGGAAACAATATCCGTTACCTCCTCTCTATTTACCGTACTTTGTCTTGATATATGCAATAAGCCGAATAAAATCTGGTACAATTATAATGCCAACAATCGCCGTCAGTACGCAACCGCCCAAAACCCCAATAATGGTAGCAGACCTTCGAGAAATCAGACACCGATACATGGCGTCGTTTGTAAGAGCTCAAATTAGTTATGTTGATCTTGAGACTTAAGCTTAACTTTTCGGCTTCCTGAATAACTTTCACAAGGTCAATTGGTGCTGAACTACTGCAACAGTTGATAGTAGTTGCACATGCTACAATTAAATTAAAATATTAACAAATTGCTCAATAGTTTGTTTGCAATTTAATAGTCAAGGTTTTTATTTTTATTTGCATCGTCTCAAACAGAATTATCTCAGTAACAATTGTCTCTCTAGCATAGTGCACTGAAAGTAAACATTTCTCGTAAGTCATAGCAGATCAAAAAATATTTATTCGCATATTGCAAAATGGAAAATTTTTATTTAAAAATATGCCGCAGCAGGAACGTTTTCTTAATTTTCGTCATTTCAAAATGTTTGCTCAAGCAATCCAGGCGCATTTCTTTCGTCAGTAAAGTCATCCAAAGTTCAAAACACAAAGAAATATGTATTCGCCCCAAAAAATGTCGCAGCTTATAAATTTAAAGGGTTACTAATCCTATTTTTTCTTTTTGTAACCTTATCAACAAAAACAGCATAGACAGGCGACATGCAAAATAATATACCCCCTTGATACCCCAAAAAGAGAAAAACAAAAAACACAAAACTATTCCAGCACAATACAGAACAAATACAAGCGATGCACACTTTTTTGATTTAGTAATTGCAAATGTCATGTACAGTTCCAGTATTCTGTTTCATTTTTGGTAGAGGGTCTCGGTTGCCCAGTGATTAAAGTAGTTCGTCTACTATTGATCACGTGGTCTGTCAACACTGAGGTTGTGGGTTTGTCTCACTGCGGGCAGGGTGTAGTCAACTCCAATCTTGATTGACAAGGATTGCGAGATTTCTTACAAAGCACCGGGATACTTGACGCCATGATATAGCTGAAAATTGATGAACAAAAACATTATGGAAACTTTCTGCATATTATTGTAATCAGCCCTAGTATGTTATAAATATTACGTGATTTTAGTAGTTAGTATATAGTCCGTACTTTGTGACTTCAACATCAGTTCTAAATGCAAATTTTACTGTTTAGTATTTCCAACCCATTTAAATATTTTTTACCTATTTACCTATTTCCGTGGTTGCATCTGTTTTTGTTGCTGCTACTGTGATTCTTAACTTTCCTACAAATGTTGTTGGTATTGGTGCAGTTCTCGTGGCCGTAGTTCCTGCTGTTGTTGGTATCTCTGCTGTTGCTGGCACTATGGGTGTTTTTCCCATGGTCGTAGCTCCTGCTGTTGTTGTTTGTGTGGTTGTTGGTGCTTCAGTTGTTGCTGGTACTTTGAGTGTTGTTGTCATGGTCGTAGCTCCTGCTGTTGTTGCTTCGGTGGTTTGTGGAGCTTCTGTTGTTGCTGGTACTATGAGCGTTGTTCCCATGGTCGTAGCTCCTGCTGCTGCTGCTTGTGTAGTTGTTGGTGCTTCTGCTATTGCTGGCACTCTTGTTTCTGGTACTATAGTTGCTGATCTGGTGATTGTAGTAACTGCATCTACTGTGGTTGTTATTCTCTGCTTGCAAAACGTCTTTTGAGGAGCTCACGGAGTCGAATATCAAGCCTTCAATTATGAAATATATTTCAATTTAAGTTCAACTACTAAATAACTAACCTCTTTTAAATTATCGGAATGGCCGATTTTAGTGGCTTCTTTGCTATGCAGGCAAGCCAAGACAAAACATTTTCATATTTGTATGTTCATTTATGATAAGACTGTGTTGTCAAATTAGTACTAAATATTAATTAGAGTGACTACTAGGCGTTTTAGTAAATTTTAAGGAAAAATGTTTATTATTTAGTGCCTCTCAGCAGGAAACAGTCTTTCAATATAAATTTTTATGTGTTAGGTGTAAACGAGACCGATGTATTTTCAAGTGTCTCTCTGAATGAACGGTATTATTGTAATATTTGAGCCAGTTTAATCAGAAACTAGAAAATGTCGATGTTTGCTAAAGGAAACTAAATATAATTCCGATTAAATTCCAATTCGTGTTGTGGGTGGAGTTGGGGATAGAGACGTATACCCCAAAAGTCTATGTTTGCTATGGTAAGCCCCAAGTATCATAACATGTAAAATATAGGATGCCCAATGGTGATGAAGATACTGTGAAAGTTCCATTAAATCAAAGTCAGTGGTGTAGGAAGAGTAACAAACACTATATAGTGTAACGAACAGACAGACACCCCCATCTATATGTAGCCGCACGTTTCAAGCGGGAGATAATAAATAACGCAATAGGTAGGAAGTTACAGCACACCTGACATCAGAACAACATATATTTGATTGACTGTTTCCTACTGACTTGTGTAATTGAATTAGGTGGCCTAACAGAAAAGGTATCCGTCAGTTATCCTAAAAACATGTATGTACTAATATTTGATGCGTATTTCTTAGTAGGTTGCAACAGGAAGTACATTCTTACAAATGCTCGCAAAACTATTTATGTTCACAATAAACTTACATTTCTCTGCAAACGACGTTGATATTTAAAAGTCAGGACTGGTTTGCTTGACTGTAACTAAAAAACAATCAATAGAAAACGTTCAGAGGTATACGGTTCAAGATAAGTACTTTCAAGGAAAAATACATGAACACACTAGTACAGTATTAATGATTGGTCTATTAAATTAGTGTAAGTAGTGTTTCAGCAATATTTATGATCTGGACAATCAATAAGCAACACACATATGGAAAATGGAGAAGGATGGGAAGCGAGTGAGCTTTTAAATTTTTGTAGTATAGTAATGTCATTTTTTCTACAATTACAAAGATTTCTTTAGCATGCAAGCCGCGTGAGACTCGGGTCCGCATCCAGGAATTCTGACAATAAGGAGTTTTACACACAACAGACCGAAATTATAAACAGAATATTGTAAATCAGTAACGACGTGCAAATTTTATATTTACGTACATACATTAAGCAGTGAAGATTATGTATTCTGCTATATTGTACAGAAAGGTTATACTCACCATAATCAAAGCTTTATAATTCTGAATTGTATGAACAGTATTTTTCTTGTGTTGCCATGCACAGAAAGTGTAACGAACAAAACGCATTTTAAAATAACGAAGTATCTTGTTTTATTTATAGTACATTTATATGGTCAGTTGGCGAGTATCAACTTCAACTGTTGTGTTAGAATTATTATCGATTGATTATTTCTTAGACTAATAAAACATTTAGTTAACACTATTTCAGCTATTTTCAGGACGAGAACAAGTGAATAAGACTACGTCAAATGGAAAAAGGAATGCCCTATCGGTGCACTAGAAAAGTATAGCATTAGGTAAGTACGAGGATTTTACCTGTTGTAGAGGCTACAATAAAGCTTTCTGTCAAAGCTTCCAAAAGGACCTTTATCGTGATTGTAGCTGGATATAAGAAAGACTTCCCATGGAGCTGCATAGCAGATAAGGGAGTCTTATTAATAATAATTGTTGCAGCGTTAGTAGGTTATAATGAAAAAAATCTGATCATGTACTTGTACGATTAAGCTCACTTTGTAGAAATTAAAAAATAAGCAGACTCAATATAGCTGCAATAAAGACTGAATCTCTGTCCCTTCCAAATACTTTCCGGTTGTAGTTCAAATGGTCCCGTTAGTTTATTATTTGGGGTTGTTTTGTTTGTTAACTAGTTCTTGTCAAGAATACTGCTCGCTGGGCGATACACAACAGAAATCATTCAATCAATGTGTGCAAGAGGCGTGGCATTCATAACACGTAACTCACTTTAGAAGCAAAAATGTTCGCATATAAAGTGACAGACCTCAATGAAAGGGCCTCCCCTAAAGTCTAAACGGAGATGAGCTAAAAAGTTTTATGTCCCGTGAAACTTTCCGGGCATCCAACGATTAATATCAAAATATTGCAGTAAAAAGATAGCGGGAGTCAGAAAAAAACATTATTTTAAATTGGTTGTAAATCATTGAGATTATTAATTTTGGGCATACTTTATTTATTTTTGAAATACAGTTTTAAAGGTAAAGTTACTATTACCCACCCCTGTACAGTAGTTAGAAGCTGTTTGATTAATTATATATCTAAAGGTAAACCAAGGTAAATGTAAACAACACGTATCCTCTTTATTGGAACGGTTTCAGATAAAACTTTTATCGATACAATTTCATTTAAGTACAACAATTTAATGAGTCACAATTTTTCGAGAACAAGTTTTTATAATACTTACCATTAATTCCCTCTGTTTTGACAAAGGTTATGTACCCATCAGCGAGACGAAGTAAAATATTCACGGGAACGCTCAAGTTTCCTAGGCGGTACGTACTGCACACTGACGTATTAACATTATAATCCGAAGCGAATACATCAAGTCACATCTCAACTCTTTTGCTACAGTTTTCTTTAGTTTCATCAGAAAACCGTTCCATTAATGGAAGATTTGAACTCAAATGTGTATATCGAGAGTTGTCTTTCTTGGAATTCTTCCACTGTTACATTGCCTATAAAAATGTTATAATATTCGTAATGTATCAGATGTTAAGGTGTAACCTGGAGTGAAGTTGAGCCAATGGGCGTGATGTGAAGTAGTATGGAGTTGTTAAGATGGTTTTGATTTTGGTTACTTACGGTTGAAAAGTGAATGTCGCTTCCTCGAACTATTATTACGTCTTATTTTACAGCTGTTACGTGACAGCGGTTCTTAATTCATAGAATAATGATTTATACACTCTCTTAGCATTATGGATCTTCGTTTCCTTATAATATGATTAGCTGAAACCTATATTGAACCAAAGCTAATGGGTGTAATGTGCCTTAGCCGGATTTGGTATAACGTTTTGGAATTTTGATAATAAAAGGTTTTGAAAGGATTGCCAGTTTTCCTACCGCAGGTCGGGGGTTTTCTCCGGGTAGTCCGGCTTCCTCCTCCAATAAAAACTGGACGCCATTATATAGCTGAAAAATTGCTGAAAGTGGCGTTAAACACCATCAAACAAACAAACAAACCTAAAAGGTTTTGAATATTTTAATTATTACCATATGTAAGACATTGGCATAGAAAACCATTTAAATCACTGCAACGTGTCCAAAACAATAAATCTTCATAAGTTGATCCTGACATATTTAACGCCAAACACTGTTGTGGTCCTAAAGGCAGATTAAAATCAAAGACAATGAGAGAGTCTGTAATTTATTTGCATGACGAAGAAGAATCGACCATTAAAGCCATTGTTTCATTTGACACCACACCAACCCATACATGCCGCCCCACTGGCCTGTTAAACAAGAATTAAATAGATATAGTAGATATAAATAGATAAAATAGATAATATAATACATATGTGCCTCCACTTGCAACTACATATTGTGGATATTTATCGACAATGCTTCTCCTAAATTTGAATAATCAGTGGTTTTCTACATCTGTTGTGTTGACAAGAAACAAATTTAGAATTAAATTGGTATATTTGGCACTTCCCTATGATCAACCAAAATTACGGATAGGAGATGTCCTCTTTTTGACGGGGTTGTCAGGTTATAATGCTTGGCAACAGTGGGTACAATTTCCTGTATATTGGTCCATGTATAACTTTTAAGATTGATCTTAAGTTTTTATATGTCTAAGAGGCATTAACATACATATATCTTAAAGATTGTTTGTTTGTTTGAATGTTGTTAAACGTCACTTTCAGCAATTTTCAAGCCATATCATGGCGTCCAGTTTTTATAGGGGTCGGAAGCCGTTTTACCCGGATAAAACCCACGAACTTCGGTAAGAAAACTGGCAATCAAGATTGGAGTCGAGTGCACCCTGACCACAGCGAGACTCGAACCCGCAATTTAAAGAAGAAATATATAATATATTTTTTTTGTTTTTAGAACTTACCATAATTGATTTTTCAGATAGATTCGATTATAAAAAAGAATGTTTTTGAAAGAAGACGATTGTATCGTATTATACAATTCTACGCCGTAGAAGCGACAAAGATCAAAGGCATCACTCCAAATAACTTGAAGTAAAACTGCTTCATAGTTCCTTGTCTGAAATGCGTGACCATAGTAACCTGCAAAATATATACACACACAAACGAGGTATTATTTAACAATATTGCTTAAAATTTTTTCTACTGAACGACTGTGAACATACTGTGAGGGTTCAGAGGGCTCGACCCACAGAGCTGCCAACACGTCCCCAGGTAGCAAATTGGACCTCTTGTTTTTGGGTGGTTTCAGGTCACAATACGGAAAGCCTGAACGTTGACCACAGTAGGTATCGGTTTGGAGAGTGCTACGTTTCTGGCATGATAAAGTCCTCTTTTGTAGATGTCGATAAGGGAGGCTCGCTTGAGCCGCTACAAAACACTACATTTTCCGCCCCTACCAATGCCCATTTTTTTCCAGTGTCATTCAAAATTTTTGCCCTTTGGTCCATCTTTACTGAATTGATTTATTGTTTGTAAAGTTAACTTGTTCTAGTCTAGTATGACTGAAATAATGCTCGCTGGACGTATAGCAAACATCCAATCAATTAATGATACTAAACGGTTGTATGGACTACCTTCAATTTAGTATTAAACCAAGTTCGTAGTTATTGTTGTAGGCAACATTATTATCAGAGAAATAAATAAAATGGTGGAATCTGGAGAATCGCACTTGTTCTGTTCTAATCTCATTGCTTATGGTAAATTTATTTGCCAACACAATTACAATGCAGAACAAATAGATGTAGCATCAGGTGCAAAGTTCCCTTACACAGAGATCGAGAACTGGCGAAGAACTGATGCAAGCTGTATTTATAACAGGTTGTAGGCCTAAACTATCTGTATATCTGGCATGAACGACAAAGCTGCAAATGTGCGTTTCTAGGCTTCAGATAAGGAAGGCAGTCTTAGAACGGAAAAAAGAGGGATACACAGACCATAGTTTGGTAATCACTACACTCTCTGAACTTTATCCGTCCATTTCTTACTAACTTATATTACATTTCTAGTTTTCAGTCAAAATATTCTGTTCATTGGTCCATTCTATTCTGTTTTTAATTGTTTGTAGCTTGTACTGGCCCAGAAGATAAAATTAGTATGGCTGGACTTGGATAAGCAGCAATGAACACAATTGCGCTCATTCACCTATAGTATCTATAGCTATTTATAGTTGGAACTCAATTTATTATTTGCTTACTGGTAGTCGCATGAAACTTTGTTGTAATGCTCAGTTGTGTTAGAACATTAATCCTTCAATTGGTTCATTAATTTTACTGCAACAATTCGTGCACCAAACAACTAGAATGAACTTTTACTGGCAAAAATTAATTGCTTACCATTTACTGTTTCTCCAAAATTTCCATTTACTTGAAATGCTACAAAGAAAAACGTTTAAAGTCAACAACAAATAACAAGAACGATCTATGGCATGTAGCTATAAAGGCTTAAAAAGAGACCAAAAGTTTATTGTGTTTTAGATTTTCTTCAAATATATAAAAGCAAAGTGTCAGTACGAATACAATAGTTTGTATTAACGTTTTACGGACGGATGGGTCAAGACAGTTTGTATCGAAATTAATGTTCATGTCTTTTATTGCTGCAAACAGTATTTATTAGATATATAAACACTGTTTTAACAAAGCGCTTAAGTACAAATAAATGAATAACAAAATTGCATGCTAATATATAGTGTAGCCTTTATACTTTATAAAATGATTGTAGTTATACTATATAAAGCCATTTTATTGTCATTGTTCTCGGTGTAATTATTAACCATAACACAATTTTGACTAAATTTTAATAAATATATTTTTTTTAATTTTCAAGTTTTATTTGTATCTGTGAATAACTTTTGGAGATACTCATACAACTCTGGTAAACCCTGATATTTGATCACTCATGTACTATACAGTCCAGTCAATATCATAGCAATCAACTGTGAGCTGAAGTATTTGGTCAATTAACGGTGTAATTGGCAATGAAAGTAATCATTATTTTAAATTAAAATTCCACCGTTTTGAAGTTAATGTATTTCTTGGTAAATATCTGACAGCAATTAACAAAATGTTTCACACCTTATTCTGTCCGAACACAACTAAATTGTACAAAAAAAAATGCATTTTCGACGTCAAATATTTAAATTGCCATTTCAATTGACTCTGTAAAAACCAATTTTAGTGAGCAATAATTTTTGCAAAATCTGAAATAATTTTGTAAACAGTTGCTTTATTGCACATATATAGTTAACATATTTGTTTCTCAGCAAGAAAGATAGTACGTACACTAATTCGAGATTTGAAACTCGAGTAAAAATGATGTTTACACAAGAACTTATATTACAGGCTTTATATGAAAAACCTAGAGAATATTTTAATATAGAAGGACCTTGTCATTAAAAATAATTGTAATTAATGCACAGCCGTTGATATCATTTTGACTATCAAATGTTGTTCGGCAAATTATCAATAGCAGTAAATATAAACATTGAAAAATAATATCATTGTGTGACAAGAGCGATATTGTGTGGACTATTTATTGTGATTCGTTGCAAAAATCATTTTTCATGTAGTAACAACGATTTATATATTAATAAAATACCTTTTTATCACATATCATTTCTTATCTTATGTCTGAATTTTCAGTCAACAAAGGATGGTTATAAAGATTCTCCAGTGGGTTGGAAAAACTTCATCTACCTAAAGAACGCTCAGATCTTGGTCATAGATGTATGCATACTGTTACACATGTATATGAATATTTTAAATGTCAAGTTCCTGGTACAAATACATGTACAGCAACAGATATTAGGCGTGCGAGTTAAGCTAAAGTTCAGGCAGGGCGAGCTTTACTTTTAACTTATTTGACAATGATGACTTGTCCTGCCGACGTTCAGCATAATCATTGGTTAGTCCCAAGTCCTTCCTAATAAACTGGAAAGCATTATATACCTTAACCAATTGCTGAAATTTGCGTACAACACTATTCAAACACGTATTTATAGCGATACCATATAGCGTTTGCCAAGCCGAAACTTTTCTATACTACAAAGGTTAAAAAAGTGGAAGCGATGATAAAGCTGAAAAAAGTGCATCGATTTCCGATCCAACAAACTAAAACACTTAGTCATTTGTCTAAGGTATTTAAATCGTTGTCCGTAGACCAATCCCAATGAAAATAGAAAACAATACATGTAATATGATCACTTAAGTACATCGTGTTGTCGTCTTTATTAATTTAAGATAATAAAATTATTCCTTAAAACAATCTGAAAACTAAGTACAGATGACGATGTTTAAAATCGTTCTCCAAATAATACTCTGGGACCATATTGTTAGGGTTCACAGTTTTCGACCCACAAATAAGCCCAGCGCGTCACCAGGTGACAATAGAAAAGAACCTTTAGTTGACAGTTGTCAGATTATAATAAAGAAAGCCTGGACGCGGACCGTTGTGGGTGACGTCTTTGGAAAGTTCCATGCTTCTTGCACGATAAAGATTCCTTTCGTAGACTTTGAAAAAGAGTAGGATCATTGAAACAGCTACAAAATGCTAAATTCTCCGCCCCTACCCAATGTTCCATACTTTTTCAATGGCGGTCAAATTTTGTACCTTATGTCCCATCCCTTAATTTTTCCATTGATTTATTGTTTGTTGAGTTGTTCCTATCCTAAATAAAGCTGAAAAACAGATTTCTGCACATGAAGCATACAATTGATTAATCAACCAAATATGTACATCGTTATCCTAATTAGAAATAAAATATTTGGAAGGAAATGATATAAACATAATATGTACAAGTGAAATAAGATATATAACTGTAAATTTTACCTTGTAGACTAATTGATAGAAGTAGATATATAATAGTCATGTCTGTCTATTTTTTAGTCCAGAGGAAATGAAAATGAAGTTACATCGATGAAAAAAGGAATTCTAAAATAAAAGCAACCGTTTCTGGGTTATATGTTCATAATAATTAAAGTATGACGTCTTGTCACGTTTAATATTACCAACGCTGAAATGGCCATGTTTAATGAATAAAATAATTCAATAGAATTTTGTTGAAAGCAAATATTTATATTTACCGATTTTTTTTTCTTGTGAAAATTACAACGGCATTAATTGCTGTGTCAAAGATTTAAGTTCCTCATTATAAATTGTTGATGTTTTCTTAAATTTAAGAAATTCAGAAGAACGATAACGTCAATTAGCCGTAGATTTATAAATATGTGTTTCTCATCTTAGAAAAATACGTTAAACTCACTTTCAACCAGTGTTACATCAATACCGAGCCAATAATACTTACAAACATATTTTTTTGATTTTGTAGTTAAATGTTTGCACTGTGTTAGGTCTGACGATAAACATCTTCCTTGGTTCTTTTTTCTTCCATAATTGGTTTGGAAAAAACATTTGCCTCAGTGACACTCTAGATTATTTGTCCTGCTTATTCCATGCTTTTTCTGATTTCAAAAATTAGAACAAATGGGATCTTACATTGGTATGAGTAAATTTTGGAGATTGGAGAAATCCAATAATCCTCGTTAACTAATGTAAGATTCTGTTTCTCTAAATTTTAAAAAATAGCAAATTTGCGATATTAAATACAAATTCTCCTAACCCAATTTTGTTGTCACGCTATAAATGAAATTGTTTCGTTTATAACGTTATTATTTTTGTTTATTAAGTTTTAAACCAAACAACAGCTGGAAGCCACATATTCACTATGTTTTATACACAGGTCAAGATGTAAGAGTATTGCGTTAAAATTAGAGAACACAAGTTATATAGTTTTAAATTTAAATAACCATGACAAAATTGTTCATAATTCAATTACCAATGATGTTGAAAATATTGTACACACTTTTGACTTTCTTGTATTGCATAGCGGCTATTTAGTCAACGATAAACTGCCCCGTGCGGGATCCGGGTGGCTAAAAGAATAGACCGCAGTCGCGCTAGCTTGTCGTAAAAGGCGACTAAATAGCGCCCAGTACCCTGACCGGCGTGTCAGGTCGGTTTGCCTAAAGACCGACTGGGATATGTGCCCCAGGTGGTTGAATGGGGTAACCCTGGCAAGCTGGGGTTGTCAGGCCATAATACGGAAAACCTGACCGCAAACCATATTAGTGCACCGTGTTGGGAAATGCCACGTTCCTCGCACGTTAAAGAACGCTGCTGTAGTATTCGCTATGAGTAGGGATTTCGATCCCGCTACAGGAGGCTAAATTGCCCGACCCTATCCATCCTCCCATTTGCCAGTGGCAATCTAAAATCCGTTACCCCTTTTTTCCTTGTGTCCCATCCCATTTTCATTCATCATCATTTCATGTTCATTTTATCATCCATTTCATGTTCATCGCCTGAATATAGCTGAAATATTGCTGCTCGGGCGTTAAACACCATTAATCAATCAATCAATCAACGATAAACTTTTCAGTTACACATGTATTCAAAATAAACTTAATGTCACCACTGCAAGGTACTTATAGCACATATCAAAGAAAACTAGGACAATTAAAACGAAGCAAATAAGTAAACGCTAAAGCAGACATTTGACTTCATATCGACTGTAATGCATTAAGTAATTTTAAAAGATAGCTTGGAGGCTACACAAATGTAGCTTTTTTCTCAATGTTTGATCTAGGCGGAGACAAAAAGAGGTTCCACTATTCATATTGGAGTGAATAAATGTAATAACAAAATAACGAGGCAACTTTCAAGAAAGACAATACACAAATCAAATTCCAAGAAACCGGTAAACTCGAGAACCAACAACTGAAAATGAAGCAACTGCAGGAATGGTCCCGACTTTGTTCCGGCATTTCAAAATAATGGTGGTTAAACCGTGTTTTATGACATGCCAAACACTCGCTACCATTATTGTACTGTGTGAGTTGGTATGTTAGTGAAAAAGGGGTTGGGTATCAAATATCAGTAGGTGTATACAATTTTCATCACAACACAAATGTACTGAAAATTCGGAAAAACTATCTACAATCATATTATCACACGAGATAAAATATCTATCAACAAAAACATGATATCTGTAGTAAAATCAAGGGTACTATAAACCCGCTTATCGCTGTAGCATAACTTGCCTTTTTGTTCTTTAGTAGAAAAATGCGTATTGTTGTAATCCAAAACTGCATACTTTGTAGTCATATTTGGAAGCGAAGGCTTTATGTATTATTTCTTGAACATGGTATTTCAGTTTATCTCGAGGCAAGGTAGGATAACGAGTTGAAAATATAATGTCATCAAAGATACCAATCTAGCAATATTTACTACGCCAGACGCGCGTTTCGTCCAATTGAATATCAAAGGTTTTAACTGATAAAATTTTAGATAGCCATGTTGATTTATTATCCAGAAGATTTGTTTAGACTTTTTGGAATCTACATCATGATTGGTATTACTTCGCAAATAAACAGTTTCATAGTATTTTAATTGTCCTTCTTTCACTGCAGACAATATCTTAGTCAACTTTATTGACAACTCTTCCGTATGGCACGTAGATGAACTGGCTATGTACCTTTCAATGTAAGGGATTTTTATGTAAGTTTGGATTTTTATGTTATCCAGTACAAGTATGGCAAGTCGTCAGACGCTTTGTGTTAACGAATATTCAAAGAAGTCATGAAGAACTTAAGGTTGCCAGGATTTCATCTTTGTGAAATGAAGTACGTTTGTATGTGGAACTAACAGAGTTATCATTGATGCGAAGCTCTTTTACGAGGCATTCATAGTATTGTGAGTTACATACACACAATGTTGTTAGAAGCTTTGCCTGCATGGACACCAAAATATTTGTCATGGAAGAAAGTGAGACAACCCAAAGCATCCTCGTCTGTGAATTCAGATTTTGGTCGATCATTGATGCAATGTCTAAAATGCTTAATGTTACGTTGTACCAAAGATCTTTTTGTCCTTACCCAGATGACAGTGCATCTAGTCCTAGACCTTCTTCGATTTCTCTATGAATCTACTCCTGGGCATAGTCTTTGACTACATCCATAATAGTTTTTAAATTTTAATTCAGGTCTACTGATTGAGGTTTTCATTTAGGACCACGAGAAATTTGAGATTCTCGTGGTGAATGATGTACAGATCACCACTAATGCCATGACCAGAGGGGTTTTTAATGGAAGGACAATGAGAATAAGTGAATTTGGTAGGTTTGCTTAGTTATGTTGCAATGTCAAGGTACTGTATTGCTTGTTTGTAATTCAAAGATTTTATGTGCCAATGTTTTTTTCGTATCTTTATAATTATAATTGAAAATGTGATTATTCATTTATGGAGCAAAAGCACCCGTAAGTTTTATACATATTGTCTGCAATTAATCTGTTTCCATGGTTTCATAAAGATTTTTTTCTTTTCTCCGCCGCTCAGTTAACATATCTACAACAACTAGTTACTTAATACTTGATTCATATTCATGCCATTCTTTACAACACAAATACGTAACAATATTTTCTAAGATCAATAAGAGAAAAAATTACTAATACGTGAAATAAATAAGCTAAATAATCCAGAATGCTATTTTGTACCTCAATTGATTCCCTTTAATAAAATTACGCACGTCAACCCCATTTGAATTGTTCATAATGACATGGTTACGAACACAAATGTTAAAACTAATGAATTAGGTGTTGTTGAGATATCAATTAAGCGTAGAAATATACATTTATTAAGTAAATCATGTAAGTAGTTTAATACCAGATAATTGTTTAAAAAAGCACTGGGTTTAAATCGCTACAAAAATATGCAATGATATCAATGAAAAAATGAGATACATGAAAATAAAATTAAACCTGTGTAAAAAAAACGAAACGTGTCTTTATTCGTTCTATACTAAAAGTAGACAGTACGGTGGATTTGAATTACACGTCTACGAGTTTTTTTATAACAAATTTTGATATTTCCGCATTATAAGTGTCGTAGCTCCAGAACAACAATTAATCAATCTTATTTAAATCTAAATTCGAATTCAGTCTGTGTTTAGTGGTCCCAGAAACATTTCAAATGATTTGTTCAAGTCTTCCTTAAGGTATCATGCAAAAAACAATTCGTACGTACGTTCGTGCGTAAGTACAACCCGAATCTTAATGCCCCTGTGAATATCGGCGATGGCATTTAATCATTTTACGTGCAAGATTCTCTATTATCACCGCTCGAAAGTTCACGCGCTCCATTGAAGGTTTCCATAACATTCCAAAGTTCGTTTTGTTTCTAAAAAAAGTAGTTTTCCTTACCTGTCTACTTTAGTTGCCAAATCAAATTAGGTGGTGTCGGAACGATAAGTCAATGACCTGTCGCAATCGTAATAGGTAATAAGAAATTAAAAACGACGACAAGTTAATTTTGACCATCAAACTGAATATAAAATTTCAATTTGTTTTATACATATGTGGAAATATTCATCACTTTGTTAATTGCTATAGCTACAATCTCTAAAACTTGATATAGTATTTAATTGATAATCCCAGTAAAATCTGTGGATATCATATAATTTGCTTCGTTTTCGTGAATTGTGTTTAAATCTACTTTTAGCAATTTCACAGCGATATCATGGCGTCCAGTTTTTATTTAAAAAAAGAAGCCTGAGAACCCAGAGAAAACCCCCGACCTTCGGTAGGTGTCAATTAAGATTTGAGTCGAGCGCACACTGCTCGCAGTGAGACTCGAACCCGCAACCTCAGTGTTCACAGTAGACAAACTACCTTAATCTCTCGGCCTGCAATGCCCCTATCATATAATAAAACCAACTTTATACTTTTTTTTAATTCGTTATCAATCAAAGAAAGATAAGATGTACCGCGGACATCGGCCGCAACAAATATCATCTTTATTTGATTATAATAATTATATACTAATGCATATTCAATTATTACGCAATCTTCATTCTGATTAGAAAAATCGCAAACTCGTGCAATTTTTCGAAGGACAATATTCATGCAATAACACTATATTATGTGATATTTATCAGCAAATTGTGAAGACATAATTTCTTTTATATAAAAAGAAAAAACCTCTATCCATGGTTAGGGTAGGTTGTGTTGTGATTTCAATCAGATAAAAAAATGTATCGAAGCTTAAAGCACTTGTCTGGTCGCGGTGCATGTTCATCCTCCTCAAAATAAAGTGGATGGTTATTTTGATTTTAATGGCTGTTCTGAAATTGTATGTGCATATACTCAACAAAAAAGTTGAGGACCACTTTTTTCTAAAAACAACAATTCATAGCGTATTGAAAAATTGTAAATCTTAAATTTTCTTAATATTGACCGGCAATAAATAAAAAATTGTTGCACTACAGTGCATCTTTCTATTGAAAGCAATGATAAATCGAATCAAGCCTGCAATGAATAGACGTGTATTTTTAGTTTCGAAATTGAAAACTTATTTTTTAACAGAGATTTATTAGTATTTGCTTGATATTTTAAGTGCATTAGCATTAACTGACAATCAACACACTTTAAAATGCCAGGCAAAAACATTTGATTATAGAGGAAGCATCTTGAACAATCAGATATATACTAACAGGAGTTTCACAACGTCATGTGACTTTACAATTTATTGTTAGCCATAACGCGATTGATGTTTGTGGGCACGTTGCCAGCAGAATGATAGCGCTTATAGCTAGGTGGTGGATAAGAGAAGTCCTCTCATTGGAGGTTTGCAGATTATAATACGGTAAACCTAACCATGGACCATTGAACGAGATTAACATATTGTGTAGATTTCGAAAAAGAGTAGCTTTATTGTAGCCGCTATCCCTTTATAGTTTGATCTATTGTTTGTTAACTTGTTCTCATCCCGAGTATAGCTGCAATATTGGTCGCTGGACGCTACACAAACAACCATCAATCAATGATAGAGTTTGACAGTACACTTCTGTGATGGTAGAATAACAGGTTGGAGACAAAAGAACGAGCGTTTTTAAGGCTTCTTTATAGCAGAGCGTGACCTATTCCGTGGTGGTTCGATTTTGGTTTGAGCTGGATTAGATATACTATAGCAACAATCAATCAATCAATCTAAGTAGTTAGAAACGGATGGTGCCCGATATCAAGATGAAATCCTAGCCCGATATGTCAAACGTTTACTTAGGCAATAAGAGATGCCTTAATACTGTTGGACGTTAATGCAAGACTCCATCGTGCTAGAGTGGTCAACGAGTATCTTCAACAAGAACCTATTGAGCGCATAGTGGCCAGCCACGTACCTGCGGCTTCCAAAATCGTTGCACAGAGGTCATGTCATTCGTGCTCGACGTGGACATGCCCACTAATAGCTCCGAACTTGATGAGACTTTCAGACATATCAATTGAAATCGTTGTTGTTATAAAATTTGTGACTACATTTAAAAGTTACAACTAAGAATTCTCCGCCTTTCGATTGAATTTCATGAAACGATTATAGTTTTGATAAAAAAATGTCTTATGATTCAAAATACCTTTATTTATTATTCTTATTATTTTGTGATATACAATAAATTAAAAAAATTTCTAGTGGTCCTTTTTCTTTTTGAGTATATTTTATTTTGGGTGATCTGTATTAGTTCAAAATATACGAGTTTAAATGAAGATCGCATATACTTGTTGTAGCATATTTATTCTATGGTAAGTCAAATCAATTCAAAACAATGTATAAAAAACATCACATCACATTAGGAGCAGGCCAACGGCATTTTGTAGCAGCCCGGTCGCTACAACGACACACCTGTCGAGCCATTCGACGAGGTATTTCCATAGCCCAACGTAGATCTACCAACGCGGTGAAGTTAATGTAATTATAACACATGCAATCTTCCGACAGAGCCTACTCAATTGGCAGGTTATGATGAAAGATACCAAAGATACCACCAATACTATCATCATTATCTTTGAACATAACGACAACATATCTTTACAAGTAAATCAAATCAGTCTCGAGAATTTAAAAACATGATAGGTTTATCTTAATACCATGTTGCAGTATATCCCAAACAAGCACAACGTTGTTCAAATATATAAAATAGAACTCTAAAATCTACTAAAAGTATTAAACTAAAAGTAAAAGACTAAAAGTATTAAGTATCTCGTTTGCGGAATGATTGAGGGAGAAACTGGAATATTGGATGCTGCCAAGTAGTTTACATAAAAGAATGACTAAAATCGACAGTTTATGTTAACACACCTTTACATTTATTATATCTGATTAATGCTTAGTTGACTAGTATTTCGTCATGAAAAAAAAGATCACAATCAAAGAATAATACTTTTAAACAAATGTTAACGCATATGCATGTTATAAATCACCATCCATACTTGTGTGCTTCTAGATCCGGTTTACTTCTATAAGGTTCGCTAAGAAATTTCCTTTCGTGTTTTAAATGAGTCAATGAAGGTATGCTGATGTTGGGTAAACTAAGAGTTGAATCTTCAACACATGACTTTCTAAAACAATTAAAAAACTATTTAAAAAATAAAACAAAATCATATCTTAGATTTATCTCGATCAAGACAAGACTGTACGCTATTTGTCATATTTTTTAGAGTTAAAAACCTCAATATAATTATCCAAAAGACTTTTACAAAGTTATATACGTTATGTTAAAATGAATTTACCCTAAAACGGATTAAATACCAATATCTTAAAATTGGTGAACTTAAGCATTCTTAAAGTTAAATCTCGTTTGCTGAATGATTGAGGGAGAAACTAGAATATTGGATGCTGCCGAGTAGTCTACATAAAAGCTTTTTTTGATACCTTAGCTCGACCCGTTGTTTTGCTTGTATTTTATATCGTATCATAAATGATAATGAGGCATTTGTAAAGGTCTGTAAAAAGTTTTGGTTCATTCAAAAATGTATTTAAAACCATTTGTGTAATAATGACCCAAAGACACTTAGTAACAATTACTGCTTATTGTTATATTATTATTTTTCTGTCGCAATTATAATTATCATTTATTTATATCCAGGTACTCCATCTGCTTCAAATACTTGAAGCCACGACATAGCTGACAAATTGCTGCTGCAAGTTGCGTTAAATACCATTCAAACAAACAAACAAACAAAATTAATATGTTTAGACAAAATCGATAAGGCACAAGAAATGAATTTTGAACGACCACATTTCTCCTATAGCGAGCATTGGAGATCGTATGAGGAGTCGTAACAAAAAATATGTCGAAACAAATGGCTTAAAAAATTTATTTTTCAAATATGATTCATTCGTTGTTATTTTATTACGAATCACTTATGCATTTAATACGTTCATCGTAAACATGTTTGTGCTCAATTTATTTAAAGTGGCAATCTCCATACAATTGTGTTTTTGGTGCAAAATGTATTTATCGGAAGCTGCGATCTATTAATAACTAAATTAAACAATAAATAAAAACATACAAATTATGTTAATTAGTTTAAACATAATTTACGATTTGTTACGGTTTTACCCCTCTATGTTGTCAAACGTTCATTTGAATTTTTTTGATCGCGTAAAAATAGCTTTGAGTATATAGAATAAATAACTTACTTAGGTCTTAGGTGTTTCCATATACAAATTCCAATCGCAAGTAAAATAATTATAAAAACAGCAGCCGCAACACTAACGCAAACCCAGAGTGTTTTCTTGGAATCTTCCTGTGCATCTAAATAAAATCAGAATACAAATCAGATATAAAAAGAATATTGTTAGTTAATTGTTTCATAAACTATGCTCAAAGAAGCAATGTTTTCAACATTTATATACTGTATAGTTTGTCACATATAACTGGTTTTAGGTTTAGTTCACAAATAGGAGATAATAAAATTATAAAACACTGTACCTTCATTATTGTTTATTAGGCTTTAGACATCAATCATTAATCAAGATGCTTTTTAAATACAGTTCAATTTATTATTCATAAGGCATGAGTTATACACAATAGTGGTGAAGTCTGTTGTAGTGCAATTAAGAACAACTTTTTAAATACTTTTTTATCAAAACACTATAACAGTGTCTCTACATAATTAAAGAGATAGTAATACAAAAATTCAATCAAAACGATCAGTCTTTTCCTTATTGACATACCTGAAGCTTTCGTCAGACAAGAATCCTACAAATGAAGACAAAATTATTAAAAACACGATACAATATAATTCGAGAAACATTTCTGAAACATTAGCATTACTGAACTCTACTAACAAAAAAGCAACTCTCTGTGAAAGTTTAAGCCCTTCTTATCTGGGACATTTGTCCTATCATACATGTAATTGGTCCATACTTTTCTTTAACTTCACTATTAAAAGTAAATAATTATTTAAGCTTGATACATAAAAATGAACTATATTTTATGTATTTAATTTCTAAACATTGCAATTCCACATAATATTTAAATCAGTTACCTTTTGTTTACACATCATAGAAGTAATATTACACTCGTAGCACAGTGAATCATAAATTAGTGTTGTCAATGGTTCAGAATAGTTTTTTCCATTGTTTGAGACCGATATACGATATCCTGTAGCTATGACGTCAAACTGAATCGATCTCTTCTTCCTCGACTCGGGTAATTTACAGTACATTAAAAATGAACTGCTATATGTACCAACATGGCTAAATGTATCACCTTCAACTACTGTTGCGGTAGTACCAATTGATTTGAGCTGTAAAATGTCAGATATAAACGCATTATACAATGGGTGTCAAATGTTTAGCTATCAAATTAAAACTGGCGAAAAAAATAGATTAAAATGTGCATAAGCATTCAAAATATTGACAACCCAACACTGTCATTACTTACCCGTACACTCCAAATTTATGACATAAATTAAAAAGTGTGTTAAGGTATCCGGACCATAATTGACCACGTGATCATATTTGATGTCCCGGATGTCCATTGTATTTCAATGGAGCAGACCTCGGTAATTTCCGGCAAACATCGGAAATACTATGTGAGTAACTAACTTTTTTTGCTCAGAAATGTATACATTGACTCAAAATATTTTATTTGTATCATTAATTGGCAATACATTGATTGAATAAAGCTGTATTTCTTTGTCGAAAAATGAAATTGAACCGTGACTTGAATTATGGGTCGGATACCTTAATTTAGTTAACGTTACAGATGTAATCACAACCACAGAGTGTTTTCTTATATGTTTTATGTTTACACTATGAATTTATGGTATGTATATTTCAAGAAGTAAAAACACCTACTGAAAACGAAGTAAACATGCACATCAGACTTGATTCCTTAACAAAGTCTCTTCCAGGTATAACAAATGTCTTGCATGGTTTCGTTTTAGAGTCACATAAACCGTCAAAGGCATCCTTTTCAACATAAGGCGCTTGAGACAAAACTATCGAACACAGTTCTCCGTAAAACCCTGGAAAGCACTGGCATTGCCCTGAATAATTATTTAAAGATTACATAAAAATAATACACAAGTTTGAATCGGAAAAATTGATATATATAGTGTATCTTGTTACACATAAAACATTCTGTTCATGTTTTCAAAAGTGAAATTGCATTTTACTAAATCTGAAATGGCCATACATGGTACGTCGTTAATACAAGTATATTAAAACTCAATTTTCTTTTGTCCGCAAACACAATACATGTTATTTGACACATGCCAACTTTTTTATGAAGGAATATTCAAATAATGATGAGATGTATATAACATAAACATTCCAATACAAGACCTATATGTATTTAAAACATCCAGCATACACGAAAGGACATAAACCTTTACAAGCATCCACAACATACTGCAAATTTTAAAAATAGTAGGCACACTGTTGCCGCTACAAAATACTATATATTTTCGTTATTACCCAAAACACCATATTTTTTCAGTGTTTCCGTTGATCCATACCTTTCCCATTGATTTATATGTTAACTTGTTCTTGCCCTGAATAGCTAAAATATTGCTAGAGGGTAAAAACAATCAATCTTTTTAATATATATAGACTGGGGCAGTTGTAGTTTAAACTATTATCATACCTTCTGAACATATCCCGTTGCCCGAGCAGTTCTCCGGACATGTTGATTCCTTAATGATTGATAATATAGGTTTTTCTGAACCTGTAGTATTAGTGCTGTTTGTGACAGTTAATATCTCCATTTTACTTGCTTCCAGCACACATTCGCTGGCATAATTTTGTATAGTCACTTTTAACCAGTCGTCTCCACCTGTGCTCTGTTAAAATTAAAATGCCCGAGTATTTCTGATGTACGATTCTTTAAAGTAAAAATAAATTCAATTGACTGGTTTGTGTAAGAAATGAAAGTAAACACTGATTAAGCAAGTTTTCCTGATAAACTCTGTGCGATTAGACTTGAGCTGTATACAATTTTCAAAATAAGACAACGTCGTGTTAAAAATAAAAACACGTAATTAAACTACAACTATATTAAACATGACAGTAACACTATATCATTACATACCTTAATATCAGATATACAATCAGATATGTATAGCTCTGTATCCACATGTGGGGCATACTCTGTACAAACATTGTAAGCTGGAGCACTTGTAAATTTCGCTGTACAGTGTTCTCTTGCCAATTCCTCTGTCCAACCATTTTGCCATTCTTCTGTCATCTAAGGTGTATTTAGCATTTTGATAGTGTAACAACAATATGTCCAATATATATTATAGATAAACCTATATGTTATGCATCTTAAAACACTGTAATATTGCCAGAGTATCTTTAACAGTTAACTGATATGAAAACAATCTTAAATTAAACTGGGGGCCTTGGCCGAGTGGTCAAGGTAGTCTCGTCTACTATTGATCACGTGGTTTGTCAACACTGAGATTGCGGGTTCGATTCTCACTGCAGGCAGGGTGTACTCGACTCCAATCTTAATTGACATGATTGCCAGTTTTCCTACCGCAGGTCGGGGGTTCTCTCCGGGTACTCCGGCTTCCTCCCTCAATAAAAACTGGACGCCATGAAATAGCTGAAAAATTGCTGAAAGTGGCGTTAAAACACCATTCAAACAAACAAACAAACATAAATTAAACTGCCATTTGTACTGGAAACAAATGAGAAGGTCTTTCCCACTGTCCCTCTAAAGTCGGAAAATATTTTGATGCTATGGGCTTTTTTGTCTGTTGCTAAGCACAAAACGTCACTCCCAGTCATAATAATGAGTTATTTGATTAAAGAAAGTGGTCCCGAGCCAAAAATAGATGGTTATTAAGGACAAAATGCCACTTCCGGTCATAAGATGACATATATCTCAGTAAAGTATATCATTCTGGTTCTAAATATATATGGTTGCTAAAGACTTTTTATAACAGGTATCTTGTTTGCTATTTTATGACCTTGACCTATGACCTTTGGCCTTTAGCTCAAATTGCAGCTCTATTCCTACTGATCACTTTAAACCTATGTGTTTATTATATTATCTCTAACGTTTTCAAGTTGTTAGCCAAAAAAAACAGATTAACCGAAACGAGTCAAGGGCAGTAACTCGAAAACTGTTCATCGCACAGCTTCGGGCCAAATACACCAAATGAAGGTCTGGGACCATACTGGTATGGTTGCCAGTGCTCGACCCACAGAGCAGCCCAGCGCGTCCCGGTTGGCGGATAGGGGAGACCTTCTCGTTGGGGGGTTGTCGGGTCATAATATGGAAAGCCTGGCCGCGGACCATAGTGGGTAACGTGTTTGGAGAGTGCCACGCTCCTTGCACGATAAAGCCACCTTCTGTAGATTTCGAAAAAGAGTAGGCTCATTGTAGCCGCTTCAAAAGGCTAAATTCTCTTACCCTACCCAATACTCCGTAATTTTCCAGTGGCAGTCTAAATTGTGCTCCTTGTGTCCCATCCCACCCGTTTTTCCATTGATTACTTGTTCCCGTCCTGAATATAGCTGAAATACTGCTCGCTGGACGTAAAGCAAACATCAAATCAATCCATCAACCAAATGAAGGTCCCATTTATTGTCTGCTTCTGTCTTTTACGGTTTATGATATAGTGCAAACAAGACCAAAGGTGACGTTTCACCTTGACTTTTGACATTTTAAAATGGAATAACTGTCACTTAGGATCAATTGTGATAGTCCCAAGTCACTAGGACTTACGGTTTTCGAGAATAAAATTTAAGTTGCGACATTTTTCAGGTCAAAAACGCGTAAACAGGAAGTAGATTAAAACAGAAATTTTTGCATGTTAAATCATCGCTATAGGTCGGCGACATTTTGTACACGTTAGAATACGGTTTCTGAGTTTATCTGTTTACAAGGTTTACGGTTGTCGGGCAGATAACTATGTTACGAAAAATAGAACGGTCTCACATGGTGAGTCTGTCATCTCTGGTATGAGCCATTAAAGATACCAAGTATCAAAATGATATGTGGAAATACTCTCTGGCAAACCCATTTGAAAATTAAGGTAGAAAAAGAAAAATATTAATCACAAGAAATTCAAGAAGGTAGTAGTGGGAAAGACCTTAATTAACACTAGAATCACATTGTGAAGGCTCTCGTTGGGGCGTTGTCATGTCATAATATGGAAAGCATGACCGCGGACAACAGTTGGTAACGTATGTGTAGGGTCCTAAGCTCCCTGTACGATAAAGACCCCATTTGTAGATGTAGATAAGAGTAGGCTCGTTGTAGCCACTACAAAAGGCTAAATTTTCCCTTTTGGTCCTCGTTTTCCATATTGAATGATTGGTTTTTAATTTGCTCCCTTCTTGAATATAGCTAAAAGTCTAATACAAAAATGATTTGTAGCTATGCGAGGAAATCTCTGTACACTTACCAATGTCGGAGAAGACTCGTCTGGTATTATAGGAAACGAGGGCGGTTTCTCATCCTCTTCTAATTCGACAGTTAAGGATGTTGTAGACCGTTTGGTTAAGGATTTCGTAGACCGTTTGGTCCTAGTGGTACATGAAGCTGTGAAAACACCATCTGTTGTTTTAGAATTCCGACAAGTTTCCATTGCTGCAGTTAGGTTGCAATTAAAAATAGGACTTCCATATGGGAATTGATTGTTTGTTGATACACAGCTACAGTATTGTTGGCCGAAATATTCAGTTGGTTTAATTTTGCCATCAGGATCAAACAGGGTGTCATCTGCAAATGCACCCTTTACTCTGAAAAAAAACCAAATATAACTCCAACTGCGATTTTGCGCAAGAAATTATGCGTTTGATAACGTAAAAGTAACCGATGTATTAAATAAATTGTACATGGTACAATAATCGTGTTTAGATAGTGATAAAGTGTAAAATACGATATAAAGTCTCCTAGAGTTTTGCATCCTTTTTGTCCCATTGATTTTTTCACCAATGCACTGAACAATATAAAACTATTGGATTATGCACTAATTTGGCATGTCTACAAAAATCATAATTTTATTAGACAAACAATCAATTCAGACCAAAACATTACATCAAATTATATACAAAAACTTTGAATAATACGAAAAAAAATCAAAACTCATGTTGAACTCAGGTGGTCAGGACATTTAGGTAAAATGCTAAGAACAACGGCGTCAATGATGTTGAACATACATGTTTTTAAAATATAACAAAGATATATATTTAACTAAGGATAGTTTAACGAGATAATAGTAATTTATGAAAACTTAAAAACCCAATTTTTCTCTCTATAAAAAATATCAAACATCAAAATTACAATTGGAGTCAAGTGCACCTTGCCGCAACGAGACTCGAACCCGCAACCTCAGTGTTGACAGACGGCGTGATCAATAGAAGAAGAACTACCTTAAACACTCGGTCGCCGAGGTTCCGATACCAAAGTTATACCAGATACTATGCGATACGCGCGTTTTGTGTGGTCTAATAAAAGCAGTGGCGCTGAAACCAAAATATTTTATGGCTAAATAAAATTCCATTACAGATACCAAGATCATAAAATGTATTTCACCAGACGCGCGTTTTTTCAATTAAGACTCAATCAGTTGTTCTTAAAACCTAAAATAATTGACGTCTAAATAAATTTAAGAAGTGTAAGAGATTATATTACGAAAACTAAAAGTAATATCACACCCGACAAGGTCATCGACGTATAATGTGCATATTAACCATAGATTCAGTGCAGTAAATTTAGATAATGACAATAAACAATTGATTGTCCAGAGTTTATAAAATCTTAAGAGCAAATTATTACATCGTCATTGAATGGGAAAAATAGATGTCACTAAATTTATTCACTGCAAGTGTCTTGTTCACGAATTGCAAATATATTCATTTGTTTTAGACTTACTGCCAAGATTCAGCGAAGGCCTTTACTGAATTTACTGCAATCCGACCTGTTCTAGGCATAAAATCGTCTCTTTGATCACCGTTATAGATACCACACAATCCTTTAGTTAAATTCGCATCTAATATAGAAGGAGTAATATATATTGCATCTATCCCTGATGATTGATATCGAAAAAATACTTTGGTTCCTGTAGGCAAGGTAATCTATAAAGAATAAAACAGAATTAAAACATTACAAAGTATTCATATTTCTTCCACAAGACCTACTGTTTTTGTCTGCGTTTCGGGCTTCACATGACAAAGAGAAGATCGATAAACATTATTGTAAACCATCTAACAATCGGTACCGCCCATATATATTCAGGACAAATACAAAAGTTAATAAAATCATAAAGAGAAATGGATGCACTTATTGGCATGAACTTTGGACTGCCAACACAGTGCGCTGAGATATGAATAGGGTCAGAGTTTTAGTTTGTAGTAAGGGTTAAATGTACATATCGTTTCGACATCTTAGAAATTGAATCGTTGACTTGCTTGCAACGTGACATGTCCTTGATCAAACATAATTTTCTATATTATATATATTATATATATATTATAGACAATATTAGAATATTTTACTTTTTTCACTGTCGGCGCACACAGTAAGATTGATTGTTTGATTAACAAGTAATGGGTGATTAAAATTGAAGTATTAAAATATATTGAAACTTCCGAAATATAATATTTAAATACCATCGACTCAAAAAGTTGTGCATTCTTTAGGTTGCTTCATTTCTCTCACTTATAATAATCGTATTATTTGAAGGAAAAAAGATACGCAATAGCTTCATTCTGTAGATAGTATAATGAAATGTTAACCGGAAAAACGATATCATTATAAATTTATCTAAACAATAACAATCTAAACAACATGTAAATATATAAAGGTACAAAGTATATATACCGTGTACGATGTACTGGTTTTTTCAATAATTAGACTTTGATCATCACATAGCTTTTGCATCATATAACGATTTACTTTTCTTTCACCTTGGTATTTAGTTTCACAAAAATTGGCGACAAAAATGCTATTAGCACTCCTTACTGCAATTCCACAATTACATAGGACTGTTGAGTTTTCCTTGCATCTTAGGAAGTAGGCATTTACCTAAAGTAATAATATACTTTTAATTTAAAAAATGTATTACAAATAATTTGCCCTATTATAGATCCATACATGAACAGACTGTACAATATACAATTAATTACATGTTACTGTTGACCGATAATGCAGTAATCAATCGTTTTATTAAACAGAATACAATAGCTTAACCGTTGTTGGTAAATAAGACAAATTCAAATGTAGACAATTTTTTTAAACAATGAAGAGCAACAATTTAACAAGAAACAACTAAAATATTTTATTGTGATAATATCCATTTACCTGAAGTGGTAGACGGTCATGCATGTACATGATATACTCTCCTTCCGTAAGTCCAACTCTAAGATTAAGTTCCCATTTCCTTTAAAAGATTTAAGTTCTTTTAATTCATGTTGATCAAAGTATCGGAATACAGATATTCACGTACACAAAGCTATATACTCTTCATTATACTTATTAAAACATTATGCAAAAAATTACGGCATTAAGGCATTGTTCTTCTTGCAGCATTTTTATCGAAATCGATAAAATTATACTGTCTATAATTCTTTCTGTTCAATATTCTTAACGTCTCTCATTTTAGTGTTTAATTTTCAAATTGGTACTTATGTTGTTACTTAATGGTGGCTTACTTTTTGACGTTTAAATCGGTAACATGTATGCTGTTTTCTATTAACCGATGCCAGGGATTCACCAGCAACTTTTTTTTATTTAAATATTGTTTAATTTAATTTTCAAATTGGGAAATGTGAAAATAAAAATTAGTAAAAATTATGATAGGATTTTGAAAAGTAAAACAAGTTTTTTTCTAGATAACACGTGTAATGATAATACAACACAAAAACCGAAGATGAAAGGCAATTTTGAAAGTAAGTCACAAAAAAGCAATCTTGCAACAAATCTTCATATTCACAAATTAAAAAGATATAACGAACTTCTTCATTTAAATTGGTATTATATATTGTCATGCGAATTTAAAAATAATGCATGTAGTTTAAAAAAACACATTTAAACCGTGCTCATTTAACAATCTTGCAAGATGCAAACACAATTATTTACAAACCATTGGTCACAAGTTTTCATATGGGGATCATTACGGGAAGAACAAATTGCTCCCAAAGTTTCGTTATCTTTGTCTTGAACAAGTATCTATATGGTAATAAAAATATATGTGCATTTCAACAAAAATACAAACGAACTTGTGTGAATTACAATTGTGTCAACGTACTGCTGTAATAGACAATTGGAAATGATTACTTTCCAGGCGTCTTTGCATTTTCCTTTTGAAAACACATTGTGTATTTTAAAAAAATAAATATCGTTAAATCAAGTAAATAACATTGTGAAATGATATACTGTAATATTGCCAAACTTTTATTTGTGGTTGGTTGCTGAAAGCATTGTTAGTTTACTATGAAAAAAACGTGTTTATGAAACACAACTTCTAATACAGTCGTTCTATGAACTAAACTATGAAACTTTATTAGTATAACAGACAAAATAAAGATTATCGAAACATATTATACCAAAACAATACAAAACCATAACAAACCTTGATATCTGGAAGGTTTATATTCTTCCAGTATGTTAGATCGTCAATTGGCTTGACTTCGTCCGAGTTGTAAAGTCTGAGGAATGCTATTCTGTCTTGAATGTTAACGAGCTGATCCACCTGTCCTGTTATTTCTATATACTGGTTTTGGTTCCAATTAGCATGTGAAAATTTTATTCCACATCTTTCCGATTTGAAAATTATTCCATCTTTGGAAATCCCATTCACGCAATTTGTGTTGTCCGTTTGATATGATGGTATTCCAGTTAACAGAACCAATAGGCATACATTGTTTTTAATATACGTCTTCTTCGCTTCAGAACTGACAAAGTAAAAAAAAATAATGTCATAAATTGTCCAGAAATTGTAACATGTGCAAACTTATATAACTTTTAATTAATGTTTGCGTGGGTTATAAATGTTTGTATTGTTTGGAATAGACAGAAGTTGTATTGTTTGGAATACACAGAAGTTGTGTTATTTGGAATACACAGTTGTATTGTTTGGAATACACAGAAGTTGTGTTGTTTGAATTATAAAAAGTACGAATGTAAACATAAAAACGGAGAATACATTAAGCTTTAAACAATTTTATAGACAACACAGGTCTGCCTAGTTCGTGATCACTGTATGACAATTTATTGAATCTTTTAAACGAACTTTTATTGTTTAACACTAAATATTATTAGCTTTGGCATGGCGAACTTTTCTGTGGTAGGTGGTCTTTATTACATCACTTGTTATGATAGCGCTAGTAATTGAATTAAACATCAATATTAAGCATACCTTCTCACTGGAATTATCATTTTCACACGATTTATACCACAAATCAGTCTTACCGATTCATCTGATATGAACCTTATTTACATGTATAATATATGTTGTCATATTTATTATACATTTTGCTTTGATACACGAGAAACAGGCAGAAGTGCCCTAGTATACTTTGTCAGAGGACCTGATATGTATCTCAAGGCCTCGCGTACACCTAGCGCCTCACAATAATTACGTTTAGGGACGTCACTAAAATATATTCGTTGATATTCATATAATACCGACACCTTTTGGATGCAATGAAACATATAAACATAACATAAAAAGAAAAAAAAACGGTTTACTTAAGACTGGTTAATAAGAGTCGGTAAATGCAGGGAAATAGAAATCGTTGAACCATTGGAATAGGACTGGTAAACTGACATACTATTCGTCAGTTAACAACAACTGAACTCAATAAAAGTTAATGTTTACTGCCAGTGGCAGCACAACATAGAAAAAGACTTGGCAATAGGAAACAAAGCAACAAAACAATTGAAAAGTCAAATGTGTGTCTTTAAGAGTTAACAGAAAACTACAATTTAGGTTTCAAAAAAGAAATATTAAACAAGAAAATTGACATTAATGCGAAGTCCCATATAAAGTAATAGATCTTGAATATAGCTGAAAATGTATGAAAACGAAATTATGACACAGGGTTTTCAATATTAGGTTCCATATTATCGCTTCGACCTAACATGCGAGTCTCGAAACAATATGGAACCTGAAATGGAAAACCCCGTGTAATAATCTCTATGTATTGCGCTCTGGAGCATTACGGTTAATGTTTTGAAAAACAGACAACAACATCAACAACAAAAAAGAAAAAAAAAACAAAAATACACAACACTTACTATGACTCTGGCCAGGAACAAGATAACGGCATAGTTAGCTGAACTGGAATTTTCAACTCTTCACTCTCTGCCACTATATAATTTAACGTTTGATCAACCTGAAATAGCATGCTAATATATTAAGATGAAATACCAAGTTATTAATCTTACTTCAAAAGCTTCTGTGTATACCGTTGACGAGTACTTAATCTTTCAGGCCACGATGAGGGGTTTTTCCATTCATATAAACGGCATTTCGTTTTACTTTGCATCAAACAAACAATATTATGCCGAACAATAGTAACACTTGTACTTTATACCTACAAATAGCATTTGTCCACTTTCTAAATGTCGCATTAAAACAGTTGTCCATTTATATTGGGCTTCTGATTAAACTGTACAATTAGCTGATATAAACTTAAGTTAATGTTTTATTCAATAACACTCGAATCCGAAGAAAAATAATCATGATTTGATTTGCATATTAGATAAATGTCTCCGTTAATATTTTTCGTTAATAAAATGTAAAATGAACATTTTAGGAGAATATTTAAAAATCGTATTAGTACGTTTTTTCCACCATGACGGATACATAAACAAGTTTTGAATTAGCATTTCTGACCAACTACCTTGCTACTTATTATTTAATATAACATGTTATAACGTATTTTAGAGGAGTAACTATGAATGTCAGATATTATCGTTCAGTATCATGTTTTAAATAAAATGTGAACTTGATGTATGCGTACCTTTAACCCTGCAAAATAGTTGTCAGAGTAATGTTGTGGGCTTACTGAACTGAATCCGTTTCCTCCTACTTGCATGGAGCATTTCACAAGCATGTTTGGCTTGAATTCAGAAGTCCAGTGTTCTTCTAGCATCCGCCCATGACCTGCATGCACATCTGATTTACTCAAACCTTCTACCTTGGCATTCTTCATTTCAATGTCATTTACATACCATCTGATTGTATATGTCAAACCGTCTTGTAAATCATCTGCATGACATTCGAATGATGCTTTGCTATAAACCATGTTGACATTAAACGCATTTTTGCCTTTTATTTCATACAGACTTACGTTGACGTAGGGTGATACTATCACGTCTGGATATGCTAAATAAAGAAACATGATTATTAAAGCCAGCTGTTGCTGTTACTGAATTCTGGCATATTTCGTTGCAAAACTTGCCTAAAGTCGGGCAGATCAGTGTAACATTTCAATGTACACATACAAAGCATTTACACATACGTTATGGTTTTGTCTTGTTAAAACTTGAGCATCAGAAGGAAACATATGTCCATAGAAAGAAAAGCGTTGCATTTTTCAAATATACCTCAATATTGAGATTTTGTTATTGTTTGTTAGCATGTTGTTTAAAGCCAATTTCAGCAATTTTACAGCTATATCATGGCGTCCAGTTATTATTGGGGAGGAAGCCGGAGTACCCAGAGAAAACCCCGAACTTTGATAGGAAAACTGCAATCCTTGTCCATTAAGATTGGAGTCGAGTACACCCTGCCGACAGTGAGACTCGAACCCGCAATCTCAGTGTTGAAAGACCACGTGATCAAAAGTAGACGAACTACTTTAACAACGCGTCCACCGGGGCCCCTAATATTTAGAGATAACAGTGAACAGTTGAACGTTAAAATCCAAATTAACAATTGTAATTTAATGAACAGAGAAGACACATATCAAGCGTTCACATTGATGAAACAAACATATGCATAATTATTATAAATGTTTAAAATTTACAGTAGTATAAATGTGGAATATATATACAACTAGAACCATGACCAGAACAGACGATCAAGTTGATAAAGCTAACATATAGTTCCATTACTAGAACAATAAACTATATTTAAACTAAACTAAACCTATATCTACTTATATTATCGTTTTAAGGTATACATTTTAAGGTATAAATGCCCAGAATCGGCATTAGCCTGTTATACATACTTTTACATCCGGGAGTGAAACCAGTCTGCGACTGCGTACCATTTTCACATGGTAGTTGATCCCCTGAAATTAGTAGATAAGAGTATAAAGTTAAAAAACTAGCCAAATTAAACAAGAAAGCTGCAACAGAGTAGGAAGATGTCGCCAATGTAAAATGTCTAATTTTAATTAAGTTAATTCTAAGAATTTGATATTTTTAAACTTAAATGTCACAAAGGATATGATTCGGCTATTTCCAGAATTTATATTGGTTTATCTCGTACCACTTTTTAAAATTTCAACAGACATAGAACTCTCTAGTTTCCGAAATAAAATAAAACAAATAGTAAACAGTATACAAATTATAACTTACCAAAACAGTATGCAGATGAACATCCCCCAGATACTGGCACCAAATGGTATACAAAGTAACCGCCACAATTTTTAATCTTGATTGAATATGATCTGTATCGACAATTGCCGTCGAAATTGGCAGCATACGCTGTTCTATTAACTGTATTTCCTACGGATGGATAGACGTCCTCGCCGAGTGCTAAGCCATCTATATAAGAAATAATATTTCAATTTTTTATTCATATTATTAAGAATATTCTTAAGGAATTTCCGTTCCGTTTGACGTTTCAAATGTTTTGCAAAACTACCATTATACTATAAAACGAGATTTGCAAATTAAATGGTTGTCGTAAATATTATCGATTTCTGGAAAAGATGAAAATGCGATTGGTAATGTACAATGTATAATTATATTGATAGACGTGTTGTAATGAGTTGTTCAAGTGGATAATGGTATATATAAATAATATATATATATACATATACGTCTACAAATTAAGCCCAACACTGTTAGAATTAGATTTTTTAATGTCAAATTATTGCTTACCCTCAGCGGGATTCAAACTCACACCGTCGTGACACTATGGCACCCATTCGTCGTGACACTATGGTACCCATGCGTTATGTCCAGCGATCTAGACCACTCGGCCAAATCCGCTATATAAAAGTATAGCTTCATTAACCGTGTGAATCGTAAACATAGACATAGTACATGTGTACTAGTGTGTGACGATGGAATTTTTAACTAATATTATTAATCTGACATTAATCTAATTCAGCATTTTTGTATATATATTATATAGGATGACAGTTACTTGTCATACAGTCACAGTAAGTAAATTATATACAAAAGTATTGTGACAACCATATAATATATATCTATCCAGCGGATTACTGAAGCATCAGAATTAAATATGTACATACGTCTACAAATTAAGCCCAACACTGTTAGAATTAGATTTTTATACTGTCAAATTATATATATAATATAAATAATGCATTTGACGATGAAGAAAAATAATTGTCTCTCTTTCTCTGTGTGTGTGAGGGTGTGTGTGTGTGTGTGAGGGTGAGTGTGTGTGTGTGTGAAAAATGAAGAGAAAACCAGTGCTCGTAATTTCCAAAATCTAATTTAATCCATGCGTTGTTCGACGCTCATGGTTATATTTTTTAACGGTTTTTAATTTATAATACTAGGGGGCACTAAAAAATAGATAACAAAGTAACGTGTTTAACAACTATTGAAATGTAAACAAAACATAGTATAGACATTTCTTACCATTACTTAGGTAAATAGGTTGATCCGTGTTGCATCTAAATCCACCAACCGGACACTCTGTGGGCATGAGCTGACCAGCCCCACTTGTTACTCGATACCATCCTTCCAGTAAAAAGTTGTCGCAAAACGGCAGCGTATCTGTTTCAAAGGCGGTAGATCTCTGCCAGTCGTTAAGCACATTGGTTGTCTTACATGGATCATCTGCAGTAAACATAATTAATTATTAGTAAATTTACAATATATCACGTAACATAACATAATTGTGCTACCTAAATTTTCTTTCTAACATTTGTTTATGTAAGACGAAATTAGTTTGAAGTAAAATAGAATTTTCCGATGTGCTTTTACAATATGAAATGCAAGTTTTATCCTACAAATTCTATGTTTTCGATCTATGAATTAGTCGCAATCTGTTGCGATTTGGACATTTCAGACAATAAATGGAACACAATTCAAATTTGTTTCACTTTAACGAAACATATAACAAATTAATAATAATTTATTTCGGTCCTCTTTTTAAACAGTGGTAGTGAAAAGCATACAATTAACACGATCGACAGAGATATTCCAAAAAAGGAGAAATATGTTTTGTTTACCTGTTCCACTGAAAAAATGTATGGAATGATATTTAAAAATCTGTATGTTATTTTATCATACTAACCGTCACAATTTACAGCTATTAATAATAATACTAAACTAAAAGGAAGTCGTATCATCCTGTTTGTCACAACATACAATAAAACAGAATTGTAGCGTTTGCAGTTAGGCTAACAATTAGTTTGTGAGGCCTACGAATGTGATGCCTCCCTTAATATACTTTGAATACAAAAGATCTTTTGAAAAATACTCGCCAATGAAATTAATCTTAACGTTAAAAAAACCCATCATTCAGCTAAAGTTATTTATTAATTTGATAGGAGATTTAAATGGTTGGAATTGTTAATACTTGGAAAAGCGACTGTTATTCCGAAAACGGAAGTATATAGATATTATATATAGGTATTACAGGTAGTTATGCCAATTTTTTTTAACAAGCTGTATGTTTTGTATAAAAAATCATTCTATAGGAAATTCCAATTTTGAAATTATATAATCGTTCTTATGACCTTGTGTCTAAACTATTAATATTTTGTTATATGGTTGTAGTATTGCAGATTTTGAATCGTTATCTAAGTTAGAAACAATTTCTATCTTTTATCAATAGCTCACCTTGTATTACATGAATTGTATGTAATACACTGGAACCCTAAATAAGTAATTGCTGAGTGCTGGACCCACAAAGTCGCCCAACGCGTCCCCAGGTGGCGGATCGTTGGGGGTTGTCATAATACGGAAAGCATTACATCGGACCATAGTGGGTAACGTGGGTAACGATAGTTCCACGCTTCTTGCAAAAAAGAAAATTTGATAGATGTCAGTAATCGTAGACTCGTTGGCGAAATTTACCGTCCCTACTCGTACTCCATATTTTTCCTGTGTAATTCAATTTTTTCTTTTGGTTGTTTATTAACTTGTTCCCGTACTAAATATATATGGCTGAAATCTGCTCGCTTCAAGTAATGCAAATGATCAATCAATCAATCAATTTAATTAGTGAAGACATGATGATGTGACCTTACTCGAGAGACGATTTTTTTCAAATGTTTACTGTCGCCGTTTTTTTCGAAGGTTTAACACCAAGCTCCCGAAAAAATATTAAAGTTCGATGGTAGAGTACAGCAAATGCCTCTTTAAATACTCTATATCTAACGATATGGAAAAATGTGTTTACACATTACCAAAGGCTCATTCAACGAGGAATATTGATATTGATATCTTCCTGAGACTCCTATATCTGCCCCGAGGCGCAAGCCGAGGGCAGATATAGGTCGAGGGAAGATATCAGGACAGATATGGAATTCGACATGTAATAATCTATTTATCACATATTTACATGTGATTTAACAGAAAGTAAAATACATAATGTTTATATTTGAGGTTCTGTGCGCGTCTCTCGCTTAGCAGCAGAATTTTTCAGGTAAGCAGTGTCAATGTCGTAATTAAGATTTTGTAGAGGTTTTATCATCAAATTTCTAAACGTTGTGTCAAATCAGGCTAAAGTCATCTACTCATTGAGAACAAAAAAACTTTGGTATTAAAATCACTTTCGAAATTTCTGGACAGTAAATTTAGAAGAATCAATGATATTCTGCACCGAAGTGTTATTATCGGGCTGGCGATACCCTCCAGCACTAACAGTCCACCAGCAGAGACATCGACCTAGAGGTTGCAAATAAAATGTCATCAAAGATATCAATGTTATAGAATAAACAAGCCAGACGGGCCTTTTGTCCATTTTACGTATGACGTCATTAACGCAGGGCAGCCCGACGATATCTGCCCCGGGCAGAGATATGGATCAGTTACACCTACTTCTACGTTTATTACATAATTATGCAGAATTACACATTTTACATATAAATATGTGATAAAGAAAAATATTTACTCAATTCCTCGATATTTGACCGTTATCACCACATATATATTGAAAGGAGTAAAAATAGGAAAACTCCGTTGACATTAATGGAAGCTGATGCAATAAATAAACTATTAAAAAACTCTAAGTTCGGATTAATTATAAAAAATTACCCACATATAAAAATATGTAAAATTGGCGGCCCCCTTTGGGTCCTTTTTGCAATGACTATAGGGGTTATATCTAAAATATTAAAATAAATGTTATGTTTGATTTTAAAAATGAATCAACTCTGTAAATTTGCATCAAAATCGGATAAAATTAAAAGAAGAAAAATTTTATGATTGAGCCTTAAGTGACCCCTTTTAGATAAAGAATAGAGAAATTCTGCCTGCTGACAGCTTAAAGCAATGTCACACATATTCAGAAAAATTCGAAATGAGAGTCTGTAATTCATACCCTTTTTTCCTAAACGGTAGAAACCCATAGTACCAATCACCAATCCCTGCCTTTGTCCCATGGACTATATTTGTTAAGTATGAACAAATGAATCCGAAAACTAATCGGTCTATAAACCGATGATACCCACAGACTCATAACAAAATACGAATGCAAACATCTTGCAGTCGGAAAAACAACTTCAGGCTTTAATAATTGACCTACCTATTCGTTCACCTAATAATTGATTGATCTGGATTATAGGAATAGGTCATCGTTGTTAGTATCTTGGTTATCGTAGTGTGTTCAATTCCAATTGTTATTAAAAATAGTGTTTTTTTCCGTTGGAATCATGGTTTTAAACTGGATATTTTGGCATTTTTCCTAAAAAACTGGACGTCGTTATATTTATCATACATTTGCCTTTGTGGACTCGACAAAGGACTATGCATGTACCTGTTGTGCCTCACAATAATTACTGCCGGTGACGTCACTAAAGTATAGTCTGTTGATAAACAATTTGACGTATCAGACTAGGTTACCGACATGTTTGCTGATGCAATCAAATTTAATGAAAATATTAAGCAAGAAAATTGGCATACATGTAAAGTTCCATATAAAGTAATAGGTCTTGCCTGAAATGTATGATAAAGAGAGATTATGACACGAGGTTTTCAATATCAGGTCCAATATCACTTCTCGGCCCATATTTGGTCTCAACATGGTATGGGATTCTCGGAATTATATGGGACCTGATATGGAAAACGTGTAATAATTGATATATATTGCTGCAGGCTGGTTTGTTGGTTCAGTTGGGTTTCAAGCCACTTTCAGCATTTTAGCTATACTGTGGTGTTTAGTTTGTATTTGGGGAGGTAGACTGAGTGCCCGAATACACCCTGGACATACGGTAGAAAAACTGGCAATCCTTGTTAATTAAGAGTGTCGTTTCTGCATATCTCTGTTCTTAAGGTATTGTAAAAAAGGTGGTGTCGGATCTTGGTTCAACAGAATGAATTATATGGTTATAGTAATGAACTCGTATTTCCGTGCTGTTATTATTGTGAGTTGATCTTACGATAAATTAAATTGTAAGGTCCTTGTTTTTATTGTCTCATCTTTATATATATATATATATATATAGCATTAAATTGGATCGATCGGAAGTAATTTTAGTTGGCTTCTCCTATTTGAAACAAAATATTTGCAAAACAAAATTCATAATTCCTTTTAATTAGACATGTTCTTAATTTGTTTAAAAAATATAATTGCTTTCAGGACATGTTTGGGCAGCCTACGTTAAACTGCTGTAGCATTCAACTTGCTCTATTTCATAAACATAGAATTATTTGTCTAATAGCAACGCCCATGTCTTTTAGTATTTAAAAAAAATGTATTAATGAATAACTACTTTATAGTGTTATTGAAAGTTACATGAAACAAATACTTCACATAGGCGGTAAATTGCCAATTTAAATCCTATATTTGAATAGCATTAAGAATTAGATACGCTAACACAATGATTTTAAGATGTGTCCCTCTATTGTCTATAGGCAATATGTCTTGCTGCGTCGTCGATGTTTATAATGCCGCTTTATCAGCGCGAACTCAAAATCTTCCGAAAACACTCGCCTTCAGGGTAGATACATTCACACAAAAAAACACATCGTAGAGAAGCAATGGCATGATAAATGTATTCGGAAATTGGAAAGATAAACGTGAAAAATGAAGAAAACATCTTCGATATGGACTCCTGCAGAAAGGAAAATAGTTAAACGGACAGACATACGCCCGGTGGACATTGATAACTATATTTCTTTGCTGGGCAAATAAATATACATCAGTCACACACAACCCTAAATTTTACACAAAGAAAACAATGATGGACTGTTTTCTATATAGACATACGACTTCTGCTTGTCCTTCTTACAAACTTCATATTAAAAAACAACCAAACAAACAAACAAAAACACAAACAAACAAACAAAACATACGACATAACAAACGCAAAATAATAATAATAATAATAATAATAATAATAGTTATAATAATAATAATAATGATAATAATAATAATAGATAAAAAGGCATACATATGCATATAATGTGTCGTATCATATTATTTCCTTCCCTACTATATTATAGTAGACTTGATTTCTAGCATGACTGTATTGAAGTGCGTTTGAAAAAATCTGAAAATTCAGTTTTCAGTTGTTGATAATAAATTTTTTAATGAACGTGTCTTTTCACTTGTTTAACAATTCTGTACTTTCACCAACAATATGTTCCTAACACCAAAATCAAGATTTGTGGGGGTTGTATTGACGTACATCATTGTTTTTTTGTTTAGATGGTGTTTAACGCCATATGTCAGCAATTTTTCAGCTATATCGTGGAGTCCAGTTTTTATTGGAGGAAGAAGCCAGAGTACCCAAAGAAAACTCCTGACCTTCGGTAGGAAAATGACAATCCTTGTCAACTAAGACTGGAGTCGAGCGCACCCCACCTGGAAATCGTCGTCAACTAAGACTCAAGTCGAGCGCACCCTACATTGACCGGTACTTCTGTTACGTTCCACTTCGAATTCGCTTTAAAATTAGGAGATTGGAAACGAGGTCAGTGCCCCTCCGCCCCATTTTTCTATCTACGCAAGTTGAAGGTAGCATAATTACCAATATGCATGCAAATTAGGAAAATGATCTCATTAAAAGTTTCAAATTTAAATTAGGGGATTCATTCGTCCGAAATATATTTGTATCTAAATGTACGGTTGTGAAAAGGTAGTAAAACCTATTGGCCTGTTAAATGAACTTTCAATACCGTCCCACCTCATAGGATAAAATTGTCAACGCGCGGAATGAATTTTCAAATGATACTACTAATCAATGCTTCTTTAGTATGCGGAGTTATCCATCTAACTTTACCTGATTATGTACTGGTGCGTGCGTGGCTTATATCCGTATTTATGAGATCTGTTGGAGTGTTTGTATTGTTAGTATGAATTAGAGGAGCAGATTTTCGCATGATCGGGAGTGTCTGAAGCCATGTTGGAGATCATACATTGTTCGATTCGAGGTGATTCAAGATGTGTGATGTTACTATGTGTTACATTATTTTGCAACAGATCCAGGTTAAGGAGATAGGACTGTATTTTTCTGGTTTATGTTTTTCACCCTTCTTGTATACTGGTGAGGTGTTTCCAGTATTGTAGTGTAATACCAGTATTGTATGTTTTATTGAAGAGTATACAGAGGATTGGTGCAAGTTGTGTTTTTAATTCTTTTAGCTCATCAATATAATATAACATTTTTTTTAACATTTGCTTCTGATTTTACCTTTCAAGTTGCTATGAGTATAAGTCGGTTATTCTAAAGACCCCAAAAGTGGTTTGTTAATATCTTGTCGAGCAAAAAAAAATGTACCAGGTATTTTCAAAGTGATTAATTGAAATACGAAATTCAAGTTACTTGGGTAACAGAAACTTACAAGCATACAAAGCAACAATAACGCAAAACATAAATCAAATGAGCAATACAAACGAAGGGGCTATATGAGGTATTCCGAAAAAGTAAGCATATCTGCAAAAAATTACAATCCTGTATTAAAACTGTATAGTTCCACTACTAGAAATTATACAAATCAGATAACACTAAGCGCATTGCGTTTCTAACGAACATATCTGTATTTTACAATGCGTATTTGTTTGTTATTATTATTATTATTATTCTGTTCTTAGACCCAACATTTCTGTATTCAACAAAATTATACTTTCGTCTAACAAAATGTCAACATTTTATATTCGTGATTATTTTAATAAAAATTTACTCTAGAATGTAAATTCCAAATTATATATGAATTACTGTTTCGGACATGCGACCATCGAAACCTACAGGACTATATAAATGTCGAGATACAGAAATGAAATACATTAGTACTGCAATTAACTGTAATTTTATCTTAACAAAGACCAATTCCTCATAAGGAAGTTTGACAGGAATTCCCGGTAAAATAAAAACGGTGAATTTACAAACCATTTTCTAATTTTTTTATAGTACAAAGATGGTCTTGTCTACTAAATTATATAGTTGAAATAATATATATTTAATGTAAACATTTTCCATTCATCATGACTAGACTTAAATAGTGCATTATAGATCTTATTGAAAGCACAAGGAAGATCATAACCACTTAAACATAATCAATGAGAAATGTTAGTGTTCATGGAGCATGACCGGTTTAAATCTAGTGCAAACATTCTAAGGTCAAACATTCTCAGTCAACTAAACGCTTAATGTAAGTTCTAATCCTTCAAATCCATTAACGGGATATATTGTTAATGACAGTTTGTTTCAAATAAACATAAACAGAACTAACAACATATACCGGGGTATGCCTGTTAACGGGCTACAACGTCTTGTGCAAAAAGGTGGTTGTGAAACTTGCATTAGAATAATTGATGTATGTTCTCTACAGTTTCGTTCCGTTTTCGGTTCTTTTTTAAATTTTTATTTTATTTTATTAGGTCTTTCCACCTTTCTGTGGAAAGACCTATAGTTATTGTTCTGATTATTAGGTCTTTCCACCTTTCTGTGGAAAGACCTATAGTTATTGTTCTGATTATTATTATTATTATTATTATTATTATTATTCTTCTCCCACTTCTTGCGCAAACTGATGTGCGGTTTTTTCATTTAGCGACATGTCGCTTTGATATTTTATATCTGATATCAGTGACCCATTACGCTTTCGCAGTTCACCCTGACTGACCGCACTATTTTTCTTTACGGAGTAATCTCCCCTTTTACTAAAAAGCTTGTTCCTGCTACTCCTCCTAAACCAAAAAAGATAGCAATACCAAACCTTTACCAAAATGTGTCCTATATCCTTGCGCAACTTTGGGACAGATTGATTGAAGGGTTCTGACGACATCTTATAGGAGTTATCTCCCTTTAAATAAAAGTAGTAAGTGATATTCAAACAAATCTCAACAACTAAAAGAGATAGAGGCCTGGGGTCTTCACTTTAGACCATCATGACCTTTGACCTTGAAAATGGACACAAGGTCAAAGGTCAAGGTCACGTTCTAAATTTTGACATTTGCTTGTGTGCGCTACTCCTCTGAAACGGTAAAAGATAGATAAACACTTATTGAGAGTAAAATGTTTGTCTTATTAAGACGCAACTTTGTCACATTTGGAGCGAAGTAATTTGACTTCATTTTATAGGAGTTATCTCCCATTATATATGTAACTGATTGGTTTTTCACATGGTACTCATTAACTATTAATGACAGAGGGAAAGTTAAGAGTGCAAAATGTTGATCTCTTTAAGGAGCAACTTTGTTACATTTACAGGTAAAGGATTTGACTTCATTTTATAGGAGTTATCTCCCATTATATATGTAACTTATTGGTTTTTTACATGTTACTCATTAACTATTAATGATAAAAGGAAACGAAAGAGTGCAAAATGTTGGTCTCTTAAAGGAGCAACTTTGTTACATTTATAGGGAAAGGATTTGACTTCATTTTATAAGAGTTATCTCCCATTATATATGTAACTGATTGGTTTTTCACATGGTACTCATTAACTATTAATGATAGAGGGAAAGTAAAGAGTGCAAAATGTTGATCTCTTAAAGGAGCAACTTTGTTACGTTTACAGGTAAAGGATTTGACTTCATTTTATAGGAGTTATCTCCCATTATATATGTAATTTATTAGTTTTTCACATGCAACTCATTAACTATTAATGATAAAGGGAAACGAAAGAGTGCAAAATGTTGGTCTTTTACAGGAGCAACTTTGTTACATTTTCAGGTAAAGGATTCGACTTCATTTTTTAGGAGTTATCTCCCATTATATATGTAACTTATTGGTTTTTTACATGTTCCTCATTAACTATTAATGAGAAAGGGAAACGAAAGAGTGCAAAATGTTAATCTTTTAAAGGAGCAACTTTTATACATTTATAGGGAAAGGATTTGACTTCATTTTATAGGAGTTATCTCCCATTATATATGTAACTTGTTGGTTTTTTACATGGTACTCATTAACTATTAATGATAGAGGGAAAGTAAAGAGTGCAAAATGTAGATCTCTTTAAGGAGCAACTTTGTTACATGTACAGGTAAAGGATTCGACTTCATTTTATAGGAGTTATCTCCCATTATATATGTAATTTATTAGTTTTTCACATGCAACTCATTAACTATTAATGAGAAAGGGAAACGAAAGAGTGCAAAATGTTGGTCTTTTACAGGAGCAACTTTGTTACATTTACAGGTAAAGGATTCGACTTCATTTTTTAGGAGTTATCTCCCATTATATATGTAACTTATTGGTTATTTTACATGTTACTCATTAACTATTAATGATAAAGGGAAACGAAAGAGTGCAAAATGTTGGTCTCTTAAAAGAGCAACTTTTATACATTTATAGGGAAAGGATTTGACTTCATTTTATAGGAGTTATCTCCCATTATATATGTAACTTATTGGTTTTTTACATGTTACTCATTAACTATTAATGATAGAGGGAAACTAAAGAGTGCAAAATGTAGATCTCTTTAAGGAGCAACTTTGTTACATTTACAGGTAAAGGATTCGACTTCATTTTTTAGGAGTTATCTCCCATTATATATGTAACTTATTGGTTTTTTACATGTTACTCATTAACTATTAATGATAAAGGGAAACGAAAGAGTGCAAAATGTTGGTCTCTTAAAGGAGCAACTTTTATACATTTATAGGGAAAGGATTTGACTTCATTTTATAGGAGTTATCTCCCATTATATATGTAACTTTTTGGTTTTTCACATGTAACTCATTAACTATTAATGATAAAGGGAAACGAAAGAGTGTAAAATGTTGGTCTCTTAAAGGAGCAACTTTGTTACATTTATAGGGAAAGGATTTGACTCCATTTTATAGGAGTTATCTCCCATTATATATGTAACTGATTGGTTTTTCAAATGGTACTCATTAACTATTAATGATAGAGGGAAACTAAAGAGTGCAAAATGTTGATCTCTTAAAGGAGCAACTTTGTTACATTTACAGGAAAAGGATTTAACTTCATTTTATAGGAGTTATCTCCCATTATATATGTAACTTATTGGTTTTTCACTTGTAACTCATTAACTATTAATGATAGAGGCATGGGGTCTTCACCATAGACCCTCATGCACTTTGACCTTGAAAACTTGCATGGGTCAAGGTAACGTACTAGTTTTTGACCTTTGCTATTTTCAAAGAAATTGAAATGATTTTCTTCATAAAATGTTCTATTAATAATTACCAGTAAATTAAGACATGCCGTGAAAAGTTGTATGAAAATTTTATAAGAGTTATCTCTCTTATAAAACCAAGCTGTAGCAAATAATACAAAATAATTTATTTTTTAAATATTTATAGCAAAATTATAACATTTCGGAAAAAGTTGATTATTTTGAATGTCATCACGTAATACATAATGAATATTAGTATGGAAAGACCCTCAAATGTTCAACCGAACAGTTGATCTTTAATTATTATTATTATTCTTTTCTCTTTTCTTCCGCCAACTTATTTCGGTGCCTGGTTTTTTTACTTCGCGACATGTCGCTTTGAAATTTTATATCTGATATCGGTTACCTATTGCGCTTTCGCAGTTCACCCTGACTGACCGCACCCTTTTCCTTTACGGAATTATCTCCCCTTTTACTAAAAAGCTTGTTCATGCTACTCCTCCTAAACCAAAAAAGATAGCAATACCAAACCTTTACCAAAATGTGTCCTATATCCTTGCGCAACTTTGGGACAGATTGATTGAAGGGTTCTGACGACATCTTATAGGAGTTATCTCCCTTTAAATAAAAAGTAGTAAGTGATATTCAAACAAATCTCAACAACTAAAAGAGATAGAGGCCTGGGGTCTTCACCATAGATCATCTTGACCTTTGACCTTGAAAATGGACACAAGGTCAAAGGTCAAGGTCACGTTCTAAATTTTGCTATTTGCTTGTTCGCGCTACTCCTCTGAAACGGTAAAAGATAGATAAACACTTATTGAGAGTAAAATGTTCGTCTAATTAAGACACAACTTTGTCACATTTGGAGCAAAGTAATTTGACTTCATTTTATAGGAGTTATCTCCCATTATATACGTAACTGATTGGTTTTTCACATGGTACTCATTACCTATTAATGATAAAGGGAAACGAAAGAGTGCAAAATGTTGGTCTCTTAAAGGAGCAACTTTTTTACATTTATAGGGAAAGGATTTGACTTCATTTTATGGGAGTTATCTCCCATTATATATGTAACTTATTGGTTTTTTACATGTTACTCATTAACTATCAATGATAAAGGGAAACGAAAGAGTGCAAAATGTTGGTCTCTTAAAGGAGCAACTTTGTTACATTTATAGGGAAAGGATTTGACTTCATTTTATAGGAGTTATCTCCCATTATATAAGTAACTGATTGGTTTTTCGCATGATACTCATTAACTATTAATGATAGAGGGAAACTAAAGACTGCAAAATGTTGACCTCTTAAAGAAGCAACTTTGTTACATTTACAGGTAAAGGATTTGACTTCATTTTATAGGAGTTATCTCCCATTATATATGTAACTGATTGGTTTTTTACATGTTACTCATTAACTATTAATGATAAAGGGAAACGAAAGAGTGCAAAATGTTGGTCTCTTAAAGTAACAGCTTTGTTACCTTTATAGGGAAATGATTTGACTTCATTTTATAGGAGTTATCTCCCATTATATATGCAACTTATTGGTTTTTACATGTTTCTCATTAACTATTAATGATAAAGGGAAACGAAAGAGTGCAAAATGTTGGTCTCTTAAATGAGCAACTTTGTTACATTTATAGGGAAAGGATCTGACTTCATTTTATAGGAGTTATCTCCCATTATATATGTAACTTATTGGTTTTTTACACGTTACTCATTAACTATCAATGATAAAGGATAACGAAAGAGTGCAAAATGTTGGTCTCTTAAAGGAGCAACTTTGTTACTTTTATAGGGAAAGGATTTGACTTCATTTTAAAGGAGTTATCTCCCATTATATAAGTAACTGATTGGTTTTTCGCATGATACTCATTAACTATTAATGATAGAGGGAAACTAAAGACTGCAAAATGTTGACCTCTTAAAGGAGCAACTTTGTTACATTTACACGTAAATGATTTGACTTCATTTTATAGGAGTTATCTCCCATTATATATGTAACTGATTGGTTTTTTACATGTTACTCATTAACTATTAATGATAAAGGGAAACGAAAGAGTGCAAAATGTTGGTCTCTTAAAGTAGCAGCTTTGTTACATTTATAGGGAAATGATTTGACTTCATTTTATAGGAGTTATCTCCCATTATATATGCAGCTTATTGGTTTTTTACATGTTACTCATTAACTATTAATGATAAAGGGAAACGAAAGAGTGCAAAATGTTGGCCTCTTAAAGGGTCAACTTTTTTACATTTATAGGGCAAGGATTTGACTTCATTTTATAGGAGTTATCTCCCATTATATATGTAACTTATTGGTTTTTTACATATTACTCATTAACTATCAATGATAAAGGGAAACGAATGAGTGCAAAATGTTGATCTCTTAAAGGAGCAACTTTGTTACATTTATAAGGAAAGTATTAGACTTCATTTTATAGGAGTTATTTCCCATTATATAAGTAACTGATTGGTTTTTCGCATGATACTCATTAACTATTAATGATAGAGGGAAACTAAAGACTGCAAAATGTTGACCTCTTGAAGGAGAATTTTTGTTACATTTACAGGTAAAGGATTTGACTTCATTTTATAGGAGTTATCTCCCATTATATATGTAACTGATTGGTTTTTTACATGTTTCTCATTACATATTAATGATAAAGGGAAACGAAAGAGTGCAAAATGTTGGTCTCTTAAAGTAGCAGCTTTGTTACATTTACAGGGAAAGGATTTGACTTCATTTTATAGGAGTTATCTCCCATTATATATGTAACTTATTGGTTTTTTACATATTACTCATTAACTATCAATGATAAAGGGAAACGAAAGAGTGCAAAATGTTGGTCTCTTAAAGGAGCAACTTTGTTACATTTATAGGGAAAGGATTTGACTTCATTTTATAGGAGTTATCTCCCATTATATAAGTAACTGATTGGTTTTTCGCATGATACTCATTAACTATTAATGATAGAGGGAAACTAAAGACTGCAAAATGTTGACCACTTAAAGGAGCAACTTTGTTACATTTACAGGTAAAGGATTTGACTTCATTTTATAGGAGTTATCTCCCATTATATATGTAACTGATTGGTTTTTTACATGTTACTCATTAACTATTAATGATAAAAGGAAACGAAAGAGTGCAAAATGTTGGTCTCTTAAAGTAGCAGCTTTGTTACATTTATAGGGAAAGGATTTGACTTCATTTTATAGGAGTTATCTCCCATTATATATGCAACTTATTGGTTTTTTACATGTTACTCATTAACTATTAATGATAAAGGGAAACGAAAGAGTGCAAAACGTTGGTCTCTTAAAGAAGCAACTTTTTACATTATAGGGCAAGGATTTGACTTCATTTTATAGGAGATATCTCCCATTATATATGTAACTGATTGGTTTTTCGCATGGTACTCATTAACTATTAATGATAAAGGGAAACTAAAGACTGCAAAATGTTGATCACTTAAAGGAGCAACTTTGTTACATTTACAAGTAAAGGATTTGACTTCATTTTATAGGAGTTATCTCCCATTATATATGTAACTTATTGGTTTTTTACTTGTAACTCATTACCTATTAATGATAGAGGCATGGGGTCTTCACCATAGACCCTCATGCCCTTTGATCTTGAAAACTTGTATGGGTCAAGGTCACGTACTAATTTTTGACCTTTGCTATTTTTAAAGATATTGAAATTATTTTCGTCTTAAAATGTTCTATTAATAATTACGAGTAAATAAAGACATTGCGTTAAAAGTTGTATAAAACTTTTATAAGAGTTATCTCTCTTAGAATGCCAATCTGTAGCAAATAATATAAAATAATTTCTATTTTAAATATTTATAGCAAAGGTATAACATTTTGCAAAAAGATGATTATTTTAAATGTCATCATGTAATACAAAATTAAAATTAATATGGAAAGACCCTCAAATGTTCAACCGAACAGTTGATCTTTAATTATTATTATTATTATTATTCTTTTCTCTTTTCTTCCGCCAACTTATTTAGGTGTCTGGTTTTTTCACTTCGCGACATGTCGCTTTGATATTTTATATCTGATATCGGTTACCCATTGCGCTTTCGCAGTTCACCCTGACTGACCGCACCCTTTTCCTTTAAGGAGTTATCTCCCCTTTTACTAAAAAGCTTGTTCATGCTACTCCTCCTAAACCAAAAAAGATAGCAATACCAAACCTTTACCAAAATGTGTCCTATATCCTTGTGCAACTTTGGGACAGATTGATTGAAGGGTTCTGACGACATCTTATAGGAGTTATCTCCCTTTAAATAAAAGTAGTAAGTGATATTCAAAAAAATCTCAACAACTAAAAGAGATAGAGGCCTGGGGTTTTCACCATAGATCATCTTGACCTTTGACCTTGAAAATGGACACAAGGTCAAAGGTCAAGGTCACGTCCTAAATTTTGACATTTGCTTGTGTGCGCTACTCCTCTGAAACGGTAAAAGATAGATAAACACTTATTGAGAGTAAAATGTTCGTCTTATTAAGACGCAACTTTGTCACATTTGGAGCGAAGTAATTTGACTTCATTTTATAGGAGTTATCTCCCATTATATATGTAACTGATTGGTTTTTCACATGGTACTCATTAACTATTAATGACAGAGGGAAAATAAAGAGTGCAAAATGTTGATCTCTTAAAGGAGCAACTTTGTTACATTTACAGGTAAAGGATTTGACTTCATTTTATAGGAGTTATCTCCCATTATATATGTAACTTATTGGTTTTTTACATGTTACTCATTAACTATTAATGATAAAAGGAAACGAAAGAGTGCAAAATGTTGGTCTCTTAAAGGAGCAACTTTGTTACATTTATAGGGAAAGGATTTGACTTCATTTTATAGGGGTTATCTCCCATTATATATGTAACTGATTGGTTTTTCACATGGTACTCATTAACTATTAATGATAGAGGGAAAGTAAAGAGTGCAAAATGTTGATCTCTTAAAGGAGCAACTTTGTTACGTTTACAGGTAAAGGATTTGACTTCATTTTATAGGAGTTATCTCCCATTATATATGTAATTTATTAGTTTTTCACATGTAACTCATTAACTATTAATGATAAAGGGAAAGTAATGAGTGCAAAATGTTGGTCTTTTACAGGAGCAACTTTGTTACATTTACAGGGAAAGGATTTGACTTCATTTTATAGGAGTTATCTCCCATTATATATGTAACTGATTGGTTTTTCGCATGGTACTCATTAACTATTAATGATAGAGGGAAACTAAAGAGTGCAAAATGTTGATCTCTTAAAGGAGCAACTTTGTTACATTTACAGGTAAAGGATTTGACTTCATTTTATAGGAGTTATCTCCCATTATATATGTAACTTATTGGTTTTTTACATGTTACTCATTAATTATTAATGATAAAGGGAAACGAAAGAGTGCAAAATGTTGGTCTCTTAAAGGAGCAACTTTAATACATTTATAAGGAAAGGATTTGACTTCATTTTATAGGAGTTATCTCCCATTATATATGTAACTTATTGGTTTTTCACATGTTACTCATTAACTATTAATGATAAAGGGAAACGAAAGAGTGCAAAATGTTGGTCTCTTAAAGGAGCAACTTTGTTACATTTATAGGGAAAGGATTTGACTTCATTTTATAGGAGTTATCTCCCATTATATATGTAACTGATTGGTTTTTCAAATGGTACTCATTAACTATTAATGATAGAGGGAAACTAAAGAGTGCAAAATGTTGATCTCTTAAAGGAACAACTTTCTCACATTTACAGGAAAAGGATTTAACTTCATTTTATAGGAGTTATCTCCCATTATATATGTAACTTATTGGTTTTTCACTTGTAACTCATTAACTATTAATGATAGAGGCATGGGGTCTTCACCATAGACCCTCATGCCCTTTGACCTTGAAAACTTGTATGGGTCAAGGTCACGTACTAGTTTTTGACCTTTGCTATTTTTAAAGATATTGAAATTATTTTCGTCTTAAAATGTTCTATTAATAATTACGAGTAAATAAAGACATGGCATTAAAAGTTGTATAAAACTTTTATAAGAGTTATCTCTCTTAGAATGCCAATCTGTAGCAAATAATATAAAATAATTTCTTTTTTAAATATTTATAGCAAAGTTATAACATTTTGCAAAAAGATGATTATTTTAAATGTCATCATGTAATACAAAATTAAAATTAATATGGAAAGACCCTCAAATGTTCAACCGAACAGTTGATCTTTAATTATTTATTTTTTTTGTTCTAGTTGTGATTTCTTTCTTTTGTCTAGCAAACTGCAATGTAAGTGGTATATTTATTACACACACATATAACTAATTATTTATTGTATGTTACTGTTTTCATAATCCTTCTCTCCAGGGCAAACTGGAAGGTAAATCCTCTCTTACTGCAAAACTGTAGACCACAGCTGTATTACAAATCATTATAAACCAAGATTTAAGGATATAATAAATATTTCGTTGGCGCCTGATGTTGCAGGTTCCAGTCCTACTGCGTGTAGTGTATGCACGACTCCATAAATTGACAAGGATTGTCAGTTCACCTACCATCTATCATGGGGTTTTGCACTGACTTCCTCTGTGTTATCTTATAAAATCTAGACGACACGATAGAGTTGAAAAATCGAAAAAGTTCCATTCAAACAAGCAAACAATTTATCGAAATTTGAATTTAAACTTGCATCCCTAGTGTTGACACTACTGTAAAATGTTCACAAGTTTGAACGTGTGGCCTATGTTATTTTTTTTCTACACTACGACTAAATATAGGATCTTACATTATCGAATTCCTCCAATCGAGATGCTTAAATTATGGCATTTTAAGTCCGAGTCTTAGGGATTACTTACAATTTCATATTTAACTAATATCGAGTTTGGCGGAATACAACAATCCTTCAGTAGTACATATGTAAGATTATTTTTTTTCTAATTTTCAAATGTAGCAAATTTGCGAAAGCAAATAAAAATTCACCCAACCACAATTGTATGTCATGCGATAAATGGAAATTGTCTCGTTTGTGTCGTCATTATTTTTGTTCATGCCGTTATAATTTTAAAGCATTCAACAGACGAGAACACATGTTCACTATTAAAGAGAGCTATTTTTTTACACCGGGCAAGCGGTTTGAATATTACGTAAAAAAGATAGAATATACATTTTAAACCTCTACCAGATCGATTTTAAATGGATTCAAAACAAACATACTTTCTTTTCTATGGTAGAAACAAGATAGTAGATACTAAGATACCGAGGCGTTACCAAAAGAAACTATATCCAAGTTCTAAATTACAAACGCATCGCAAGCAGAAAACTAAAGAAAACAACAAGCAATTAACAAATAAGTAAATGACAGAACAAAACAGTGACATTAGTTGTTAAGGAAGGAAATTGTACAATGTTTCTCACTTCAGTGTCAGTAGGGACAGGCTCTCCAGCATGCCACTGCGTTAAAAACAGCCTAGATTGTTGGTCTTCTACTGTAAGAAAAGCGAAAACCGGCAGTTTGGTTATTCGTATTTTTTCTGAAGGTTTTCTCCTGAAAAAGAGCAGAATTTAAAAAAGTAAAAAACAGAGTGGGCTAAAAATCATACTTAATTATAGGTCTGTTCGCATACACACTTATAGGCATCTCAACTTTCTCTGAAGGAGAAAATCATATTTAAATATAAAATAATTTTAATATTATACATATTATGTGAGAGAGAGAGAGAGAGAGAGAGAAAGAAAGAAAGAAAGAAAGAAAGAAAGAAAGAAAGAAAGAAAGAGGATAGATAGATAGATAGATAGATAGATAGATAGATAGATAGATAGATAGATAGATAGATAGAAGATTACTTCAGGTTAACAAATAGAGTTTTTAATTTTATTTTGGCAAAAAATTCGTTTTGAAAGTACACGGAAGTTCATCAGGTTTATAACTATATCAATGAAAAATGTATATAATTTAAACTCTTTTCATTGATTACTGGAGCATGATTTGGTTTAAATCTAGTTCACTAATGTAAACTTAACGGTTAATGTAAGTTCTAAGCGTACAATAAAGTATTATTTATGATGGTTTATTTAAAATAAACACAAACAAAACTTTGGAAAGGTTCGCGACTTAATACAAAAGTTTCTGTATATTGAGGGGAGGCGGCTCGGTATATTGGTGGGGACGGCGAGGTGGCCGAGTGATTAATTTGTAGTTAGTCCTCTACTTATGATCACGCGACTTTAATAATGCGGACGAATGAATCCCCTATTTTAAATTTGAAACTTTGAATGAGATCATTTTCCTAATTTGCATTCATATTAGTAATTATGCTACCTTCAACTTGCGTAGATAGAAAAATGGGGCGGAGGGGCACTGACCTCGTTTCCAATCTCCTAATTTTAAAGCGAATTCGAAGTGGAACGTACCAGAAGTACCGGTCAATGTGGGGTGCGCTCGACTCAAGCCTTAGTTGACAACGATTTCCAGGTGGGGTGCGCTCGACTCCAGTCTTAGTTGACAACGATTGTCAGTTTTCCTACCGAAGGTCGGGAGTTTTCTTTGGGTACTCTGGCTTCTTCCTCCAATAAAAGCTGGGTCTTTCCAAGATTCCTGTGAAAATCTTTTACGTGAACTCATTAATGGCTGCAAGGGAATGTTTTCTTAACGGAAGTGACTTTTCCTAAAATGAAATTTGGCCTTTGACCTGAAAATATATGGTGGCATGGGACTCTTTTCAAACGCAAATCTTTTTATTGTTTAGAAGTTATTTAGACAACGACGCCACTTTCAGCAATTTTTTCAGCAATATCATGGCGCCAGTTTTTATTAGAGTATAAAGACGGAGTGGACGGTGAACAACTTGAAAACGGGAAATCCATAATATTAGAGTCGAGCACTAAGTCTGGAACCCACTACCTGAATGTTCATGTGATCAATAGAAAACTCGGCCACCGATCACGAAAAGGAATCAGCCTTAGATTCCAAATAAATTACATGTTTCATGTAACCGTTGTTGTTTTGGATTGAAAGTATGCGCACAGAGAATTTTATATTGAGTTATTGGTATACTGTGGTGTGGTTTTGTATTTGTGGGGGTTTCAATCGTCGTCGTTTTCGTGGGTGAGGACTCACCACGAAATTTAGAATGTCTAGAGTAAACTTACCGGAGAAACTGGGACGGTTCTTTACATGAATAATGACAACTGATTTTCAAAGGACATTTGTTTTCGATTGAAATTGAGACAATTTTGCATAACAAACAACTTTAATTGGTATATGACACTAAAACGAAATGAAATTGTAAAACACATCTTCAGTAAATGCATATTCACTTCAGTAATGAAAGTATTATCTTTTGCAACTGTTTTTTGTAAAGTGATGATTTATATACAACTATTAAAATCATTATATTAATTGAAAAAACTATCAATAAAGCAATCTGCTTACACTTTTTATTCTGATTTTCTTTTTTAAAAATCAATAATTATATTGTTTAGTCTATTGTCCAACAAACACATTTAATCTTCGTAATGTACTGTGAAGTGTTTATCAGGTTGTTTTAATAAAATGTATTACTTATGTATACGGTTGACATCTTTTTAATCTTTTTAAACCCATTGGGTCAGGTGAGCTATTGTTATCACTTTGCGTCTGTCGGCGTTGTCGTCGGCGTCTATAAACTTTTTACATTTTAATCTTCTTCTCTGAAACCACTTGGCCAATTGAAACCCAACTTGGCCATAAAGTTCATTGGATGGACCTTTACAAAGTTTGTGTTTTTTATTTGTATTTGAAAACTAATATGGCCGCCAACGCAAGACTTAATTTTACACAGGACCTTATGGGAAAAAAGTTTTAAAATGTTCCTTCTCGGAAACCGGTTAACCAATCAAAACTAAACTTACTAGCAATATTGTTTGGATGGTCCTTTATGAAGTTTATGTTTTCTATGCCCATTTGGAAATTCAAAATGGCCACCACCGCAGGACTTATTTTAACATAGGACACTATGGGAAAAAGTTTAAAAAGGCTTATTCTCTGAAATTGGTTAACCAATGGACACAAAAATTACAACAATAGTGCTTAGATTGTCCTCTATAAAGCTTGTGTTTTTTATGACAATTGGAAATTCAAAATGGCCGCCACCGCAGGACTTAGTTTAACATAGGACCCTATGGGAAAAAGTTTTAAAAGTCTTCAAATCTGAAACCGGTTAACCAGTGGAAACAAAACATACTGGCAATATTGTTTGGATGGTCCTCTATAAAGTTTTTGTTTTTTATCCCAATCGGAAATTCAAAATGGCCACCACCGCAGGACTTGGTTTAACATAGGACACTATGGGAAAAAAGTTTAAAATGGCCTCTTCTCTGAAACCGGTGAACCAATCGAAACAAAATTTACTACCAATATTGTTTAGATGGTCCTTTATAAAGTTTATATTTTTATGCCAATTGGAAAATCAAAATGGCCACCACCGCAGGACTTAGTTTAACATAGGACCCTATTAGAAAAAGTTTTAAAATGCTTCTTCTCTGAAACCGATCAACCAATGGAAACAAAACTTACTGGCAATATTGTTTGGATGGTCTTCTTTAAAGTTTATATTTTCTATTGCCAATTGGAATTTCATAATGGCCGCGACCGAAGAACTTAGTTTAACATAGGACCCTATGGGAAAAAGTTTTAAAAGGCTTCTTCACTGAAACCGGTTAACCGATCGAAACAAACCTTACTACCAATATTGTTTGGATGGTCCTTATATAAATAAAGTTTATGTTTTTTATTCCAATTGGAAAATCAAAATGGCCACCACCGCAGGACTTAGTTTAACATAGGACCCTATGGGAAAAGTTTAAAAAGGCTTCTTCTCTGAAACCGATTAACCAATGGAAACAAAACTTACTGACAATATTGTTTGGATGGTCTTCTTTAAAGTTTATGTTTTTTATGCCGATTGGAAAATCAAAATGGCCACCACCGCAGGACTTAGTTTAACATATGACCCTATGGGAAAAGTTTAAAAAGGCTTCTTCTCTGAAGCCGGTTAACCAATAGAAACAAAACTTACTACCAATATTGTTTGGATGGTCCTTTATAAAGTTTATCGTTTTCATGCCAATTGGATATGACCCTATGGGAAAACTTTAAAAAGGCTTCTTCTCTGAAACCGAGTAACCAATGGAAACAAAACTTACTGGCAATATTGTTTGGATGGTCTTCTTTAAAGTTTATATTTTTTATCTCCAATTGGAATTTCAAAATGGCCGACACCGCAGGACTTAGTTTAACATAGGACCCTATTGGCAATTTTTTTTTAAAGTCTTCTTCTGTAAATCCGGTTAACCAATGGAAACACAACTTACTATCAATATTGTTTAGATGGTCCTCTTTAAAGTTTATTGAAAATTACAGGACTTAGTTTAACATCAGGAAAATGCCATCTTCATTGCCTATAAAATCAGGTGAGCGATACAGGCTCTCAAGAGCCTCTGGTTTACTTTATGTTCTTTTAAAAACAAAACCGTATATAATAAATGTATACAGTAACACTGTATAATAATACAGAAAATTATAGGCATGGTGGATTTGTTTTTATTTTTCCGAACGAACCACTAATTAAAGAATCCCACGAAATATCTTTTTTCCTTCAATCATATGGTATTGTCACAATAAAGCAAATGTCTTTTTGTGCGAGAATGTATATTGTTTCTTTCTAAACTATTCTTAACGAGACCATACAGAATAGCCTATTGTTATTTTTGAACTGGATGTAAATATGACAATTTCTGAAACCTGAGGAGATCGAGCTGCTTCTATTGCAATTTACAATATTTAATTTTGGTTTACCCGGTGTGGCCCGCATCCGCTAGTGGCGCAACTCGTGTTATGTAAATGTACTGAAAGAAAGAATTCAAGAAGAAAAATTTCTTCATATTTTTTACTAAAACATCGATCACACGATTTTTGTATTAAAAATTGTAAAAGAACGAAATTTAACAAAAATTGCTGTGATTGATATTTAAAAATATCTTATTTAGGTAAAATGAACGCGAAAAGGAAGTATAGTCGGGTGGAAGTAATATATCATATACCATGTATACTTTTAACGTATTTGTTACGCTTCAGTGTGTATGAAAGGGTTTAAACTGGTTGATTCCTAATTATAGTTTAAAATATAATATTTATCAATTCATCGATAAAGTATTCAGATTCAAAGTTTTGTTGGTGTAAATATTTTTTTTCCATTTATATTAAATACATTACACTCATAATTGCTTTCTTCGAAAACATCTAGTCAGGAAGCATAAGTAAAGCAATTAGCAATCAGGAAGTATTTCTGCCTTCTGAAATAGACGATATATCCGAATTTAAATTCAACATGGAGACAATGTTTAAGTTTCATACCATATTAGTTTTGTTGATTTCAATTGATTTCATTAAAGGTAAGTTGTATATACTGACGTTAAAATCACTGATCGTTATTTATTAAGTTAAATTAGCATTGAAACGTACAATTTAACGCACAGCAACCATCTGAGAAGTTATCTTGAATGAAAATGTTAAAAAGGACTTTGAAAAAGAACGGTCCTTTTTCGTAACATGCATAATTTACGTAACATAAAAAATTAATTCTTGTATATTACAGTAATGTTTGAGTGGTGTTTGACGCAATGCTTTTAGCTATATCGGGGCTTCCAGTTTATAATAAGGAAGGAAAATGGAGTACCGATCCCAGACTTTCAGTAGGAAAATTGACAATCCTTGTCAATTAAAATTGGAGAGGGACACAACCTGCCCGCAGTGAGACTCGACCATGCAACCTTAGTGTTGATGAACATAACACAAAGTACATAAATAACTTTATTATATATATAGAGATGAAATATCGAATTTTCCGAGTGAGAGAAATCACGGTAAATCACATGTGAAAACTATCGTTTATTTTCACTCTCGGGTTTTTTCCCGCAAAAACGTCACAATGGTTTTGTACTATACAGATATTCATCCGCCGTTCATAAAATTTAGGATTAAGCATGAAAATTTTACGAAAACAATTTTGATCTATATAATAAATAGGATAATCAATTGGGCATCGTGAATATCCAAAATATGATCACTCGTGCCGCATAAAGCATCAGATTAAACTCGTGCGCGGAACAAGTTCCGCGCACTCGTTTAATCAGATGCGTTATGCGGCACTCGTGATCATATTTTGGATATTCACTCCGCCCAATTAATTATCCTATAAACCTCAACCACTAGACCACCGAGGTCCCCATCATGAAAGACCAAATAAGTTGCAGCAGGTAATACGATAATTAAAATGCAAATGGGATTTTTAAATGGAGGAGGAGTGTAAAAAATTGGTTCTGCTAATAAGTAATCCATAATGTTTTTATATATTAACAACTTTTTCCCTATTATAAATAGACATCAAATATCGATTGTTTTTGTTGTGGCATTATTTCATCAATAGCTATTAATTGTTCATCATATTGGGCTTCGCCTGAATATAGCTGAAATATTGCTGCTCGGGCGTTAAACACCATTAATCAATCAATCCATCAATCATATTGGGCTATTTGAAAATGTTATAGCCTATCAAAGGTCGAATAAAACTTTTGCAATTAATTTTAGGTGATCCATGTTACAATTACACTATATTAGATTCCGAAAATGACTTCATTCGCTCTGCTGCGAACGATTATGGTTCCTTGTGTGACAACCTCCTTGTAGCAGGCTGGTATCGGATTTCTAGTAACGCTGGGGAACGCATGCCGACAGAATGCATATATGGAGGATTCCGTTGTGGTACTGCACTTCCTATATGGATGAATGGTAACTGATATCATACTTCTAAAGTATATTTTATAACTCGTTAAATATAAATGACAAATACTTTTTCATTCATCAAGCAATAAGCATACAGACTATCTAAAATATAAAGCAAGCACACTTTCAAATTACCCTTGTTATTCCGGAAGCAAATAATTACAAAACAAAACAAGAGACTACCGACTTAGCGATATCGCCAAATCGTTACGAGTTTTGTTGAAAAAATTGACATTTTATAATTCGTTCATGAAATACTACTTAAAACCTTAAAATAGCATTAGGGACCGAACATTTAACTTGCGGGGGGGGGGGGGGGGGGAGTCTTGGTTTTTTCCTAAAAAAATATTTTTAAAATGATTTTTGATGAAAAAAAATTTTGGAAGCAGGGGGTAAGAAAAAATATATTCTGAAGAAGGATTTCTGCTATTTAAGATAATGCTAATAATGAAAAAAATCTTCTGTCGCGACGCTTTCAAAAAATAAATATTTTTTAGCGTATTTGTTTGACCAAAACAAAAAACCAAGGCCCCCGCCTTCAAGTTAAATGGTCTGTCCCCTATATATTGTACACATGATTTTAATTCGGTGTATCTCAATAAAAACGTTTAAAATGCATCGTAATGGCCACACACTGTACAGCTTACAGTTTAGTAGTTAAATACGTTTATGCGTTTCGGTAAGAACATTTCTTGAAGTTTATGGTTAAAAATATCGGTAATAAACAATATATATATGAACAGATATAATAACCATGAAGATGCTTAAAATTTAGCACATCTATCTGACCAAAATAAAACACGCCGAAATAAAATACATGCTTTTTGAGAACAAACGCCAAAATATCCCGACGCCAAAAAAATTAACCCGATTTACGGTACCAGAATTTAGTCTGGTGCAAGCAGATTTCAGTCCAAATTGTGTCGGTTCTGATTTTACTTGACTTATATAATTTAGAAACCAATAAGGTATTTTCTGACATGTGAATACTCAAACATGTATGCTAACGGACGAAGTAGTATTTGTCAATAATTTTAAGATTTCATTTCTGCCAAAACTCTACACACTGTCATGAGTATATGTTAAAATTATTAAAAGTTATGCATATGTATAAAGGTGAATATCCAGCCACTGGTGAGGTTAAGAATGTAACAGCATGTGCAGCAAGCTACACTGGAGACTGTTGTGCCTATTCATATGACATTCAAGTCAAGAACTGTACAAATTACCTGGTGTACAACCTACAGCCTGTGACAACTTGCTTCCAAGCATACTGCTTTGGTAGGTGCTTTCGTATTTGTTTGGTACAGCTTTGTATTACGTCTAACAAATTGAACAATTCTTTGATTAGAGCTTTGGAAATCGTTCCAATACAAAGTATACGTATTATATTTCCTATATTTATATGTTTATTACCTTTGACACCAAGGACGAAGTCCATCGTTACAAACATACATAAACTTAAATGTATATCAAAATGTCCATTACCAAAAGCCAGGTATTGTTCTTTCCAACAGAACCGTACAATAACATAGATTACATATCTATTTGATAGGTTCATTACCAGTTCCTGTAGTGACATCTACTGTATCAACAGCTGTGGCATCTACGACTTCCAATAAGACAGGTTCTTTAACAACACAATTAGAGCAACAATCAGCGTCAACAGCGACTAGTTTTACTAACATAGTTTCTTCAACAACACAATTACAACATTCAGCTTCAACAACAAATTCCATTAACATAGTATCTTCAACAGCACAATTACAACAACAATCAGCTTCAATAACGACAAGTCCCATCAACATAGTATCTTCAACCGCACAATTACAGCAACAATCAGCTTCAATAACGACAAGTCCCATCAACATAATATCTTCAACCGCACAATTACAGCAACAATCAGCTTCAACAACGACAAGTCCCATCAACATATTATCTTCAACCGCACAATTACAGCAACAGTCAGCTTCAGCAACGACAAGTCCCATTAACATAGTATCTTCAACCGCACAATTACAGCAACAATCAGCTTCAACAACGACAAGTCCCATCAACATATTATCTTCAACCGCACAATTACAGCAACAATCAGCTTCAACAACGACAAGTCCCATCAACATATTATCTTCAACCGCACAATTACAGCAACAATCAGCTTCAACAACGACAAGTCCCATCAACATAGTATCTTCAACCGCACAATTACAGCAACAATCAGCTTCAACAACGAAAAGTCCCATCAACATATTATCTTCAACCGCACAATTACAGCAACAATCGGCTTCAACAACGAAAAGTCCCATCAACATAGTATCTTCAACCGCACAATTACAACAACAATCAGCGTCAACAACGACCCAAAGTCCCATTAACATAGTTTCTTCAACAACACAGTCACAGCAAAACCTACCGTCAATAACAACACGTTACAATAACTCGGCTTTTTCAACAACACAATCACAACAACAATCAGCATCAACAAATGCAGCCTCATCATTACAATTAGTGTCGGAAATTACAGAAACGTCAACATCGACAACATCAGGAATTGATCTTCTTTTATCTGTGAAAAGTAAGATACAACATTACAGATAACTAAACTATATTTATGTAATGACTACTAAAAGTAATGGTTCTTAATGTTCAAAGACATTTTGTCATACGGATCTGTAATGTTCTTGTTTAGCTTAACTGCAGTATCTGAAACATTTGGGCAATTTGTCTTTAAATGAATATCTCAGGAAATGACCAAAACGTATATAGAGTTTGGAACCCATATTTATGCTTATTTATCTCCATGCACCCACCAAGATTCAACTAATATTAAAAAAATATATCCTTACTAAATTATGGTTCATTTAATACGGGAGGAATAAGCTAAAAAAAATTAATGAATATTTATGACTTGCAACTGTTTAAGAGGAAATAACCCAACGCAATACTAGTTATTAAAAAATAAAAACCAGCCTAATTGATATTGTGAAATGGGCATTATAATTTCAAACTACTGATGCACATAACTTATTTTCTATTAATTGTATGTACTGATTTGTTGTAGAAGGCAGTGACAACCTCGTCACCATCATTACTTCAGTTGTTGCTTCTGTATCAACCACGTGCCTTCTTATTATTTTTATTGTTTGGTGAGTACAATGAATAATGACAACTTAATATGAGAAATTGTTAACGTACACAGAAAATTGTTGACATATATAAAACAAATTGTACTTCTATAACTAATCAGAAATAAAGTAATGTTTTATGTTGAAAGACAGTCAATTGATTTGCACATATACATATATTTAAAACATGGGATATTAGTATTTATATAAGGTTGACTAAACAAATGATGTTATTAAACAGGATTTGTACATGTTTCTAAATACATGAACATGTTCTATAATGGATTAAACTTGAAACCTATGTGATAATTTACGAGTACGAATATAGAATAATTTGTATATGATAAAAACAAAAATCCGTCTCAGACATGCGCTTTATACTTCTATTGTTTCGTATAGGATATCAAGAAGAAAATCATCAAAGAATACAAAGTGTGAGATAGAAACGCCGGATCAATGTTTTGATCCCCCGACATACGCAGAATCAGTACGTAAGGACACAAATCTTTATGTATATGACGACATCAGCAAATATGAGAACATCCTAAAAGAAGAAACAGAATATGATGAAATTCCGGAGGGTACACAAAATACTGCAATAAAACCAAAATTTCAAACATTTCTATCTGATTAAAATTTTACACTTACTTAAAATTAAAGGCTATGTGATTGCAAATAGTTTCTAAGGAATCTTATAAACTACGTGTATAATAATTTCGGCTGGAAGCATGTTTTTTTAGAATTTTCATAGGTTTTTATCGACACGTTATGTCTTCCAAAAGACAGGATAAAAATTGAGTATTGAATATATTGTCTGTTTGTTTGTTTGAATGGTATTTTAACGCTGCTTTCAGAAATTTTTCAGCTATATCATGGCGTCCAATTTTTATGGTGGGAGAGGCCGGAGTACCCAGAGAGAACCCTCGACCTGCGGTAGGAAAACTGTCAATCCTTCTCAATTAAGATTGAAGTCGAGTACACCCTGCCCGCAGTGAGAATCGAACCCGCAATCTCAGTGTTGACAGACCACGTGATCAATAGTTGACGAACTACCTTAACCACTCGTCCACCGAGACCCCAGTATTGAATATACATGTATATTGAAGACACTCATTAATTTTGGCTACAATTACCACTCATAATGAAACTAATATCAACATTACAATACACTTTGTAACATTGACTCCTTATCAAGTTGTCCTTCATGTTTCATTAGTTGATGAAAAGAATCAGACAAAATGCATAGCGGCATGTCTAAACGAATTTTATAGAGACAAAGACCATGCTACATGTTTTTGCTTTAATTTTTGTGTTTAATATCCCACACACCAAAAAGAGGACGTTCAAAACTCGTGTGTCAAGGTCTAAGTTGGCATGAAAATCAGAGTTAATGCTGTTAGAAATGGATCAAGATAATATTAAGTACTTTGTACTATAATTCACTTTCAATTTTAAAATACCCAAATTTTTACAACGATCAATATTATAATATAAAATTGACACCCATAGTAAACCCAGTGGTTAAGCAGGGCTGAAATTAAACTTTGTGTAAATGAACTGCCAACCCGAGTCACTCAGTGTAAATTAACATTCAATAAACTATACTTTTATTAATTTGTTGACAAATAGTGTATCGATTTTGGTATCACGGAGGTATTCGGCAAACAATCACCTTCTGTGCCGTGGTATTTACTAAAAAATAACCCTCGCATTAAATATTCCCAAAAAATTCATTCCGAAGTTTTTGACTTCTATCTCAAACTAAACGTAACATGGTTACCCCGAAAACGTTCCGCTGCTGACAGCTCTGATCCAAAGAAGTAAGTGATCTATTATTATCAGACTTAAAATAATTATATTTGGTGTAATTAAATAAATTATTTCTGGCATGGATATTTGTGAAAAGATCCCCCATACATGATATAATATCTTTACATAGTTTATATTTTTTCTATATCCAATACAATGGAAAAAACTCTTTTTTCGAGTTTCGAGTTCTATTGTATTTTCGCATATTTCACATGTGTATACTATGTTTTATGTGTTCCTATTGTTGATACTAATTAATTATTATTGAAGTTAAAAGTGTTGTTATTACTGTGTTTATTAATGTCCGCGAATATCGAACTTAAAAAATGTCCTATTAGAATTTAGCTGGCATACATTTAAGAAATAGTAAACAAATAATATATTTGTACCTTAGAAAAAAGATAGAAAGGCTAAACAAAATAATTGCTATTTTAAACTATCTATATTGCAAAATTATCGTTCAATTTTACACGTTTAAAGACGATCCACATACTTTAAAACAGCGTACATTTCATAATGATTTTACAGATCCTCTTTGGCATGATAAATGTTTTCCTAGCTTGTTTGCACCTGCTGTTGTCATAGTGTTGTTCATGTAAATGTATCAATTGTGCAGTTGTAATGGGGAACACATGACAACACTTTTATTAATCAACAAAATAATATTATCCTAAAGTCAAAACAACACTTAAACTTGCCTAATCTGATTACTTTTATATTTCTTTAGACGTATATAATTCATTTTTCAATAAATTTCTTTCTTAGTCTAAATCATGTGGTTATTTGTGGACATCAATTGTCCACCCTTCGATCCACTCGCTCCACACTCCATTCCGCGTAGCCTTGCTAAATTGAGACGTAGACATGAAGGGCAGTAGTATAAGTATTTGGTTTTCTCCTTGGCAGATCCACTTGTTATAATTGCATATTGATTCACTGAATAACTGTATTAAAATTATAAAAAAGTTTAAAGTAAATTTAATAACAAATCGTACTTAATTCTAAGTTCCTTACAGCTGACCTTGGTATTTATGGCGATGGATTTTACAGATGGCGCATCTCCTATGGATATTAAATTTCAATATCAACCGTATTATGTCATCTACGCGTTTTTCTATGAACAATGCAAACTAAATTTTTTACAGCATTTTTGTTTGGTCTTTAGTTCAGCGTTGATCATCCGTGATGTTACATTGTACATGTAGTACTGTAATATACCTGTACTATACTGTCCAAAATGCATGAAAAAGCTACATACATGTAACTTTGCAAGAACCCTGTTTTACACATAACAAAATTGATGCCTATTATTATAGATTACACATATGTTCAATATAATAATGACATACAGGTCACACAATTATAAATGTACAACACAAAATAGTATGGATTGACCTCCATGTCGGCAAAATAATAAATCTATGGAAAAAAAGATTACATGTATTTGTTTATAATTTTAGATTTGTTTAACAGAAGATTGAATGATTGGGTGTTTGTTTTACGTCCAGCGAGCATTATTTCAGCTATATTCAGGACGAGGGTGGGATGGGAAATAGGGAATACAATTTTTACTGCTATTGGAAAAGTATGGAGTATTTGGTACGGGCAGAGAATTTAGAATTGTGTAGGTGCTACAATGAGCCTACTCTTTTTCGAAATCTACAAAGGGGTCTTTATCGTAGAAGAAGCGTGGAACTCTCTAAACACTTCATCCACTAGGGTCCGCGGCCAGGCTTTCCTATTATGACCTGACAAACCCTAACGAGAGGTTCTCCCCTAACCACCGCCAGGGGACTCGCTGGGCAGCTCTGTAGGTCGAACTCTGGGAAACCTCCCAGTATGGTCCCAGGTTTAACAGAAGACAATAACATATTATTATAATACCTTAGTGAGATGATGTCGGTGTTTGCTAAAATCATGTGGTGTCATATGTCAGATTATGCCATAAATCCACTGTAATGCAAGAGACACAACTCCAGGATAAATACAGACTAGTAATATTTTGACTGCCATTGGAAAGGTATGGAGTATTTGGTACGGGCAGAGAATTTAGAATTGTGTAGGTGCTACAATGAGCCTACTCTTTTTCGAAATCTACAAAAGGGTCTTTATCGTGGAAGAAGCGTGGAACTCTCTAAACACTTCACCCACTAGGGTATGCGGCCAGGCTTCCTATTATGACCTGACAAACCCTAACGAGAGGTTCTCCCCTAACCGCCGCCAGGGGACTCGTTGGGTAGCTCTGTAGGTCGAACACTGGGAAACCTCCAAGTATGGTCCCAGGTTTAACAGAAGACAATAACATATTATTATAATACCTTAGTGAGATGATGTCGGTGTTTGCTAAAATCATGTGGTGTCATATGTCAGATTATGGCCATAAATCCACTGTAATGCAAGAGACGCAACTCCAGGGTAAATACAGACTAGTAATATCATCCTGGCGGACATAACGTCAGATATTGTAATATGTTATAAACTGATATTTAACTGTTAATAGTGAAGGTTCCAATATTCGCACAGATTGTGGTCAACACCACCATTATTTACCATTTACCAGGGTGTTGTTCATAGTTAAAACACACAAACAAGCAAAAAAATAAAAAATAAAAAACACATAAACAAACAAATGAAAACTTAAGTTTGAACTATTAACTATCATCACAACGACAATGATACATTAAAAAACATTCGAAGTCAATATCCAATTAAAGTTATAAAAGAGTTGGTGTTTATTGATTATTCGATGTTAAACAAAGTGCCAATTATAGACTTTAGAGTTTTCTTAAAGAAGTTGACAGCTGTAACCCATTCAAATTTCCCTTTCATAAATCAGCCATGAATAAAGTTGTACGTTTCTTCTTATAATTATTTTTTTATTATTCGTGAACGATAGTTTAATGTTACATCACATCCTACGATAAAACATTTTCGTCAAATGCCAAGTTCATACAAAATGACATTTTTTGTTTGTTTGGTGTAATGAACTTTAAAGCTACTTTCAACAATTTTCAACTATATCGTCCAGTTTTTATTTGGAGAGAAGTATCCTACCTACGGCGGAGAGCTAGCAATCCGCGTCAATTAATGCTGAATCGTACGAAAGCCCAGAAGGCTCATTCGATATTCGAAATTCGAGATTCGAGATTCGAAACTCGAAATTCGAGAATCGAAATTCGAAATTCGAGATTCGAAACTCGAGATTCGAGACCAATCAGATTGCGTGTGACATAATCGTCTACCAATCAGAATAGTTCTTATATAAACGTAGCCAAGTGCTATTATTTTTATTTGGGGTTTTAACCGTCCACATATTTGTCAAAGAATGAACAAGCTTTATTTGTTATTTTATCAAATTAATTCGGATCACAATCACATCTTGATTTTACAAATCAAGAAACAAGAATATACCTGTAGAACGGAATTCAACAAAACGTGGTTTGTAGGAAGTACACCATATGTAGTTGTGCATGTTACCAGGGAATTTTGATCTTCAAATTTTAGTGGGAGTTATGGGCCCTTTGAATTTAAAATTTGCTGAAAATACTCATTTATCATTTTGTCGGAGCTACTCCTTTGAAACTACTGTATGGAGTTTTACAAAACTTGGTATATAGTAGGTACAACATATTTAGTTGTGCATATTACCAGGGCATTTTGGTCCTCAAATTTTGTGTGGGGGCTATCAGGGGTGGATCCAGAGGGGGCCCTCCCGTTTGATTAAAAAAAATTGGTTGGATATATAGGAAATCATTGAAGCATGACCAAAGTGGGCCCCCCCCCTCGGCCAGTCAGTGCCCTCCTACCCTTTTTCGAAATTTCTGGATCCGCCACGGGCTTATTTTGGCCCTTGGAACTTAGAAATGTGCTGAAAATACCCATTTATTATCTTGTGAGCACAAATCCTCTGAAACTACTCAGTACTATACAAATTTTTATGAAACTTGGTATGCAACTATTACACCATATATGTAGTTGTGCATTTTATCAGGAATTGTTGATTCCTAAATTTATATGGTAGTTATGGCTCTCTGAACTTAGAAATTTTCAGTAATCCTCATTAATCATGGTTTTCGCTTTAACTTTCTTAAAACTAAACCAAATTTTATGTAGTTGCGATATAACCAAGGAATTCTGATTGGTAGAGATTATGTCACAAGCAATCTGATTGGCTAAAACTATTTTGAATTTCGAATTTCGAATCTCGAATATATAAGAACTATACTGATTGGTAGATGATTATGTCACACGCAATCTGATTGGTTATAACTATATTGAATTTCGAACCTCGAATCTCGAATGAGCCTTCTGGGATTTCGTAGAATCGGGCACACTCTTGCCGCAATAAGGCAAAACTCATCCTCAGTGTTGATATGCATGTGATTAATTGTAGATTTACTAAGTACTTTAAACACCGTACAGGCTCCAGTGCATGTTTTTAATTCGTGTGGTCAAAAGAAATACTATTGTGATCTATTGTAAAAGCTAAAAATAAATTACTTAATTAAGCAGGTTTGGTATTTTTATTTAAGGGTTTTCATTTCTTTAGCATATTGCGTATTATTTTGGGAAAAAAAAATTATTTAAATTTTGTTCAATTAGGGTCGTTAAACTTGTTATTATTATTTTCTCACTATGTTTACTAATATTTTTACATTTCATATATAATGCGATGAATTAAAGCACTTTGATACATTAATGTCTGTACGAAATATTAGAAAAAAATTCATCGGGGGCACGAATACATACTGATCTTACTTTTTGGTTGACCTTTTATACCAAATATTTTACCGCAAGCTTAAGCGAGGGTAAAAAAAAGGGGGGGGGGGTAAAATGTGGGCATAAAGGACTAACCCGTGATAAAATCTGTTTATATTTGTGCCTCCGATAAATTATTTTGATTCTAATGGACATATACATGTATATTAACTTTTATCTACAACGTAAACTATGAGTCGCAGGACTCGTTGGCCATCAAGGACACAAACCTTATTGTGACCGCGTTAAAATACGTAAAAAAATATTGCTATGACGTCGCCATAAAGAATGTTGATCGTTTATGACGATGATAATAAGCATATACTAGTTTTTTCACAGGTGTCGGCTCAAAGCGTTTTAGGCACGTCATATTTATTTATTATTTTTTTTACAAGAAATGAGTTTTACCCTGTATGTAATATATGAGTTAATGATAGAAATTATTTTGTGAAGTATTAGTAAAAGTTGTTTGTTCTATTAACTTAAAAAGAGTTTTCGTGTTCAAAATGAGCATTTAGTGCTTTGACTTACTATTATATATACAAATTAATCTAATCATTACTTCTTAACCCACGCTGAATTTCTCGCTGGATTATTCGATTAAGAGGCATTATGAAAATCGTTCCACTGAAATGCAGTATAATTCTTCAAGACCCCAACAAACTTTTTCTTCTCTAGATATTGCATTTGACTTAGATGGCGCATCATCTCAGGTGTTATGATTTCGTGTTCGCCCACCATCACCCCTGAAATAATTCATTCATATTTTTCATATGTATTGCAATCTGGTGGTTACCGGATATAAAAGAAGCCAATTAAATTTATGTTAGCATGATCGATGATAAAAGGTAGAATTTGAGTAACCAATCAGCCTATAATATATATAGCACCATGTAATGTTGGACAACAAGTGGCATCACTCCTTGCTCTGTTTTTTTGTAAAGGCTGTTAAGAAAAGGACATTATCTGATCAAAATGTCATTTATTTTAAAAAAGACGCCAAAAATTGAGTACACAAAAATGGAGTTAATCTTTACAAGATGTTGCTAAAATTAAAATTTAAGAATTAAGTCCCTTGAACAGCCAGCCTACAAAAAAGGTGGCATACAAAAAAGGCCAAAGCGAAACAAGCACATGTGCTGCATTGAGCAAATGCCACCCGAGGAGTTATGACTAAATGTTGTTATTTAATGTGAAAATAAACCAAATATCCCAATATTACTAGCTATATTATGAAAATGAACAATCTCATTGACAACTATTGTGATGTCAATAACTAACAAAAACAACTTTTCCATATTTTAACCATATCTGGTGCGTTGCCAGCAATATTAACTAAACCCTTAATACAATCAATGGCGAGAAATAACAGTCCGAAAACCAAGTTTTCGTATTTGTAAGTCACTATCGTACAAAGCACGACACCTTGTGCTATATGTGTTCGTACAGGAAATTTCTTTAACATCCACAATTTCCTTAACTTGATAACAAATTACAGCGGGGTAAAAGACAGAAAATTGATTGCTTTCGTGGCGTAACGAACACGTACAATTTGCTACAGATAAGCCTTATGCATATTAATTAACATTGATCCACAGCAGGATAGCTTTGAATAAAAAACTAGGAGGTTATTTCTCGGCATGTACGTGCATATTTTACGCAACTGATTATTTACGTTCGATATTAAAATTTGACGCTGTTGGCCCCCCCCCCCCCTTAACATTTCCAGATGTATAAAATTTCCCTAGGTAGTATGTATAGCAATATTATACATCTTTTTATCTTTTATTTGATAATGTGGTGGTAAAATAAAACAACCCTGCATATCAACATAAGGAGACCAGGCAAATCCTGACATCGCCTTTGTATGAAATAAATGTACAGTAAATATTAATACATAGAAAATGAAAATTTGTAATTTGTTTTTTAAAGAACGTTGTTCACAATGCCAGATAAAGCAGATGACTCGAATGAAATGGTGTTATGTGCAGTATGTGAAATCTACGAAAGCCCAGAAGGCTCATTCGATATTCGAAATTCGAGATTCGAGATTCGAAACTCGAAACTCAAAATTCGAAATTCGAAATTCAAGATTCGCGGAATTCGAGATTCGGGATTCGAAATTTAATATAGTTACATGTATAACCAATCAGATTGTGTGTGACATAATCGTCTACCAATCAGAATAGTTCTTATATAAACGTAGCCATGTGCTATTATTTTTATTTGGGGTTTTAACCATCGACATATTTGTCAAAGAATGACTGTTTTTAACATGGTTTTGTTAAAAAAAATAAAATTTATAAGCTTTAGTTGTTATTTAATCAAATTAATTCAGTTCTCAATAACATCTTGATTTTACAAATCAAGAACAAGAATGTACCTGTAGAACGTAATTCATCAAAAACTTGGTGTGTAGGAAGTACACCATATGTAGTTGTGCATGTTACCAGGGAATTTTGATGTTCAAATTTTCGTGGGAGTTGTGGCCCTTTGAACTTTAAATTCGATGAAAATACTCATTTATCATCTTGTCGGAGCTACCCCTTAAAAAAAACTTGGTATATAGCAGGTACAACTGTACATTGCACTTGGTTTAGAACAGTAAAAACTAGATCAGTCTCAGAGATGGAATCCAACTCTGTGGGTCCAGCTGACCTTGAGGTCAAGGTGAAAGGTAATCAACCATGGTATGTGACACATCAACTTGATATTATCTACATTTACCCACATACCAAATATCAAAAGCCTACCTCAAAAGATAAAAAGTTATAGCTCGGACACGATTAGCTGCAGACAGACGGACGGACCGACTGATGACTATAGGGCATTGACCTTAATAAAAATAGGAACCTCAAAATAAAGCTTTGTCATTGGCTTCTAATTCATTTCACGGATTTTTGTCTTCATTGCTTACTTATTCAGTTGCCTTTATTAAAGTTGTGTAGTGCATTTTTAAGACATTTTGGCAAAATTTTAGAATGGTATTGTTTAATTTGATAGCAAATTTAAGAAGTTGTTAAAAAATACTGCTTTATAATAATTTTGTTTAAAAAATGTGCATCACACAATTTAGATTCTTTTTGAATAACTTTGGTGGTCCTTAAAAGGGCCAATTTTGCACATTGTTCATTTGTCTCATCTATGTTGCTGCCGTCAAACTGTGGCCAATTGTCCGGTCCAACAATAAGTTTCAGTATTTATATTCCCAACATTATATATGTGTAGGTTCTGCAAGCAAGTGACTATAATTCCAGGCCTGATAATTCTGTGTCTTGCTTCTGAAAAATATACAATTAATAAGATTTAACAATAAAATCTTAAAATTATTAAAAAAATGTACAAGCTGAACAAGAGCTATTTCTTAAAAGAACACAATTTTTCATTTGAATTATCAATCAATTAATCAATCAGTTTATTGGATGAAAGCACATTAATCAACAATGCAATGTAATCCATAAGACATGTAAGACATAAGTAGAATTATATTAAAATACAATTAGAACAAAATAATGTGTGAAAATTATCAAGGTACAGTTCAGTATTACCAGCCTCTTTACTTGTGTAAACAGGGACGGGTACTAAGGTAAAAATATTGGTTGTCTGCATGATACATGTATAACTTTATAAGCTAAAGCTAAATGGCAGGAACTACTTGCTAACTATAGTAGACTGGTTATAAGAATTATAATTCAATTTTTCAATCTATTTTTATATTAAAATTAAATCTTACACTTGCTACCCCCTTTTGTTATTGGTCGCTAACGCAGCGACCAATAAAAGAAAGGGGGAGCAAGTGAAAGATTACATTTTAAGTAGATTGTCACTTTTTTATTTTGGCTGTTTAAATTCAGTTAAATGGTAAGATCGGGATAGAGACGCGCAAAGCGTTATTTTCCCATTACCCAGATACGAGCAGCGAGAACGGAAGAAAATTCTTCTGCCTGCAGCAGAGGCTGAACAACGTCACATGTCTGTTTAAAATTCAGTTGGATACATGTATATTTTCTATCCTCCAAACAGAAAAAATACATTATTAAAGGAAAAACATACACATATACAGATGCGTGCATATAGTTGTTTTGAATTTCTATTTATAATTGTCTATTTATATATGCCCAACATCTGATTGTATTTCAACATTGGATCTTTAGAAATGCACTAAAGATACATAGTTAAGATAAATGATATTTATAAGTGTCTAATGAATTAACCAAACAATGTCGTTGTAATTTCCACTCTGAAAATCATCTGTACACACAGATTTGATTTTTGAGCCGTCCCACCTCGGGAATCGAACTCGTGTCAGTTTATAACATCTATGGCTACTGCGCCTAGCATGTAAAGACAGAGGTGTAACCTCTAGACCAGATCCGTCCGCTAAAAAACGGAGTTTCACTGGCCTAGTGTTACTTTTGGTTGAACATGTCATTTACATACACAATGTTTTTGTGCGACCTGAGTTTTAATTACAACGATTTTCATACAATCAGAATGGATCTGTAAGCAATTATACAGATGCGTGCATATAGTTGTTTTGAATTTCTATTTATAATTGTCTATTTATATATGCCCAACATCTGATTGTATTTCAACATTGGATCTTTAGAAATGCACTAAAGATACATAGTTAAGATAAATGATATTTATAAGTGTCTAATGAATTAACCAAACAATGTCGTTGTAATTTCCACTCTGAAAATCATCTGTACACACAGATTTGATTTTTGAGCCGTCCCACCTCGGGAATCGAACTATATATATATAAATGAAAATAAAGATTTGTCAAAAAAGGAAAAACATACATGTGTAGTCCTAAACATACATGTGTAGTCCTAAAAGTGAAAACCCTAGTACCTTAATCCTCTTAGAACTGTCATTATAATGTTTTATAAAATATTCTAACTTTTTACAAAACCATAATCCTTTGATGTTTAGACAAACGACATACATGTATAATGTTTTCGCAATATAAGTACAGTCAGTGGTAAGTTTTAACGCTGTTGAAGTTGTGTGCTGTATCATTATACATGTATGTTACATAAATAAAGATTTATAAATTTAGTACTTGTATACAAATAAAAATAAATAAATGTACAAGAATATTTACAGTTGTAAGTGCATTTTGATTATCTTACTATACGCAAATCGAACATTTCATTTCCAATTTTAATAAAATTGTTATAGTATTATGGGTAAACAATTAAGGATAAAGACGCTCTTGTGGCTTCCATACTGTCATAAAAGAAATATTTTAATAAGTGAATACATATTATATACCAAGCGACAATTTGAAAACCTAAAACAACAATAAAAAAAGTAAAAAATATATATATATGTAAATATAATACGCAATATAAAAGATCTGCAGGATAAAGACAGAGTATTAAATATTTGACGTCACAGTGCAAGTAATGGATTTATATATTTTTTTCTGTCATTCCGTACAGATTTTTATACATTTTATCTGAGCGTGCTAATAAAAATGATTAGGTATTATTAACCAGTTGTGTAAAAACATGTCAAATTGTTCATATACTATGGATCTAGTGAACAAGTCCAATACAGAAAAAACAGGGCCAATACAGAAAAACAGGACCGATATACGGAAAAAACAGGCTAAATATAGAAAAACAGGGCCAATACGGGAAAAATCAGTATTAACAATATTAATTGGTTTACACTTCATTATAACAGTAACACACGCATCGTGCAGCATAATTCAAGCCGAGTTTGTTTCGTATTGAACCTGTTTTCATATAGGACATGCATTATGTCCTCGGGAAGCGATATTGGGCCTTGAATAACTGTATTAGCCCTCGACGTTGCCTCGGGCTAATACAGGACGTTGCAATTATGACATCATCCTTGTTTATCTAAAGAATTCAGGTAAGTCGTCTGATTTTTAAACCGGAAAACAGGATTGACGTGAGTACGGGATGAGGCCTCCTCCTACACCCCCCCCCCCATACACTTATCCTCGACCCATTACAACTTCTTTAGGACATAATACAGGTTAAATATGAAAACACCCATTAAATAGCACTATATTACTATTCAGTAGTAAATGAGGCAAAAAGTAGATTTAAAAAAATATCATGTGCATTCTGTTTATATAGCATAAACGATTGTTATGACACAAATACATGTATAAACGCTGATATTATGTTATATGGGTGAATGATTTACCGCCGTTTTGTTTAGCGTGATGGCTAATCATAGTGAGGTCGACAGGCCAAAAAACACTGATATTTTTACTATAAATATGTGTGTACATTTTGTTAGTAATTAGTTTTTAAACATCAAATCGTTATTGTCTAGTTTGACAAGAAATGCCGGTTATTTAGAATGGTGTTTGTTCTGGTTCCCCAAACTCGTTAACACTGGCAAATCTCCGTTCCTTCCATCCAACAAAACTTTTCAGGGAATTTACAGTAAAGAATGTCAAATTATTCATATAGTACTAAATAGTGTTTATATAGGAACGTAAAGCATCTGTATTATATGTTCTAGTTCACACTTTATTTCACACATGGTGGAAGATCGAGAGATTTCACCGGGTACTCAAGCTCTCCTCACCCGGTTAAAAACATGTCAAATGTGTTTCTGGTAAATAATTACTTTATTGAGTTCTGTTTATAATTTAGGGAAATCATCTAATATACAATAGCATTCTTTTCAAATTAAAAAAAAACGCGTCTATACTCATACATCTGTTATAAAAACTACATTTTAAAGTTAAACATTCGCACCGTTCAGGAAGGGATACCAGAGTTGTTTTCCTTTCGACGTTTGAAAGTCTTTGAATGTAATTTAACACAAATATCAGCAGGTTTGCAGCTGTATCATAGTCTTTATTAGAGGAGAGTATCCGATTAAAAACATTTGTCAATTAATATTGAAGTCGGGCACACCCTGTTCACAGTAAGGCTAGAAGCTGTTGACGAGCATGCGTCGTCCACGCTTTTAATAAGTTTTACTATACAACTTCCTTGTAGAAAAATCTCGTTTAAAAATATGGTTGCAGATAGTTTTCCCAGTTCTCAATTCAGTGTACAGTGAACGTGCTACAATGATTGTTTTATACACCTATTAGTGACCAGTGGTATATGATACCGCTCTATTTTAATCAACCAACCAACTCAAATTCTACAGCTGTAAACCTGTTAATATTGTTCTAAATGATTTTTCCCGTATTGGCCATGTTTTTCTGTATTTAGCCTGTTTTTACCCGTATCGGTCCTGTTTTTCTGTATTGGCCCTGTTTTTCTGTATTGGACTTGTTCGCTAGATCCATATTATATACACAATTTGACATGTGTTTTACACAACTGGTTAATAATAAGTTATCGTGTATATTAGCACGCTCAGATAAAATGTACAAAATAGTAATAGAAGCGGGAGGTTTGACATGCCATAAAACCTGATTTGTGGATTGTCTCTTTTGACAGTTTCATCGGTGTTCGGTATTTTGTTATTATCTTCATTCTCAGAGTAAGACACAAAGAGGTATCCAGCGCATCTGCAAGTGGCGATCTTCTCTCTAGATGGTTGTCAAGATGTCAAGAAAAATACGTAAACCATCGCCTTGGACAATAGCAAGTGACGTGTTTGAGGAGTGCAACAATCCTAACACTCAAAAGAACAACTTTGTACATGTAGACGTCATAAGGATTATATTATAGCTGCTAAAAATTTCTGAATTATTCGTCTTATAAATCAGAGTTATTCTTTTTTAGTGGTATTTGAAACTTTATGTCAAATGACAAATCTTTTACCCGTTGATTGTTTGTTTGTTTTCATTCTGATTATAGCTAAAACATTGCTTTCTTGATGTTTATTGATTATTCAATCAATACTTCATTATTGACTTTATTAGAAATTGACATAAATAAAGTAGAAGTTTCCACATTTTTAAACAAAAACAGCATCTTGATCCCGGACAAGTTGCAAGAGTAAGATTGAGATCTTCCTTGTATTACATTCAGAACAAAACATAAAAACACTTTAAATATTTTAATAACAATAGTTCATGTTAACAAATACTTTTGTGTGTATCACACAAATCAGCTAAAAACTATTTAACAATAAGTGGAACGGATTTGTACAGTATGTTCAATAGCAAAATATAATACGAAAGAAACCCGGCAAAACAAACAACATGTTTTACAAAAATATTTACATTCCCCAATATGGAACCTTTGTTGTAGTATAAGAATTAGCACGATTATTCTACAGTTAGGTCATAATTATTCATATATGTTGAAATGACCAACGACTCGTTTTACCATTGCGGCAAAAAAAGTTGTTTTAAGGACGAAAAAGAAAATGCTTTAATACAGATCGTTTGTAGATATTTGGCAAAGGCTGAAGCTTAAATAACGTTAAAGAGATTGATATCATCTTTGAATTTTGTATAAATATATCGCAGTTAGATTTTTTGTTTGCTACTTTACGAGTAATGGTACAAATTCTGCCGTTAATCTGACACATTTTTAGGCCATGTTGCTTACCAGACGACAGTAAAAATATAAGCCCGATATTCGAAACACATCTGTAGTACTTTTCCAGGAAATTTCATGAAAAAACTTAGACGCAGTGAAAAATATGAAAATATATTGCACTTTATTCCTATATAAATTTGAATTGGGAAAAATTATTACTAGATAATAAAGCATATTAGCAGAACCGCTTGAAACTGAACAAATGGAAGTGAATTCGATTGTCGATAAAAGTAAAGTTAAAAAAATCATAGACCAACAAAAGAAAATATCATCTTTCTTTGGAAAATATTTTCCAATATTCATGCAATAACCCTAAATTATTTCCAGTTTTAATTTTAAGAATATAAAGTATCATTAAATAATAAACTTACATACATATTGTGGCAAAACTAAACACGAGCCAATTTAAGAACAAAAAATAATATTACATCCCAAATGGGGTTCTGGAGTAAGCCAACAGTACTTTTTAGCAGCCCAGCTGCATGTAGGACAGTCAATAGTTAAGTTATTCGACCAGGTATCTGAAAAACGGTGTGTGACCACCCACAACTGTGGACTCTACGGAATTATTTTGCACTTACTACCATTCGAGCGAGGGCATTCACTTGCCAATCTAAGATTTTGATAACCGCCATTGCCATTATCATCATAATCATTACACATTAAGACATAGTAACTCATTTTAAGGAGTGGAACTGTTACATAAACAAACACATGGTTGTACAGAAATATAAAACAGCTATCTATATTATAATCTTTAGTTTATGTTCCCATAATTGTAAACTATTGCTAAATAGACTAGAATTGTTAGTGTATATGAAAATATTTAACTTTCAATAAAAAGTTAAGTTTATGTAGATTATTGCTTCAGATATTTCTGTTACAGTTGCCTGATCTTCGAACATCACCAACTATTCTTATTTTGTTCTAAATCAAAATGACTTCTAAAAGGTTCGCTAAGAAATGTCCTTTCATTTTTGAAGTGAGCCTGCATCTGTCTGCTGGTATTGGGTAAACTTAAAGTTGAATCTCTGATATATGACTTTCTAAAACAAAAAAAAAAAGAAATTACGTAAAATATCTCATTTGTCTATATAAAGGCAATAGTGTAATACTTTGTCATAGAGTTAATAGCCTCTATTTACATACACACTCTCTGTTAAATTGCATTTAACGTTCGACGTCTTAAATACAAGTATCTTCAGATTTGATTAAGTGTTGCACATTACTTCATTGCACTAGAATGGATCGCGTTTTCTGCTTTTAATCAATGTATACATTGCTAAACATTACCATATTGAATACAGTACCGCCCTTTTGAATGTTAAACGATAAAAACACTCTTTTTCGATTGGTGTAAAACCTGGGGGTAAAAGCTGAGGATTTAGCCTAACTCCTCCTTGCAATACATTATATAACCTTTCTAAAGGAATTATGAGACATTTGTAAAGCGTGTACAACGTGGTACTTCAGTAAATTGTTATTTAAAAAGTTATGTTTAATGATGAAAGGAGAAACTTAGTATCCGTAATTGCTTATTGTTCAATACTTTTTCTGTTACTATTGGAATTATCATTGATAAATATGTGCAGACAGAATCATTTGACAATTTATGCATTTTGAATTGCCAATGTTCTTCGCTTGCGAGTAGTATTACCTATTATTGTCAGTGTTCATGAAGGTTAAATGTTCCCACTTTGCCGTATTCTGTAATGTTTATGTTTGTTATAGTATTTGCCAACAATCAACTCCGTCAAGGATGTGGATATAATACGGACTTATTAAATTAATTTAATGATTACATACAATTGTATTTTGGGTAAAAATTTTATTTTGAATGCATATATCGTTAACTTTTATAGTATTAAAACAACACAAATTCCTTTAATTGTATTGATACTCTATTTCCGATTTGTCACGTTATTGTATCTTTTCAAAGTTTGTGTTTACTGTAATATTAATAATCTGTGAATACATAAAATAAGATTAACTTACTTGAGCGTTTGGTGTTTCCATATAAGTATTGCAATGACAATTAAAATAATGATACCAACAGCAGCTCCAGAACCAATGGCAACCCACGGTGTTGTCTTCGATTCTTCACGTGCTTCTAAATTTAGACAAGAGCGAAGTATGAAAAACCTATTAAGGTCGTTCAAGCTTGTTAATGTGTTGTTTTGTATCTTATGTTAATTTAAAACCTACATAATATGCAGCAGAATTGACTCAGAAAATTGAAACTCAAGTTTTTGTTTAGTTGACAAATAGGTATAGGGCGGGGCTAATATTATTTGTACTTGACAATAAACAACAGTTATTCATGCATCCCCATTTACTTAATGTAAGATTTGATTTATAATTGATGTGAAAACAACATTACAAAAATTATAACATTTCCGTTATAAAGACTACGATAAATTGAGGCAGAGTTTAGGTAGAGCACTATAAAGCAACCATCATATACAAATATATTCCAAACAACGCGTAGCAATGATTTATGAATGAATTATAGACGAGATATAGCAACGTATGTAAATATATGTAACATATGGAAGACCAAATATATTCAGCAAAATAAACATTCTTTATTGACATACCTGAAACTTTCGTTGGACAAGACTCCTAGAAATAAAGAAACCATATATGTTTAGTATATCGTACTCAAAAACGATTTGAACGGAAAGCAATCTTATAAAGCGACTAATTCATTAAATTAATCTTAATTAAAAGGCAGACATATTCTTCTGTTTAGATTCAGTAACACTAAAGCGAAAGCAACGGTCTTACATTAAACAAATGAGCAATTTAACCCCGTTTTTCTGAATAAATACTCCCTTTTTTAAAGTGATTATTCCTATTAAATATGCAACAGGTTCATAATTATATAAAACGTATGATGCTTTTAAAATATCTTTAATAATATACTACTTTAATGATGAAGGACAAATACAATTCTTTACCAAAACATTAGTTAAAGTCAAACTTATATTTAAAACAATTACCTTTTTGAGGCACGTCATAGAAGTAATGTTGCACTCGTAGCACAGTGAATCATAAACTAGTGTTGTCAATGGCTGGGTGTAGTTATTTCCATTGTTTGAGACCGATATACGATATCCTGTAGCTATGACTTCAAACTGAATTGATCTCTTCTTCCTCGACTCAGGCAATTTACAGTACATTAAAAATGAACTGCTGTATATACCACCATGGATAAATGTATTATCTTCAACTAATGTCGTACTGGTACCATTTGATTTGAGCTGTGTTATTAAAATGTTATTAATGAATGTATACAGCTGATGACAAGTCATGAATTTCAATTGCCTTATTAAATTAGAAAAAAATCTACCACATCTGTTAAGATGTTTGATGATGATTATTTTTGTGCGAATCACTATAGATCCATTGTCTGATAACGGCAACTCAAAATTGTCTTTAAAAGTTAGCGTACAAATCAAATAACTTAAAAAAAAATTATTTCAAATGTTATATGATATAGCCTGCTTAGAAATGTGAAATGTTCTTTTTATTTTATTTTAACAATGATCATTGACAATTTTAACGGAGAAATCATCTATGATATCATGGAACTATTTGCATTTTAGCGTTATGTGACAATGCAATTTATTTCGTATAACCTGGATTGCTTCAATTGAATCGGCCATCAGAGTCAGCTTACAAAGCAAATCAAAATATAATAAAATATAGTTTCGTTTCTTTGTTTTGTTTTCTCCTTATGTACTTTCTCTTTAGAGGGTTTATGCAATTAACAATATCTGATATTGATAACCAGACCTCAACTAAAATTTTATGCTAGTTTTCCGCTAGCCTAATAATACGTTTTTATTCATTGTATAGATGCGTACTTTTGAAACATAAACACTTACATCAAACGAAGTAAACTTGCACATCAGGCTTGATTCTTTGACAAAGTCTCTTCCAGGAATAACAAATGTTCTGCATGGTTTCTTCTTGGAGTCACATAAACCCTCAAAGGCATCCTTTTCCACATAAGGAGCTTGGGATAACACTACCGAACACAGTTCTCCATAATAGCCAGAAAAACACTGGCATTCCCCTATAAAACAACACACATAATTCTTATACATAACATACTAGTAGATAATATTTTATCATTTGAAACGTTTAAACCATATATACCATGTATTACACTGTTTAAATTTCCAGCGAATTTGTCGGTGGCGGATCGGAGTCAATCAATAAATCTTTCTTTATTGTTGAGGTTTTGAAAACAAGTCTTTGGATAACACCTATAACCATTGATATTCGTGAAATTTCACCTTGTCTCACCGTCACCATTTCTGCCTCCTGGGTGGGATGCCTACACTGAATATCACATCAAGTAAAAAACAAGTGTCTAATATTTCCTAACTGCCTCGTCATTCGAGTTGATCAGGGGTTAGAAGACGTTTATGTCAATATTTTTCTTTTCAATGTGTGTTTTGAATTTGTCTTATCTTTTTAAAAAATTATTTTCTGGGTTAATATATTTTTTGGTGCAGCCTTGCATTCTGAAACTCTTATCATACCTTCTGAACATATGCCATTGCCCGAGCAATTATCTGGACAAGTCGTCTCTTTAATGATTGACAAAATAGGTTTTTCTGAACCTGTAGAATTAGTGCTGTTTGTGACAGTTAAAATTTCCATTTTACTTGCTTCTTGCACACATGCGCTAGCATAATTTCTTATAGTCACTTTTAACCAGTCGTCTCCTCCTGTGCTCTGTAAAAATTAAGAAATGCCGGAGTACTTATGATTAAAGATAAGTTCAAGCGTAAATATTGTACATGATGTTCAAAAGAAGATAAACCGTTTAAAATTACAATTATATAATTAATGCCATTGAACGAATAAGATACCTTAATATCAGCAATGCAGCCCGATATATATGGCGCTGTATCCACAAGTGGTGCATACTCTGTACAAATATTGTAAGCTGGAGCACTCGTAAATTTCGTGGTACAGTGTTCTCTTGCCAATTCCTCTGTCCAACCATTTTTCCACTGTTCTGTAGTCTAAAGATGTACACAAAATTAGATACAGATGTAACTGTAAACAGAACGATTTTCTAATATCTTCCATAATGAAAATTAAATCTAAAAATATCATGTGCAAACTTTACCGTTGAAAATAAGTGCTAAACCAATCAGTTGATAAAAGTCGTTATCATTTTCCTTTTAATGTAAAACGAAAATGAAAAGGGTACGCAACGAAATTACTGGACGCTTACAATTGCAGGAGAAGAATCATCTGCTATCAAAGGAAATGAGGGTGGCTTTTCATCATCCTCTTCATATTCGTTAGTTGTAGTTCGTTTAGCTCGATTGGTACATGAAGCTGTAAAAACACCTTCTGTTATTTTAGACTGGCGACAAGTTTCCATTGCAGCAGTTAGTTTGCAATTAAATTCAGGACTTCCGTGTGGGTATTTATCGTCTGGGGATACACATCTACAGTATTGTTGGCCGAAGTATTCAGTCTGTTTTATTTTACCATCTGGATCAAACAGTGTGTCATCTGCAAATGCACCTTTTACCCTGGTAAAAATTGTATTTTATTAAACATACAATTGTTAAGATATAAGCGTTTATTGACTAAAAGGATCAGCTGTATGGTTAAAATAGACCTTTCCGTCCACAAGCGTCATGCATATATGATTGATAACGTGTAATACAGAGTTTTCCAAATTTGTTATAATTCCTTGCCATATTAAAACAAATTGGTATGAAATATTTGTGATTTTGCAAACATATTGCCACTTATGTGGTATCATTGTCGGACACCTATGAATTTGCTTTTTTCGCTGAGGTTTTACTACGCTCCTTGCACTCTAAAGAATAGAGTAAGCTCGTTGTATCCGCAACGAATTGCTACAATTTCCTCCCTTACCAAATCCTTTTTTCTCGTTCTGAGTATAGCTGAAATACTGCTCGCTGGTCGAAAAACAAACAAACCAAGAAATACAAGCCTTCTGTCGTTACAATTAGATCAATATTGCAGCAGTCAACGCCCCTTTTAACGTTATTTCAGCTGTTTGTTAACTTTTTAAAATATATTTTCGTAGAGTCCTTTGTTAAAAACTTACTGCCATGTTTCTGCGAAAGCCTTCTCTGATGCTACCGGAATGAGCGCTGTTCTAGGCATAAAATCGTCACTTTGGTCTTTGTTATAAATACCACACAATCCTTTAGTTAGTTTCGCATCTAATATAGAAGGACTAATATCGATTCCATCTATCCAAGAATCTCCATATCGAAAAGTTACTTTGGTTCCTGTAGGCAAGGTTATCTATAATATAAAGCTAAATTTGAAAACGTGAAAAGTTTATGATGTTGCTTTCAACGGACCTCTAAATTGTTGTTTTCATACCGTCTTTACCTGTCTATAAAGAGTGTTGTCAAATATTTGACCAAAAAGCAATACTTTAGGAATAATGGGCGAGAACAAGATATTAAAGAATACAAAAAATGAAAGAAATGGGATGAACTTGAGCAGAAGGTTTTTACTGCTACTACATACAAGTGCGATTTGTTGATCAAAAAATTTGTTTTTGAACATCTTCAAAGCGCATCCTTTTTATCGAGGTCTATGTGCAAAGGTTTGTAAGTGGCAAGAAGCATTACATTCTGAAAATGTCATCTTTATGATAACCTGATAACAACCAATCGAGCGGGCATCTCTAAATGTTCGTCAAACCCTGACAAATTTGTGTTCATTATATTTTCGTCAATCGATTAATGGCTTTTATGCAAATACACCTACCCAAAAGCTGACTGTTATTTAGTTGTTAATAAAGACATCATTACTCTTGTTTTAAGCCAGATCCGGTATGAATACAAATTGTAATTATGAATTCAAAAGCAATTACATGTGTAAATTTAAGAGTGGTTTAGACTTCCATTATATTTGGTTATATCCATGCAATCTTAATATAAACTTTTGTTTTTCATATGCGACTGTGCAAAACTTTGTTTCTTAGTTCAGGTCATAATGATTCAAAATATTTATTTAAACTATTTTGTCTGGTCAACGGCAAATGCTAGTTGTATTTTTTGCCAAATTTGTTTAACATTAACTTTATTGGAAATAGAAAACAATAATATAAAATTAGGTCACATAAAGAAAATTCAAAAGTATTATAAAAAGTATTTTTATTCATATCTAGTATGAAACAATGCGATGTATTTTTGTTCCAAAATGATAGAATAGATATATATTTCCAATAAGGATGAATTTAAATTGATATTGTCGAAATATTGTATAGTTTAAAAACGACCGAACCAAAATCGAGTACTGCAAATAAACATGTTATATTTCTTAAAGTCTCCATGTATATGTCTTCTTATTCTAAGAAAACGTAATTAATAGAATTAAGAATTTTTTTAACTAACATATAATCGAAACACCTGTTGATATTGTCCTTTTTGCTTAATTTCGGTAATTACAAATAATAGATAATATACTACTTTATATGTATATAATTACCGTATATGATGTGCTGGTCTTTTCAATTATTAGACTTTGGTCATCACATAGTCTTTGCATCATATAACGATTTACTCTTCTTTCACCTTTATATGTTGTTTCACAATAATTTGCAACAAAAATGCTTTCCGCACTTCTAACAGCAATGCCACAATTACAAAGAACTGTACCGTAGCAGCTTTTAAAGTAAGCATTTATCTGAAAACAAATTATGCATTTCAATAAATGAGACCCACTCCTTTGTGAATTTTGTGTTTTCCTATTCGCCTATGGATAACAGCGAAGCTTGCAGATTTGTTTTTTATTCATTAAAGTGCAAAAAAACTAGCTTAGTCATAAATGTCACATGGCGATATATAGAAAACGTTCTAAAAAGTTGATGATTCGTCGACTTTTTACATAGCTGGGCATTAAAAATACCACTCATCTTATAACATGGATCTTTATTCCTGCAAACATGTCTGATTTACGTTAAAATAATATAAGATTATAAGGTAGTGACCGTGTTTGCGAAAAATGAAATAATTTTATAAAAAGATTTACTACACGTTAAGATTTTTCTTCAAGTGTTCGTTAAACTTACTGGTGAGTCTTGATTAGACGAAACTCGCGTCTGGCGTTGTAAATTCTATTAACTTTTGTATTTTTATGAAATTTATTTACTATAAATCGTGTTTTGTTTAATCCATAATATAGCAGTCATCAGGATTATTCAATGAAAATTCTTATTCACTATCATTATAAACACGTACCTGAAGTGGTAAACGATCATGCTTGTACATGATGTACTCTCCTTCCGTGAGTCCATTGTAAATCTGAAGTTCCCAGTACCTGTGAATGGTTTAAAAGTAAAACAGTCTATCCAAGTATCAAAAGCGAACAACAGCGGTGTTTTTAATTACAACGTTGTAAATTGATGTGTTAATAATTGTAAATATTTGCCAGAAGTACGAATGTAGCCTCTAAAAATAATTATTATTTATCTAATTGTTGGCTGGCTGTTCTCAGACTGTACTAAATGTTACTGGCAATTGATTCTGTAGATCACATTTATCCATAGCTTTAGACTACAGAAAATATATTTTCTGTACCGACATGATATTGAATTTTCGTATTGAGGAAAAATGTTTAATTGTGATTATAAGGTTAAAATATGAAAACGAAAAAAATCTGTTTACCGTCTTCATTGCGTAATTATGCAAGATGTGACAAAATATGAACATACCTTCCGTCGAACGTCCTCATATGAGGATCGTTATGGGAATAACAACTTGTTCCCATTGTGACCTTATCTTTGTCTCTAACCACAATCTATATGTTAATACAAATACTTTTCAAAACAATACATACGAAATTCAATGCATTTTACCTCATTCCGTTCGAAAAAAGTCACTACAAGTGACAGCTAGCTCCCACTTAATGTTAATGTTTTAAATCATGTTGTTTTTCTGTCATTATCTGTAATTGTATTCTAGCAGGTTTTTGTTACGAACAATTTTAATGCAATATAGATGCTGTACCATTGTATTTAACATTTTAAAAACTATTTAAAATAACAGACTAGTTTACATTTCCAGGATATAATGTTATTGTTCAACATATTGTAAGATTGCATTAGTTGTTTCATGAAATGCTTGTTAAAATTACTTATCTTTAGAGCAAATTTTGGCATGCTTTCTGCGACTAAAACGATAAAAGAAAGAATAAGCTTAATATACATGTATTATTTGACTAAAATTATTATATAACAACCTTGATATCTGGAAGGTTTATATTCTTCCAGTATATTAGATCCTCTACTGGCTTTACTTCGTCCGAGTTGTAAAATCTGAGGAACACAATTCTGTCTTGAATGTTAACAAGCTGATCAACTTGTCCTGTAACTTTTATATCCTGCTCTTTGTTCCAATTAGCATGGGAAAACTTTATTCCACACGTTTCCGATTTGAAAATGATTCCGTCTTTTGATATTCCATTTACACAATTTTTGTTGTCTTTTTGATATGATGGTATTCCATTTAACAGAACTAATAGACAGACATTGTTTTTTATATGTGTCTTCGTCGTTTCAGAACTGGATAAAGTAAAATTGTATTTAGATAAATATGATGATAATAAAATAGATGTGCAAGATCTACAGTAAACATAATAATTTTAAATATTACGCATCATTCACACTCTAACAACCCAGTCCTTGAATCATATACCGTGTGTTTATTACCCAACTGATAACAAGTCAAATCATTACCGAGAGAACATACAAGATTAGTGCCAATTACACCCAATAGGAGAGTTTATACATCTACTATAAGGCCCCTTTTAACATCTGCATTTTACCTAAACACGAACGACAGTAATTTTTTTCGAAATTAACCAATTGCTAGACGATGTCTTACATTGAGTGTTTTCTTTTGCAAAACAAGACAAAACTATACCAAATAAAACAAAACAAAACACTAAACAAAACGACCCAACTTCAAAAAAATACAAGACATAGAAAACAACCCGAAACATAATAAATACTCACGCTGACGCTGGCCAAGAACATGTTAAAGGTATAGTTAATTGAACTGGAACTTTTAAGTCTTCGCCTTCCGCCACTTCATAACTTAAGGTATTATCGATCTGAAACGACAAGAGCTGTGAAATGATGTCTTCCGACACGAATCTAACGTGAATGGCTCATTGTTAATGGTGACGTTTACAAATGGACATGTTGCACAATATTTTTATTTTTATAATAATAATTTATAACACATTTTGGCGGCCCAACACAAACATTTGACGTGCATTACCCTTTATATACATTGTATTTAGTTGACATCATTTGCAACAAACTAAGAGCAACAACTTTAAACTAAAAACTATGGATCGAAAAAACACATTTTGCGTCTACTATCTAATTCTATATGTACATTCACTGATTTGTGGTACGACATTAATATTGGAAAGCAGATCGATAATTTTAAATTTGGCTAATATAAACTATAGTTATTCCATTAGGCACTGGCACTGGAATCATAATAATATAATCTAATGATTTGCATATTATAATGCATATTTCTTTATAGATTTTTTTTCATTTCGATAGTTAATAAAATCTTAAATGAACATGCAATTATTTGGTCATGCTCAATTATAAATTATACGTTTTTGCGGTAACTAAAGACATTTTAAGTTTGGCTTCATGGGTCAAGCGTGGACATTGTTTGTTAACTGCATCTAATATAACGTGTTATGTAACTGGGAATGCAAAGTCATATCGTGTCGTAGTTGAAAAAAATATTCTACGGCATAAAAAACATTTAAACTATACCTATCGAAAGCATACCTTTAAGCCTGCAAAGAAGTTTTCTGAGTAATGTTGCGGACTTTTCGTACCGAATGCATCACCGCCTATTTGCATGGTACATTTTACAAGCATGTTTGGTTTGAATTCAGAAGACCAGTGTTCTTCTAGCATCCGTCCATGACCTGCTTGCACATCGGATTTACTCAAACCTTCTACTTTTGCTTTCTTCATTTCAATATCATTTACATGCCATCTGGTTGTATATGTAAAGCTGTCTTTTAAGTCATCCGCATGACATTCAAAAGATGCTCTGCTATAAACCATACTGACATTAAACTTATTTTTGCCCGTTGTTTCATGCAGACTTACTTTGACGTAAGGTGATACTATCACGTCTGGATATGCTAATGAAGAATACATAATTATTACTGTTTTTGAAATTACTAATAAGCATATTTTGTAGCGTGCTTGCCTAGATTTAGACTTATTGAAATTAACATAAAATATACACATACACATCATACACATTATTTTAATTTTGTTTTCTCTATCATAAAATTTAGGAATTGTTTAAACGGTATGTAACACTGGCGTTTTCTTTTTCTATGAAAACTTGTGTCTAAAGGACAAACGGTGTTGCACTTTGTATCAATACCTTAATATTTATAATAGCAACACTGACATCAGGTTAAATAGACTGATCCTAAATAAAATAAGAATTTAGCAATGTAATTTAATATGAAAGAAAAATTGTCTTCAGCGTTTATTATTACACTTTACAGATATTGAGCGTAAATCGTTAAAACAAACGCACAGTTTTAAATTAATATTGTCTATGCATAAAGCTAATATAAACAGACAATCAAGTTTATTTATATTTAATTAATATATAGCATTAATATTAGAGCAATAAAATATTTTGAATTAAATTAAAACCTACATCTACTAATAAATGCAAATATAGATTATCTGTATCACTGTGCAATACTTACTTGCACATCCTGGAGTGAAACCATTTTCTGACCGCGTTCCATTTTCACATGGTAGTTGATCTCCTAAAATTAGTAGATATAATGTCAGGGTTTACAAAGAAGTGAAGTGTGTAAGGTTAGTTGTATTTATTTACAAGTTTGATATTTTGCAAAAGACATACTAGGCTGTTTTCAGAATGGACGGACAAGACTATATATAGAAGGAATTCGTTTTGATTCGTTTTCATTTGTTCCTTACTACTGTTTGAATTACTATTTATCTAGACTACAAAGTAATCTTTAAGTTTGCGAAACCACCAATATCAATAAGTAAACATTGTATAACTTACCAAAACAGTATGCAGATGAACATCCTCCATATATCGGCACCAAATGATATACAAAGTAACCGCCACAATTTTTAATCTTGATTGAATATGATCTGTGTTGACAATTACCGTCGTAGTTGGAAGCATATGCTGTTCTATTGACTGTATTTCCTACGGCTGGATAGACGTCCTCACCGTGTGCCAAGCCATCTGTATTGGTAATGATACTCATTTTTTGTGTTTTACTTAATATACTCACATACTCATATATCATGAAAACACTTCGATCGTTAAATGCTAGACAATAAGATCTAAAAGTCAAGGTGACGATTACAGTCTAGATTAAGACAAACATACATAACACCAAACAAAAACCAACATCACACAAACAGAAAGTGAGTAAGCTGGACCATACATACACCATAAGTGCACTCATGTACTCAGGACGAATAAGCAGTATACACTAGCTATAATGTCAAGACCATATAATTTATGAAGGATAAGCATAATCCTAGGTAGCTTGTTCAAGTTGTTGAGTAGTCTAGTCTATAAAATCGGAATACCAAACCTAGGATCTAGCATAACGCTAGAAATTCACACTGCACGTAGGATCTTCTGTAATGTTCTTATCGATAAAAGGGAAGTTGACAATGGGAACGCTGAAGTCATCACGTTTGTCGTAGAGTTTCCTGAGTTTGTTTATTGAAATAGGTCTTTAGTAAGAGAGGCCGACCTAAGTGTATTGTTGTAGTCTTTAATTTCAAGCTAGAGTAAATATTATCCGAATAGTCCCCAAATTTGTCAGGGACAATATGTTATCGATATAGCGGAATGTGAAATTTAAAGGTCTGGGTCAATGTTTTTTCTCTCTTCTTCAGCAGACCTGCATACAAGAGTTCAAAATCAGGTCTGCAAGGAGAGGAGCACAATTACTTCCCATTGAATAACATCCGTCCGTTGAAAAGCATGTCCTCCGACCAACACCAATATAATGTAAACCATTAAGTAAACCTTTTACATATTTGGTCTTCCGGTGTTTTTAAAATCTGATTTTAAGTCATTGACGTAAGTTCTATCATAACCAATTACCAAGTATTTTTTGTTTTAAAATAACTTTACTTTTATTTATTAAGACTGATATATTAAATTTATATTTATATAGTAAACAATACCACCCTATCAAAGGAAAATGTAGAATTAAACTAATGTTCGGAATTTAAAATAGTAGCGTAATTATTGTGAATTGCATAAACAAACATAGCTAAACAAACGAATTGGGGCTTGTTAAACTCATCTCTTTGAGAAGTATCATTTATTGGATTAGTAATTCTTACCCGTGCTTAGATAAATAGGTTGATCCGTGTTGCATCTAAATCCACCAACCGGGCACTCTGTCGGCATGCGCTCTCCAGCCCCACTCGTTACTCTGTACCATCCTTCCAGTAAAAAATTGTCACAAATTGGTAGTGTATCCGTAGCAAACGCTGCCGATCTTTGCCAATCGTCCAAAAAATTTGTGGTATCACATGGATTCTCTAATTAATTTAAGTGTAGAATATAAGTATTTTTTAAGTTAAACAAATATACATTACACGATTCTCTGTCAATGTGCTTTAACATTTTCAAATGACGTTCACATAGAGAAAATTCTTTTAAAATTTACATTGTATCTAACAATAACTTATCAGTCTTTAAATTCATTTTTGATAGGTGGCATATTATACATTTACTTATTTCATATCAGTTAAATTATGTTTGTTTCAATTGGATAAAACACGGTCAGCCTGTATTAATTAATCTGCAGTAATTTGACATGATGGCATTATCACGCCCTCTCCAGTAGCAAGCAACATAAAACTGTTTATTTGTAATTTATATAAATAAATATATGTACATGTACAACCCAAATGAAGAAAATATGTCATAAAGTTTGGAAAACTAATTGTGTATTGCCTGAAAACGCCAAACAATGATATATCACGAGGCCCACTTTCAAATCATACAGCAAGCAGCTACAAATAAATACAACAGTCTTAAGCACATGGTTTTGTAATTCGTCAATGAAATAAATAAAATAGTTGCTTATATAGCTGGCATTGTCATGATACTTGACAGCATTCGGGACAGTGGTATTGCCTTTAACATTGATAATGCCCTTGCCTTTGGCTCGGGCATTATCAATGTTTCAGGCAATACCACTCTCCCTTGTTAAGTCAAGATTTCATGACAATGCCCTCTATAAGCAACTATTGTATAAGTCTCCTTTGCTACTAAAAGATGTGCGATTATGTTTATCCGTGAAAGTATCGGCAACATTTTCTGGATGATGAATCTTAATATTCTACACATTTTGCATTCTATGAATCATTCGCAATATTTTGAGGGCCAGACATTCTAGACAATAAATCGAACACAACTAGTATCTCATTCGCTTAAACGAATAATTAATTCGTTATATGTATATGCTTATATTTGCGGCTAACTTGCATCAGCCCTGTATGTTAACAGTGCCAAGAAAATAACAACTATTAACCTGAAAATAGTGAGACGATAACGAGCTTTATTAAGCAAATTTGCGCGATGAAACTGTAAAATTGAATGATGTTTTATACATGTATCTAGCAATGGAAATAAGCGATATACATTATTTTCTTATACTTACCGTCACAATAAACTGAAGGAGAAACTATTAATCCTAATAGTGAAATAAAAATAAATCGTCTTATTTGACTTAATATTGTTAGATTCATTACATATAATGAAAGTCAACTGTAGCGTTTTCAGTTAGACTAACAATTAATAAGCGTTAAGTAGAGGTTGTCTCATTAATACGCACAGGCGTCGTCAGATCTGTTTATAGAAGTGGCCAATGAAATTATGTATACTCTTCAAATATCTATCATGACATTAAAATTATTTATGAATGTGTTTTAACATTTAAAGGGTTGTAACTACTAGGAAATCGACCTGTAATTCCAAAGAGGAAGTTTATACAAGTTATTGAATAATACTGAAAAATTATGCTATGACTTATTTTAATATTAATAAAAAGCGAAGAATTAAACAGTTTTTAACTTGTAATGCCAAGCACAACACAAATATTTGAACGATAAAGACAATAAAAAGTATCTTATAACGTTTGCATGAAAAAGGCGGAACAATAACAATTAATTACAGAATTCTGTTCAGAAAAATTCACTTAATGAAATTGTCATGTCAAGCAGTTTGTATACATTTAAGTGAGAGAAAAGGGGGGTCTCTGAGTTTAATGTTTGTTTATTGCTTGTAACAAAGAAGTAACGATTGGTATTTTTTTAAAATAAAATTTTCGTTTGCAAATAACATCTTTGTATTTTAACCATTCATAATCTGAAATGTTTGATTGATTTAATGAATAATTGTATAACGTCTAGTGTAACTTAATACAATATCACAAGTATAATATGGTAAATTTTTCGGAATTTAACAACAGAGTTTGAACGAAATTGTCAATTCTATATCAATTTCTCAATTTTCAAAAATTCCAAAAATGTTTGTTTAAATGTTCTTTAATGCATAGATTTCTAGGCGTACTGATCGATGTTGACAATAAATAGAAATTTGGCAAAGTGGAACGTAGCAGGTATGAACTCTGTGTCTACATGGAAGTTCTCAACTACTTGCTGTAACATAGTTGATTTTGAAAGGTAAGTTAAAAGCAAAATTTGTACCAATTCACGATACTGTTTTGAACAGACTTTTTTAAGTAAAGACGTGTTGAAAATGTGACAAACCAGTTTATTAAGCTATATAATTACGTACGTTTAAACATATTTACATTTGAACATTTCTTACAGTCGTGATAATATAATCTTTTAAAACGCCCTAGAGTTCACATTTTTACAGCAATTCTTGCTGAAGGTAGAACATATATGTCTTTTTGTATTAAGTCATTTACACTTTAATACATTAGCCTAAGCGACAAACACATAACATTGAAAAGAATCTTGTTTTAAAAGAAAATCCTTATTTATCAAGTAGAAACAGTAAAGTTATCAATATTATCAATATGCTAACTTCGCGTTGGTACTTTTTTGGTTTTAAATAACAACGAATATGGTATTTATTTGAATCTATATATATTTCCCAATTATTTTGTAATTTACACAGGACTTTTCTGTGAATTTCTATCATTCCAATAAGGAAGTTTTAAAGTGAATGGAGCATTCAAATGAATAAAGTTAAATAAGTATAAAGTATTAATTTTATTAAAGGCTTAAATGTTAAAATTTAAATGGTTAATTTATACAATGGTTAAGTAAATTGTAACACTTACAAATGTTTGTTCATACAAGTTTGTTATACGACACAACATTATGCATCACCAATTACATTGATTTCTCCTGATTTTTGTTTTTAGAAACGAATGTATTTAACAATGAACTCTGTAACAACATAATTAAAATACAGTGAAGTGCAAAGCACGTGTTATGTAAGCGTTAATTCTGTTATACATTTAGATTGATTTCTAACGTTTAATAAAGCAAATTTAAGATGATTTAAAAACTAGTCTATCTGTGTAAAAAAGTATAATTTTGAGGTTTCTGATTATGATTACTGTTGGTATGTTCTATTCCCGTTAATTCATAATTCAACGCTCCATTATAAAATCTAGGGCAGTTAATGGGACATTAAATAATACCCCGCCACGTTTTCAATAATCATGAACACATTTTACTGAATTACAAATCAGCCTACATAAACAGCTAAGCATGATAACAGTCCATCTTAGAAGACAATTTTTACCTTGACCCTGGTCCTATAAAAATTATTTCAAGTTGGCACAACTCAGAAACTACAAATGTGATTGTGCTAAAAACATTCAACCTGATCTTCCATTTATAGTACTTAACAGCTGTGCAAAGTTTAAACAAAATCTGTTGACGAGTTTCCAGTTATCATCTGGAAACTACAAATTACATTGTTCTGAAAATCGAACTTGATTATCATTTTACAGTACTTAACAGCGGCGCAAAGTTTAAACAAAATCTGTTGACTCGTTTTTAAATTATCATCTGGAAACCACCGAGGCACGGACAGACGGAAGGACGAACGGACAGATGGATGAACGGACGGACACTCATATCCATACCAAACATAATACCATAACATAAAAACTCAGCTTGTTTGTTGCCCGATTTCCATGCGTTGCAACAATAGGGATGCTACAATCGAGTTGAGCAGCCACTTCAATTCGACATATGTATCGTGTCATAGTTTATGGATTATGATCAATTAATGTAGTTTCTTTAATTTCCTGTTCAGAAGGATTTATTAACGAAATCCAATTAGCAAATGGCGGGTATTTAATTAAAAGGGCACCATGAATATATCTGTATGTAAAATTAAAGTACCTCGCTTCTTTTCTTTAATAAGAAGTCGAAGAAATTCAGTTTCATAAGAAAACAGGAACAAATTGGTAAGGAGTGGGGCACAGTTTGTAACCGTTTTGACAACTTTTAGTAGAGCGCGTAGATGAGCCGTCTATCTTGTGTATCTTTAATTGTAAGGATTTTTAATGTAATTTTGGTATCCAACACTAGTATGGTAAGTCTTCAGACTCTTTGTCGTAAAGAATTTCGAAAGAAGTCACAAAGGACATTTGGTTAGCTAGGATTTCATCTTTGTCAAATGCTGGGACCATACTGGGACGGTTCCCAGTGTTGACCCACAGAGCAGCCCAGCGCGTCCCCGGGTGGCGGATTGGGGAGACCCTTATGTTTGGGGGGAGGCGGTGGGTTGTCAGGTCATAATATGGAAAGTCTGGCCGTTTAATTAGGCATTCATAGTAATGTGCCTTATATACAAACACAATGTTGTTGGAAGCCTAGTCTGCAGGGACGACAACATATTTGTCATAGACGAAAGTGAGGCACCTGATAGCATCCACGCCTTTGAATACGGATTTAGGTCGATCATTATTGTAAGGTCTTAGATTTTAATTCAACATTGCACTAATACTTTATTGTTCTTACCCAGTTAGACAGTGCATCTAGTTCTGGGTCTTGTTTCCTTTCTCTCTTAAGCCATTCTCTGTTATAGTCTTCGACTGGATTCATAATAGTTTTGAAATTTAAATTCCAGACTACTTGTTGAGGTTCTTTGCATTTTGGACCACAAGAAATAATGTTTTGAGATTCTCGTGGTCAATGATGTTCAAATCACTAGTAATGACATGGCCAGAGAGATTGTATATGAAAAGAGAACAAGTGCATTCAGTAGGTTGCTTAAGGTATGTTTCAATGTCCTGTAAAGCTTGTTTGTAAATTAACGATTTCACGGGCGGTGTTGTTGGTATATTTATAAGACACGCTAGGAATAGATTGGTTTTTGACCTTTAATTTCTTTTCTATTAAGAATATTGCTGATGTTAACTGCATATATTCCTTTAATTCTGAATTTCATGTGAAGGAATTTCTGTCCGCAAAAGTTTGAAAAGACTGAAAGAAAATTATGCTTGTAAATGGATATAGTCCTCCAACCTCAAGTGCATAATCCTTAAGAAGTTTTAGACAGTTGACAGGCGTAGAGAAAAGAGTGGTACGAACTTAAATTTAAACCCAGGGGTTGTTCAAGATGAGAAAGAGGGTCATTATACTTATAGAGGAAGATTTACACCCCCTATTTTCTTTGGTGGTTGGACATTTGTATTTTTATGACCAAGTTTTATTTATTATCATATTGACAACATAAATATATCGTTTCAGTCTCTCGTCTCAACTGTTTAGTAATATGCACTAAGTTGTTATTATTGAAGTTAAGTATTCTAAGCTTAGTGTGTATAATCAGTAAGAGTTCAATATCGTTAATATCAATAATCTACGCAGGTATTAGCTTGCCAAACAGTGTTAGTAGTAGTTCTTCACCACGTTTGTCTAGGTATATATGGATAGACTTTCCTCTTCCTGAATATTACGTTTTTATACATATGACAACAAGTGACTTAATGGGTGTCTAATAAGAGGGTAGCACAACCTACTTGCGTTAAACACTTGAATGCACCAATCATTTCAATTAAGTTTTTGTTTTCTTACCTGTTTCCTTTCAGTTAACTAGAGTGAAAAGTCATTTCAGCACTATAATGACGTACAGTTTTTATTCAGGTAGGAAGCCGGGGTACTCGGGTGACATTCCCGACCTTCGGAAGGAAAAGTGGCAATCCTTTATCAAGATTGGAGTCGAATACACCCTGCCCGCATTAGGACTCGAACCCGCAATCTCAATGTTAACAGACCACGTGATCAATAGTAGACAAACTACCTTAACCACTTGGCCTCCGAGGTCAATGTTACAAATAGTATCGTTTAAATATTATGACGCCGAGGGCAGTAGCCAAAAAAGTACTTATGGGAATGCCTATAATCTGTTGAAAATAATCTTCTACAAACAGTACAAAGAGGTTTTAATTAAAAGTCTTACATTTGGTCGGGGACTGTTCTAGAAATGTTCCCTATGACCGACTCAGAGTTCTCTCGACCCTAACGAGAAAGCATCCCTTGTATACCGCGATGGGCAGCTCTGTGAAATTAATTGAACTATGTACAGGTTTAAAGTTCTGTTGCTGATAAACCTTTCAAGCTCAATTGCGGGAATTTGTCGCACCCTTGTTTGTTACAGCCATTTGTTCAAATCATATTCAATGAATTGGTGTCACATTATATATAAGTATCCACATGGATGTAAAATGACAAGAAAAAAGTGTTAATATCATGAGAAAACAAATGAAATAAACGCTCTAGGAACAAATGAACTTGTGGGGTTAAATTGACACTTTTCCTATTTTTTATCCATTAAATTCTCATATAATCAGATCTTCACTGTTGGTCTTTGTAAACAAATGACAATATAGAAACGAATAGAAGAGAAAGTATGATATCTGTCAAAGGATGCGAACGTGAACATCAGTAATACGAAATCAAGGTAATGACAGATGATGACTGATAAAAACTGCTACAGTGAACATCAGTCATACTAAATCAGGTTAAAAACAGATTATGACTGACAAGGACTGCTACAGCGGACATCATTCATTCTAAATCAAGGAAAGAACTGATAATGACTGACAAGGACTGCTACAGCGAATATTAGTCATTCCAAATACAGGTAAATATTAGTGATCACTGTCAATGCATGCTACAGTGAATACCAGTTATTCTAAATCCAGGTAAATATTTACAAGTACTGTCATGATCTGATGAAGTGACTAAAGTTCTTTTCAATCATACAATAGTACTGTATTTAACTGTGATGAACTGTGTCAGTTCAGGACAGAAGTAATCAGTAAAAAGATAACAATTGTAATGAACTGTATGCATTGTGTACAGTTATTTACAGATCATGAACACTAAATTTACAGTAACTATTAGTTTCTATAAATCACATTTGAATTGTTTATGGTAATGTCAGTCCTTATTTTGGTTTATAGTGACTGAAATATCGTGTACTGATCATTATATATCAATCAATTCATCAATCAATTGAGTTGGTAATGTAGTCCAAAACAGTGGCAAGCCATACAAAAAGACCTTACAGAGTAGCATGTGTTGATTACTTGTATATCTACAAAAACAAAGTAATTATAAAACTCATCAAGGTCTGTTGTTTGCAATTTTAAGTAAGTATTTGATTGCACGCTTTTTACTTATTATTTCCATATAAAAAGAAATTTAACTTGCAGTTGAATTTTTGACATCGAATTTAACCTCATCGTACTTGTAAGAACTTAGACATAGATTTTTAATAAAGAGAAAATAGAAATTATATGGTCATACTAATTGCATTAAGACTTGCTTCTATATTTAATCAAACAACTATTATAGAACGTCTCAATATTTGTTCGTTACTATTTAAACTTCATAGCGTTCGGTACACTTCCTTGTTTAAATCAATTCATATAGTTTGTACTGAAGGGCTACGGTGGTGGTTGCAAGGGTCACTTATATTGATGCGGTGTGATATCTTTATGAATGTCTTTATTATATGCGTTGTACAGAAAAACGGGGGGGGGGGGTGCATTTAAACCTATCCACACAGGGTTTTATGTTTTTGTAGTTTATGCATTTTTTTGTGATTCGTGTTTTTGTGTATTATTTTGTTGTCTTTAGTGATTAATACAATATGTTATCATAATTCTAAATTGGTTCATATTTGTGTTTAATTTAATACCAAGCTTTTTGAAAGCAGACAATTAAAATGGTACCAAATAGTATTTTCTTACATATTAATACAGATTTCTTCTTTCATTTAAAGATTGAAGCGCAGAAATTTGGTAATAGTTGTTATATAATTTAAAATTAGTATTATTTTACATTACTATCCCAAGTCCGTCGTTTTGACAGATCACAATTAGAAAACTGAATTAAGAAGTACATACACTTCAGTTTAGTTTTATCATGACTATAACAAGACCTTAGTACAAAGGCTTCTTTAGGACCTCAAAAAATATTTTTACTTCTTGACCACGGATTTCTATTCGTTATCGCTAAATTCCGGACTCCGTGATCACGAATTTAAATTCCAGATTTTGTATTTCGTTATTATGGATATAAATTTGCCATTAATACATGTAGATGTTATTTTGGAATTTGTTATCATAGATTTTAATTCGTTATAACGTATTCCAGAATTCGTGATAACGGATTCCAGAATTCGTGATACCGGATTTCCATTCAAATTTTTTCCACGATAATTACTTTATTCGCGGGATTTAGCACAGCTAGAATGTTGGTGGATCCAGACAGTTCTATCGTTCATAAGCATGTTCTGATCGTCCCTTTTGTAATCCAAATCAAGTTAGTCTGTCACAATAAATGTCTTGTGTATTCAGAGAACAAATATATAATTCTGGAATCCGTTATAATAACGAATTAAACATCCGTGATCGTGATCATGAATTTTTGAAATTCGTTGTAACAAATTATAAAATCCGTTTAAACGAATTTTTATTCTCGATCCCGAATTATAAAAAAATGTAGGGCCTAATGAAGATTTCATTCTTTAGGGTTATGCACGCATTCTAATTTCATTTGTACTGGACCAACATGCCATGTTAATTTTTTTATTGCGTTGGTGCATTGGAAAAACAGTGTGTACTTATAAACGACACCATAAATAGACATATTATATATGAAAAGCCGACCAATTCTTGATTTAAGCCCGTCACTTGTGAAGCAGGCAATGCTCACCATAAGAAACAACTTATTTCAACCTTTTCAGAGCAGTGTGTTTATCATTTTAGTGTTTGTTGTTTAGTGTGTGCGTTTTCTGTAAGCCATGGCGTAGTTATTTGAACTTTGAAATGTGTTCTTTTAATTACCTCTTGGTATTTTCTTATTACTATTTATTATACTAGTATTGTAAAGTTTCGTTACAGCAAGTATTAATGTTATTTGTTTCGACCTGAATTGGTATCTCGTGATCTTCCTAACTTTTAGTTAAAATAATGTATGCGCATTAATGAATTAAAAGTCAAATTGGTTTTAAATAGATAAAAAATATAATTGTATACTAATGATAACATAAACCATAAGAATAAATATGTGATCTCAGTATGTGCCTTAAACATTTTTTATATATTTTAGATTCAGTTGCTTGCGGAGGTAGGAGGTAACTCTTTATTTCCATTATGCCGACCTTTGAAAAAGGGTGAACAAGAAAAGGTAATTTTTTTAAAATTGTCATTAAAAAACTATTAATTAATTACTTAATACGACTAATTCAATACTAACTAAAACAAACACTTTAGTTTTGTACATTTTTCATATATCTATTGTACAGGCCTAACATATTATGCGGGATTTATATAGTGGTGACACGCTGGAGTAACAGTCCGGATTTATACGTCACAACCCAACACATTATTCATGTACCGAAACGGACCCATTAATTCTTGATCTACATGTTTATGTGTCACTAGTGAGGAAAGATATGCTTACATTTTACACCTAGAGAATGTTATACTAATCTTTATCTTTAATCTAATATATTTGAAAGCTAACTGCCGTAAATAATATATGACCATAATATATTGTATGATAAGAACGTATAAATCACTAATAAAACAAGTATTTAAGTCAATGTATTGACCTTACATGATCCGTTTGACAAATAGCTATACTTGGTTGAATCAATATACATGTACATGTATATGCAGAATGAAAATTGTTTAAAATTAAGTATGGAATATTTTTCATATTCCTTAAAGTTATGAACATCCTTGTGCGTGCTATTAATAAGAATTATTCACCCACTAAAATGATATGATTATGTTACATCATTGGTATTTTAATATACCTCTTTTGGTTTAATTTAACAAGAATTAATGTCTAACTTCCTTATATGGAATTACTTGTACTGATTAATCTCTATCAAGATCAACTACAGGGAATTTGAGTCTTGTGTGTATTATTTTTGCAAATCTATATATATGTACGACTCGATAGTCGATGAATAAATGTATGAATCGATAAAAATCGAATGTACAACGGATGCAATATACAATGAGAATTTTTTCTCACAAATGGCGCATAAAATATATATTAGAAATGATGAATGTCATAGGTGATTTTAATATGCCAATAACATTATTCAAATTCAATTTTTCCTTAAATTCCTTTCATTTATTTCATAGAACGAATAAGGGTCCAAATTGTTTTGAGGGCAATACAATTTACCTTCAATTTACCTTGATTTGAAATTTAGCAAGTCAGCTTCACTATCTTGTATAACATACCTTAAAATTTATTGGTTTCAGTAGTCAACTAGTGTTCACATTTCGGAATACCTGTTATCACCTTTTTACAGAGGGGTTTGTGTTGCTTATTGTTTCTTTTATGATTTGAGTGTTGCTGTTTGTTTGTGCTTGTGCGCTTTATTTACGCCCATTTTTTTATTCGCTTCAGATGAAACTAACACTAACAACTTTCAACTTTCGGGATCTTCTAGAAATTGCTAAATACCTAAAATCTGGATAATTTTATCTGCATCATGGAACCTAAATAAAAAAATGATTTTGTATTCATTGTTTAATAATCTGATATTATTTGTTTTATTTAAAAAACAAATTTCACCATTATCTATTCCCAATTAGTGGATATACGTTTTAAGGTAGTTTAACGGTAAAATATTACTCTATGTCAATAACTTTGCAAGGCCACGGCGCTACATTTAGATACAAACATTTACTGTTAAATTTATATTTATTGATTTAATTAAAAAATAAACAATAAACACCAAACACAAGCATTACTAACTTATATAATTACATATGTATAAAATTAAACATGAAACCGAAACAAATAGACTGAAAAATTTTAATGTATCTGGTGTGCGGGGGGGGGGGGGTATAAATATGCCTGTCACTAAAAAAAGATGATGACATTGAATAACAGTATATTGATGTTAATACCACTTTTTTAAAAGACATCAAGTAAAGTTATTATAAATATAATATGTTTATTTTAGTTTCGTTTAATGCAAATGTATGAAGTTTTTAATTTTGTCTTGTATAAGTCTAAATTGTGAGTAGAAAATCCAGGGTACCTGTTTAGATCACTTAAGACATTTTTACTATGTAATAATAGTTGTAAAAAATACATAATCAATTCATCAATAAGGTATTTAAATATAAACGATCTTTTTTGTGTCAATATGGTTTTCCCCATTTATCGTAAATAAAATCGTTAAATGGAATAGCTTTGTTTGCAAATATCCAATCAGGTACAGCAGGTAGAAATCAGGAAGTATTACTGCGTACTAAAATGGACAACATATCATAATATACATTTAAGACCGTGACGATGTCCAAATTTCATACCATATTAGTGTTGTTGATTTCAATTTATTTGATTAAAGGTAAGTTTTATTTTCAGAAATTAATCAATCAGTATAATGAATATTAAAGCATACGTTTTAACGAAATGAAAAGTATGCATATGCTGCATGTAAGGTAATAAAATTAAAGGGTCATATATACATTTGTAAAACACAATAAATTTCAGGTGATCCATGTACCAGTTACAACATATTAGATTCTGAAAATGACTACATTCGCTCTGCTGCAAACGAATTAGGCTCCGTGTGCGACAACCTCCTTGTAGCAGGCTGGTATCGGATAACTAGTAAAGCTGGAGAGCGCATGCCCACAGAATGTATACATGGTGGAGGACGCTGTGGTACTACATTTCCAATATGGATGAATGGTATTGATATTTAAGTAATATCTCTTAAGTACATATTTTGTGCTAAAACATACATGAACAATATACCAATACCATTTTAAAAAATCAAAATAAGACTAGACATTCTGCAAAACATAAAAACACACATGCCTTGCCTAATTTATCAGGTTTACTTACCAATGTTAATTTGAAAGCAAATATTCACAAAAAAAGATTATTAAATTGACTAATCCTTATTGCATCTCGCGTCAATCGAAAGAAATATCAAAGTATTAATTATATAATATCTTTAAAATTATCAAAGATGATCGTTAAGATCCCAATAAGAGCTAATGTGTGTATTTTTAAACTACAAACTTTAAGGAAGACTATAAAGGGAATACGTGATCCCTAGTTTTGTTTTGAATATTGCAATGTTGCTTAATTTAGCCTATTTTACTTTTTTCTTTAAAATACCATATAAAACCTTCATAAGCACAGTGTTTATAAACAATAAAAAGAAATTATAATCTTATCTTCAGTTTGATATATCAAAACAAAAAAGATTAACAAGCAGATGTGTTGGCTGTTTGTCCGTCCATGTTTAATTTTTCTCAACAATAAAATATTGTATTTAATTATTGTAGAACCTTAATCACTATATAGGTAAATTATTAACTACAAGTATTTCCAACAAAAGCAGAAATAATTGTCTTTAGTGGCACAGTTTTAACCGTCAATGTGATTTTGATGATGAAGGAAACACTTTACCGGAACATTTTAATTAAATCATACATAAACATGTTTTTGGTAGAAAACTATAGTTGGCTTAAATAACTGGCAACAATATTTAAAGTAAATCTAGTATTGGCATTGTTTTCTGTTTATCCGAACTTCAATATTAGTTGGTCTGCTCTGCAATTGATTTGGTTTTTAAATTAAATAATTAAGTAATTAATTTAATAATTATGTGATATAAATTCTGTCATAACAAGAATACAAATCTATAGTTAAGTTTAAATTTAAATTCACAAATAATTGAACGTTGTCACCAAACATTCCGAAATTAGTTTGAAGTTCTTATGTGTTGAAAACACCAGACATGTTTAGACTCAAAAGGTCAGCTGCATGTTTGACCGCCGATGATCAATAGTACACTCGAAAACAATCATTAATAATAACATGTATAACAATGAAAAAAATATTTGTCAGGAACACAAAACAAAGTCGTAAAATGGAAAATACTAGTACGTTTATACTGTAAGTACTATCATAATTATGTTTTATATTTCAAAAACTAAAAATATCTAATTGTATTTAAAGGCGAATATCCAGCCACTAGTGAGGTTAAGAATGTAACAGCATGTGCAGCAAGCTACAATGGAGACTGTTGTGCCTATTCATATGACATTCAAGTTAAGAACTGTACCAATTATCTGGTGTACAACTTAAAACCTGTATCAACATGCTCTCAGGCTTACTGCTTTGGTAATTAACATTAATAAAGTCGACACTGAAAAGTTGAACAGTCTACGATGTAAAGGCATCCAGTTAAGATTTCAAACGTCATTAATCTTCTAGCGTACTTTTATTGTATATATGATATATACATTTTTGTATCTTAATATTAATGAGATTTTCTGGTTGAGATATTTCAAGAACATTTTTGTATTCTAATCTTTGTTCGTTTGTATGATGTATATATTTTACATTTTTGTTTATATTTAGGTGCGGAACTTCCATGTCCACAAGGAGAGACATCTGACAATGGGTTCAGTCCTGGATGCAAATGTATGTAATTATAGATAAACACATTTTTTAAATATTATAATTATATAATTCATAGCAATACTACTCTAACCATGTCTGAAAATACTGGTCTCTAGACTATCAACGAGTACTTCAATCAATCAACCAAAAATCAAGTGTAAACTTTAAACTATAACGTAAATTAAATAAAAATGCACGAGTTTTAATTAAATTTTTAGAAAACTATCCTTTATCTTTTTCCCGGACTAGACGATGAATGTTTAGAGACTAACTACAAAGTGTTAAATCAGTGGCAAAGATCTGTTAATAACACACAGATTGGAAACCTTTGTGATAACTTCCTGGATGCAGGATGGTATCGACCCATAAGTTTTGTGGGCAATAAAATGCCAACGGTGTGTCCAGCCGGTGGTTTTAAATGTGGGACTACTTACCCTATATGGATGAATGGTAATGTATCACTAACAAATTTTTATCTTTGATAAAAACGACAGTTAAATTTATCCTTTCATTTTATCGCTATGGACCGGCACGAACGATAATAAATTAAACTATTTAACTTAATTATATATAGTTAAAATGTGTGCATATGTGTAGTTTCTTTTAATATCCCATAACCTGGCATGTTTATATATAGTTAGAAACAAGTTGCTCTGTTTAACAGTAACATAATTTTGTGAATTGTCCTTTTATTCAAACGTTTGTTTGAAGACCTGAAATTCCAATCGATTTTTTTTCATGGAATTTATCTTCATATGACATGCGTTGTAATGTATATAGGTCCGGATTGAGTTAAATATGTTAATACATTTGATCATATTTGTAAATCGGACTGCCTAAGCCAGTAATTCATTTCTGTCTCAGACATGCATTCGTTTTTTGTTCGTAATGATTTGAGCACTGTACTATTTCAGAGAAACGGATACCTACTATGTTGTTGTTTTAAAGACTAAGTATTCATGATGAATATAAAAATATCTAACCCTATATTTTATACTTAATATCAGGAGTGTATCCCTCTGTTGGTAGCATTGCAAATGTAACTGCATGTGTTAGTAACTACAATGGAGGATGCTGCACAAGTTCTTACGACATCCAAGTGAAGAACTGTGGGGATTTCTACATTTATAATCTACAGTTTACCACGGGCTGTTATCAGGCATATTGTTTTGGTATCTTGTTCTTTATTTTAGAATTGAATGCACGTGTAAATATGTTTTCCAACGACATTAATACACAAACTAATAACATACTTACATTAATAAACACAACAAAATGCTTTGATAGTTCAATATCAAATATTTAAATTGAAAAAAACAAAGACACCTAACGTGCAACGATAAGCAAAAGGCAAGCGACGATTACTAATATCAATTCAGACAACATTTAAAAGACGAAACAAAAGCTCAAAAGCTGAAAGTAGTAACCTGATAACAATAAAAACCATTGGTGCATTAAAGTGCTAAAACGTGAACAAAAATGTTTTGAAACATTTGAAAACTATTGACCTTTTCAGGCTCAGACCTTCCCTGTCCTACTGGTCAAACATCAGACAATGGTGGATTTACCCCTGGGTGTGAATGTAAGTAATTGTTTAACTTATTTACTCAAATATTGTAAACGTTCCATTTTGATTTGTTTTTGAAACATTTCGCATTTTGAATACAGTCTTTAGATTTATAAAGTTCGATCCTACATCCTTCGAGCACGACATTAACAATGCAAACAATTGCATGAAGAGAAATTTCGTGTAATATAATAAAGTTTATTCAGCAAATACGACAATCGTCTTGCGAATCTGGTGTATCTTAATAATCTTGATACCCTCCCAAATATGTGGTTCAATAATTTATTAAAACAGAACACTATATGTCACAATCCACTAAACACATCTTACTCATGTGATTGTAGTTGACCCATGTCATAGTAGTAACTATAAAGTTCTGTCGGGAGAAATAAAGAGGTCTTCAAACTACACCCTGCAAATGTATGACACGGCGATAGATGATAGCAGACTGACAACAGGATGGTACAGAATAGACAGTGTCACGGGGAACGATATTGTCAACCAGTCGGTACCAATGATGCAGTGTGGAACTCTTTATCCTTTATGGATGAAAGGTAAAAGTGATCATTTCTTAACAGCTAAAATGAACTTTAGCTTTTATTGTTTTTATAAATTGTAACCAGTCTGGAATTTGTATAACGTCGTTATTTTGTTACACGGATGAAGTTAAATAAATGGTAATTGTTGTCAATCAATCTGGAATAAAAACGATTTGTTCTAATAGACACGTGAACAGTCATATAAACACCACTGCTTTGGTACACCTACATGTACTCATATAATTTTAGTATGTACAACCCATGTCATTTTCCCACTTTATATCACCGATATTGTTAAATTTAAGCAACATTTTATCAATAAAAATTCAAAACTGTTTTTCTTTAATTATTAATGTATGCAGATATTTTTTCACAAAGCTCGCCATAAATGTCATATATTTTATAATTCATTTGTGTTTTGCTATTGCAAATAAATACGAATATGTGTGTATTTTATTATCTTCTATTATATTCACAGGAAATACCCCACTAGTGTCGGACAAAACTGTCGATAGGAAAGTCTGTCGATCAGGACTTACGAGTACCTGTGAGTCTGAACTCGATATCAAGGTACGAAACTGTGGGACTTACAGAACATACTACCTGGGACAACTTGGAGATGCTCAATCAGCTTACTGTTTTGGTATGATTGTGTTACTTTCCTCACTTGATAGATAGTGAAAGCCCCCGTTGTTGGTTATCGCAGCGTAAAACAAAAGTTTATATTGATTTCCAGTCTTATATTGATGTACAGTTATTAATACCAGCATTTGTGGGTTTTTTTTTTGGTGTTATTTTTATAAACTTTTCCTGTCCACGTTTCTATAAGCCATTCTGCTAAAGTTAAACCATCAAGACTAAACTTGTAATCACACTAAATTTCCACACAACGCACCATTTCATAAATTAGCACACTTCAATACCAAGTCGTAAAATTTTGGCATTTTAATTTATCAATAATTGATGATTGATTGGTTGATTAATTGATTGAATTAATGTTGCCGCTTAAAATCCGACAATTTCAAAACAGAAACAAGAGAAAACACAATATATCAATATAGAAAAGGAATTGAGCGGCAGACACGAACTTTAATTGCCACAAAAAGTATAGGCGACTGGGCAGGGACGGACAATTTGGCCTTCTGCAACGTTTTGCTTTCGACATCTGAAAATAGGGTCTTTATCGTTATGACCAGACTAGAAATTTCATCACTATTATTCGGTGTTTAACAGAAATTCTGTTTTATTTCTTTACGCAAATTACCAAGAATTATACAATAACGCCTAAAATTTCATAATTTTAATTGTGTACTTCAACTAAATATAAATAAGGTTTGTCGCTTGTTAAAATTGAGTTGAAAACATATTTAGTTCATATGAATAGATGGACAGATTGAGCTGTAATAACCATCACCTTTGTATTCATTATTTCAGAGTTTATTTTATTGTAATGAATGTTTTTATATAAGGTACTTTGCCTGTACCAAAAACGACGACCACTACGACAACAACAGCAACAACCACATCAAGAACAACTACCACCACTAGGCAACCTCTATCCTCAATCCCACCGGGACGACCGGATGGGGGTCACTCAATGGAAGGTTTGCAATTTTTTTTATAAACTGCAACTTGATATGTAGCAGACAATCTTTACAAATTGCAATTTAATAACAATATGAAAATGAAATAAATTTGATAGACCTAGTTGACCGAAATATCTGTCAAACAATGACCATTGATTTGTTCCGTCTGTCGTAACCATTTTCTCTTCTTCATACCGGATTTTAATTATCCATAATATAACTAAATACCGGATTTTAACCTGACTGACACGACGGGTTCCACGAGTGGAGGAGGATTTACACTTTCCAAGATCTTGGGATCACCCCCGGTGTTAAGAGGACTTCGTGTCTCTCATGTTTTGGGGGTTTTTGTAGTGTATTTGTTTTCTTGGTGTCCCTTCTCAGTATCTTAGATTCTTTTTTTCTTGTGCTTCTTTGTTTGGAATGTTAATAATTATGCCTTTTAGTGTGGTATGCGTTTTACCAAGCACCTCAATAGTGTAGCATTATTGCATTCTGCAAATTGTATTGATTGCTTTATTAAGAGCAAAATAACTCATTAAAACATTAAAAAAAACAATTCCTCAATCTTGATATTTCTATTGAATAATATAACGCTTCGTGGCTGCTTAATGATGTATATATGGTTTTAAAAAATAGATAAAATTGGTCTAACGCTTTCATCTGTAATTGGGTACCTACCAAGTAAACACATGAGCACAATAATTCCTAAAATGTTAATCGTTCTGTGTTCAAATAATAAGGGGGAAGAAAGTAGTATTATTTTAAGATGACATATCTTTTATAGACAAAATAATGCTATGTTATGAACAGTTTTATCTAAAATGGGTACATTCTAACCTAACGCAAGAAGGCGGGAGTAACGATTATCTTATGTCAAGGTAACACATCATTCCTAAAAAACATTTCGACTGTGTTTTGGCTAGGTTTTATCTGAACTAAGGTACCTTCAATGCAACACATAAACGCTGTCATTTTATAAATGTTTATTGATGATGTTTTTATATTTAAAGTAGGATAAGTTTTAACTTGCCTGTATATTTGAAACGACAAATATTTTATTTCATTATAAGGAGAGGAGACAGAGAAGCCGTATATTTGGATAATAGTTGGTATTCTTGCTGTTTTATCTACTGGTTTACTTATCTACGTCATTCTTCAGTAAGTATGAGGGAGGCAGTATTTTATTTGAATGTTCATAGCTATTAGCAGGAGGTCATACCCTGTAAACACGTCACTATGCAATTTTGTTCCACAAACTACTTATGTGATTGGAATTTGCCACAAAGTTGGAAGAAAATATTGTATGTACCTTAAATATTATTAAAGATTAAGTTATATTATTGTTAATATGTGTTCTTTTCTGGCCTTATAGGTAAAAAATCATTTTTAAATCAAGCCAAAATCAAATTTGTTTAAATAAATAACGTGCTCCTGTGTATCCTGTTTTGAAAATGTAACAATACATATATCGATCTGATTAATAAAAATGAAAGTCGATTACACGGATTTATTTCATGCTGTTGTTTTCGTATGCTTAGCGTTTCGTGTTGAGGATTGTTTGTGTGTTCTGGCTATTATTGAAATTTTGAGACATCATTTATGTATAACATGGGTGCTAAGATTTAAAAACCATATTGATCTGAATTCTCCCTTTTTCAGAGTATACAAAAATCGAAATAATGCTAAACGTGCAGTAAGCTGTGAAAGCCTGTCAAAGCCACCCTCGTACGATGAAACAATGCAAAATGAATTAAATTTGCAGAAAGTTGTAAAGATTGGTTTTTTAGAGGTCAACGTAGGAGTTACGCCGATGGAAACGAAGTCACGTCCACCAAGCAGCACTAATTTCCAACAATTTAAAATGACAACCTAGACTGAAAATGTCGTGTCTTTTTTAACTTCATATGCTTTTCCTTATTTATTTTGTTATTTTAAAACATACTTGTACACTGATACATGTAGATATATTGTAATGTTTTTATGTAATGAACTTGTACACATTAAGATCTTAAAGTAATGGTTAACAACCATTAAAAATCATTTACACAACGCGTGAGATTATTTACAGTAACATTCCTTTATTTTACTGCTTTCTTAAGAAGTGTGGTTTGTACACGATACATTTATATTTCATATTGTGTATGATAACCAGTTACATCTAATGCTTTTCATTATGTAAATATAAATAGAACAATCGTCGTCAAGGACAACTATTTAATTGGTGAATTAAATATTTATAATCAATGTAACTAGGTAATTTTGTCACGCATTATAAAAAGGTAAATGCATATTCGGATGAAACTTCTGTTTGTTAAAATGTGTTAGCGAGTCCTAATTTTATAATGATAAGCATAATGTTAGGTGTTATTCTTAAATACAACAGTAAATATTGTTCGTGATAATGATAAAGAGTAAAATTAATTAATTCTGACAGAAATATTGAACTAATGTGCATTTTATGCACTTGTTTTTCTTATGTTTTGAACGCCAATGTACGTCTAATGACGTAGATTAAACTTTCAGTAAGGTTTTACATTATTTATCTTTAATAATATTTATTTAGACATTATCCACCCAGTTCAATGGAATACATCGTGTTAGATATTTTTTCTGTATACAGAAATAATGGTGAAAACTCAGTTGAGTTTGTCGTTTTATTGAATTTGTGCAAATATCATGTGTGTACACTGATTTTTGTTGTTGTTCCATTTAATAAAAGCTTTATATTGTAATAACTAATATTGTTTTAATAGCGTTTAATCTTTTTATTGTTTAAGTAGCAGCTGCTTGTTAAGTTGATTAAATCCGTCCAGTTAAATTGAATTTATTGTGCTATTTTATTTACTATGTACAAAAACTCCTTTAGAGTTTGTAGTTTTATTGTATTTTTACATTTTATATGCGTATACTAATTTTCATTTGATTCAAATACTTATTAATATAGAAGTGATTACTGTTGTTTTACTGTATTATTGCTCTAGATGCAAATTTCTGTCAATATCAAACGTAAACAAACTTGTTTTATTGGATTTTAATGGCAAAATACATTAAACAGAGTAGAAAAATGTAATGTTTGCGTACCTTAGAAGAACGTTAAAAAAGCAATAGTTTCACTGCTATTTTAAGGTACATATATGGCAATACTTATTAAAGTTTTTACAAGTTTAAAGAAGAACTTCGTGATAAAAATATCCTACATTGCATATTTGACTAGGCAAAGTTCCTCTAATATAATAAATGCTTCACATTTTTTTTTGATAAAACGAACAGAAAACATTTGTTATTTGTATTGTTGTCAAACATATTTTAACAGAGATAAAAACGACTTCCATAAATTCAATCACGTTCAAGAATTTTTTGCATCGGAATTCTATTATGTTCAAGTAACTTGAATTTTGAAGGAATTATTACAATATGAAAGTAAAACATCTATTACGATGCAAAATACAGACAAAATATAATATGATTGGCTGCTTTATTTTATCATTTCATCGATCTTCTATACGTTCGGTTGTAACTTGTAACAGAGTACATACATTGTAGGTCAAGGTGTTGTCCTTGTTAATGTATCAAATTAGTACTTGACAATACGTTTTTTTTTAAAACAAAATAATATTTTACTGGAACATAATGTATGTCAATAGTTACCTAATAAAAATATCGTATCTTGCCTAATATTCTGTTATATTCGTTTACCTGTATATAATATTTTGTTCATTAAATTTTTGGCATGTTTTTTTATGTCCAAATTATGTGCTCTTTTGTGACCCTTACTTGCATATCTGTGACAATATTGTCTTCGATCCGTTTAACCTTACTGTAGTTAAGACAGTTAACATGAAATTCAATAGTATAAGTATTATTTTTTCTCCTTGCACATCCCATTCTCTGGCTTACAATGGCGATTCATTTAAAGATGGCGCATCTCCTTTGGATGTTAAACTTCAATATTAACCCTATCATTGTTTCCACACGTTTTACTATGATTAAAAATATAAATAAAAAATTTATTTAATTTTAATTCTTTAGATTGCAATTTTATTTTTGTGTTCAGTACAGCTTTTTGTCTGCATTGTTGGTCCGTGATGGTAAAAGGTTTTATAACATACCTTCTATAACGCAAGCAAAAAGCCAAAGAACCCTGTTTTTATACTGTTCATTATCAAAATTTGTTAAAATATCTTAAACTCTTGTGGGCTTCAGTGGGTCTTACCACGCTGACCCCTACCAGAGCTCCTCTTACCTCTTGACCTCTATCGCCACATAGTATTAAGTACTGGATTCGCTTCTGTGAGTACGGTTGCGATGAATCCCTATTTTAAGCGATTTTCGGCAGGAAAACTGGCAATTATCCACATTAAATGTGGACGTCGAGCGCACCAATCACGCGGTAGCTGATAACCACAGATTAGAAAACTAAGACCTATGTATATGTTACCATGATTTATATGTAGAATTTGCTAGGGATGACACTGTTTAGCAAAAGGTTGGATCTGGTTACATATTGTGTACATATGTGGTTCTTGCTTGTATATTATAGTGAGCACCGTATGCTCCGCAAATGGGCATTTAAAAGAAATAAAATCCAACAGGTGTGTTTGCTATTTTGTTACTTAATTAGATTCCTTAAAAAAAACCGTTATAATTATTTTTTAAACTGACCATAAAACAACATTGATTCAACAATTGTGTAAACAATCAAATATAAATATTTGGAACTTTGGGTTTTATTGCAGTTTTTTGTGTACCCTCCGGAATTTCATCATATACTGTTTCTTCTTTTTGGATGTTGTCGTATTTGCCGATGTCGTCATATACATGAGGACTTGTGTCTTTATGTACTGCCTCTTCATATTTTGGCTGATAAGAACTTTGATCCCGTTTCTCTGGGTCGCTGCCTTCTTTCTTTGATGATTTTCTTCTTGATATCCTATACGAAATAATACTATAAAGATAGGGCTAAATATTCAAAAACAACCTGAAAGGTCTTTTCCAGATTCCTGTAAGAAATTATTTTTCTTCATCTGTTGATTTCAACTCAACTACATTGGTTGCTGGGCCATTTGTAGGCGGAAAAGACTATTTATGTGGTCCTGAGTAAAACAATTAATGGTTGTCAAGGACTTTTGAGGCCGTTGCTAGGGACAAAATGCCACTTTCGGTTGTAAAATTACATATTACAGTAATGTACATCATCCTGATTTAAAAACTATATTGTTGCTAAGGACTTGTGTAATGGTTACCTTGTTGCTATTGTATGACTGACCCGTAACCTTTGAAAATGGGCTCAAATTAAAGGCTTTAACTTGGTGATCGTATTAAACATATATGTTTACTATATTATCTCTAACCGTTTTCAAGTTGTATACAAAACACTGATTAACCGAAATGAGCCAAGAGCTCTAACTCGAAAACGGTTCATGGGCCTAATGTACCAAATGAGGGTTTTGAAAAGGGGAGTGTTTTTCCTATTTATTATCTGCTTCTATCTTTTACAGTTGTCGAGTTGCAATGATAACATCATTAGTGGCCTAAGATGGAGGTCAATTCTGAACTTTCTTTAAGGACATGTCACAGGACGACACTGGTGCAGACCTTTCCTGATTTCGAAAGACCTTAATAAAGGGCTAGTCTGACACTTTTTTTGTGTTTTTGTCATTTAGAAATTACTGTACATTTGTACTAATAAATGATTACATACTAAAGGTTTTATTTATCAGTTCATCGGTACGGAGATACATGTATGGAACCTGTTTAAACACAGCAGTTGCATTAATATTAATATCGAATGTTTAAAAAACATTTATATTTTACAAATCAATGCATGTCTTTGAAAATAAAACATAAATTTAATACTAATAAGTTACAGCCGTAAATATTTGCATGTGTATGAACTTTTGAAGTTTGAATCTTTCCATTATTCACTGCACTTACCAAACAATAAAAATAACAATAAGACATGTCGTTGACATCGAAGCAACAACGGAAATTATGATGACGTTATGATTGTCTTCATCTACAAAACAAATCATTCGGTCATACAATTAAAATCGAACTTGATTTGTACTTTGCAACGTTATTGTATAGGTATAATGCACGTTTTACAAAAATGACATTTAAGTGACATTTGGGATTGTTTCAATTTCTCTGTTAATCGCCAGTTTATCTCCTCTTAAAATATTTACACTACTCTAAGTTATTAAATAATTATAAAAACTAAATAGTTAGCTCTTTTCTGTACACTATAGTTTTGTAGGAATATCAATTTTTGCAATATTATTTGAAACATGTTTTGCATATGGGCAATTGTGCATAAACATGGGTTACATAAACTTTATTTGTAAATTCTCAAGACATTAATTTAAAGACATATTACCGGAATGCTTCAGACACTGCAGTTAAGCTCTACTAGCAAATTACCGCTAAGTACAGAAGATTTTCTTTCGACATTTATAAAATAGAGTGCTTGTTAGTCATTATAGATGTTTAGTTTGGTGACATGTAATGTTGTATCTTACATGTTACAGGTAACAGAAGATCAGTTATTGGTATTTTTGATGTTGGCGTTTCTGTAAGTTCCGAACCTAATGTCAATGATAAGGTTGAAGTTGTTGACACTAATTGTTGTTGCGATTGTGTTGTTGAAAAAACTGTCTTTTTGGAACTTTTCGTTGTTGACGCTGATTGTTGTTGTGACTGTATTGTTGAAAAAACTGTCTTTGTGGAATTTGTCGTCGGTTTAGTAGATGTCGCTTCATTTATTAGTAATGAACCTATAACATGTTAGAATAAACGTCTTTGTAATATTCTGGTTGGTGTTGTGGAAAAGGATTCCTTGGGTACGAATAATAAGACATTTATACATTTATTCATTTAGAATATTATTTGATGTGTTTATACTGGGTTCAATGTTAATAAACCCAATGAAATACATATACTGGGTATCGGAACATTTCCACGTCTACATCTTTAGAGATGCTAATATTTTAGTCTGGAAATTACAACTGTGGTAAAAATTGGTGAACTATGTAGAGAAAGCCACGTTTCTATAGCTTTAACTGTCATTTTGTAGACATAGAAAAAATCACTTCAACCGGTTTAAAAGGGTAAAATTCTCGGTTACTACAATAAGTACTTAAAATTATCTTATGTTTGATGTGATTTATTGTTTACAGCTGCTTAACAACGATAGACATGCAAACAATCAATCTAATGAACAATCAAAACCATCTAATTGAACTGAAATACTTCGTGAAGCGAGTTTTCACTGAACTCGACACAAACAGATGATCAGAGCGTCATCAGGTGGCAAATAGTGGATGCCCATTTGTTTGAAAGCTTGGGCTGGAGTGTAAAGATTAAAATACATAAATCCTAAACGGGGAAATATTGGGTTGTTTGGAGATTGCGTCACTCTTTGCACGATAAGACATAGACGTCGGCGCTACAGAAAGCTTAATTTTATAGCTGTACCATACATATTCGTTTCCAATGGCGCTCAACATTTTCTTTACATCAGTCTATCATACTTTTAACAAATAATTTATTGTCTACTAGTATTAATTTGTCTTTGTCTTGAAACAAGCTGAACAACTGCTCGATAGACAATACGCATCCAATCACTAAATCACCACTCAGCAAATCACTCAATCAATACAATATATAGTAAAACCAAATAAACATTACCGAATTCTTACCAAAACAATAGGCAGAAACATAAGCTGTACGTAGCTGTGGTAAATAGTATGTTCTGTAGTCTCCACAGTTCCGGACTTTAATATTATATTCATTTTCACAGAAACTAAATAAGCCAGACCTACAGACCGTTCTGTCTTCAATATAAGAGGATGCCTCTGGAATGCTCCCTGTGGTAATACATAATAATTAATTGTTCATATCATTCTGACAATCAATAGAGATATATTTGATACACTTGTTAAAAAGTTGTAGAATAATATAGCATTTTCTCCTCATTGATGTATTTATAAGGTGGATCCACTCACAAACTAAAGGGCATGAATAATTTACCTAAAAAAAAACAGACGTTAAATAGGTATAATTTTTCCTATTATATGTGTTTCCCTTTTTGCGTTCTCTTTCTGGAGCCTCATATAAATGTAATTGTCAAATTTCCAGTTCACAGACAAATATCATCATGGAATGAAAAGGAATTCCACCAACATTGTTCACAGAAAAACGAAAAACCTTTAAAAATACTATCCAATGAAATGAAATGACAGTATTAAAAATATCATAATTATATTATCCAGTATTACCTTATGAAAATCATTTTAAACTCTTTTTATGGGATTTACTTATCGAGATCAACGATCGAAATTGCATTTTATCGTTATTAGTATTGGTGACACCAAAATTCATTGTTGCCAATAATCAAGCAATTTGGAATATAGTAAAGTAAAGTAACGTTTAGTAGAAGCATATATATATGTACCATTAATCATACTTTACGTGTTTTGGTAGTATTTGCATGCAACTTATAAATATTTTGCATCACTTTTTTGCGTTCATTACGATTAAAAGTATAAATCGAAATTCAAAAATCTTTTTAAAAGTTCTTTTAAAAAACGTTTACACAAAAACGTACATGTATAATGTCAGACAAATTAAATAAAACATAGACATTAATATAGGATAACTCAGAAACAATCACAGAGAATATCAAAACATGTTGAAAAACAATCAAACAAAAGAAATAACATTGTAACTACAAAAATATCCAATATCTCGTACAGGAGCAATAAGTTCAACACAGACACATTCCTGTAGAATCATATAAAATAAAGCAGCCATGTTCCAACAGAAATTTGTTTTTCGATAACTAGGCTGTGTTTTTAAAGGACATTTAAAGGGCGTTGTTTAAAACCATTTTCGTGACGTTCAATGGCAATCAGTCAAACTGAGAGACATTTCCCGCCTCCACCGCAAGCGATTTTTTAATATATGCACAACCAAATTTCAAAATGTCGATAAACTGTTTAAAAAAACTAATTTGCACCATTTTGGATTTACAAGAGGAGCATAAACTCGACCAATTTTGGTAAGCAGTTTTCATTTGTCACGCAAAAACAGCAACATAAAGTGACATACAAACATTCAATTGTGTGGTTCTTTCTTCGGATTGTCAAATTATTTCAGGATTGTTTTCAATTGCTGGTTAGATCATTGAATATAGACGACTTTGGGTCGGTTTACGCCAATAAACCGCGAAGCGGTTTATGTTTAGCGTAAACCCACCCAAAGTCGTCTATATCCAATAATCTAACCAACAATTGAAAACAATTCTTATATTTTAAATTCAATACTATGAAAAGAAATAACAAAAACAATATTTTACAAGTAGTAAATTAATATTTGCAATTTACAATTCTTAGTGTCGTCACTTGTTGTTTGCGGAGGATTCGCGTGCTCCTCATGGCTACAGGTTTTATTGAGAAATGTCAAGAATGATTCTACGTCATCTGTAATGGTTTTTGACCAATAGAAATCTACAATATCGATATAAGACTTACGTAATGTAAATGTGTTATAAACAAAATGAATATATTTAAAACAAGCAGACATTTTTCTGTTTATAAACTGCTTTAAACAGTAAGGTAAGAACGTACGTTCACACCCTGGGGAAAATCCATTTTTGGAAGTTTGACCATCGGGGCATGGCAGCTCAGATCCTAAAAAACAGCAGATCAATTTATTATAATGACAATGTTTGTTTACATATTTTTAAATCGAATAAAAGTGAAACGAAATACACATTTTTAATCATCAGTTTGATTAAGTAATTTTGTAATAGTTGCAATTGATGCTTGTTAGCACTAAATCTCGAACACAGTTTACAAAGGCAAAAAAGATTAAAAACAATACGCTCTGTTTAAATAAGTGTCAACCATATGTTGAGTTGTCTAAGATTTGATTTTAGCTAATTACACCAGACTTTCCGGAAATATACATATTAAATGTCACCAAATAATAAAACTACCAACTACTTTCTTAATGTTACTTACCAAAACAGTAAGCTTGTGCGCATGAACTTACTGGAACTAGATAATAAATAAGAAAATCTGAGCAATTCTTGACCTGTATATTATGTGTTTATGCACAACAGTCTCCGTTATAGCTGGCCGCGGATGCTGTAACATTCTTCAATTGTCCTGATAAAGGGTATGTTCCTAATTTATAAAAAAGACAGAAGGTTTAAATCTGTGCACAAAGAATTCTTATATCAAATTTTAATGTACATTTACAGGTTTTAATATGTTGTGTGTTAAAACAACCTTCATTGCACGTTAATCATTTTAAAAGAGAACCGAGTTAATGTTTTATTTTATCTCAGTCACCAGTTACTTGCCCCTAGGTTGGCGGATTCTGCCGTCTACTCCAGCCCTCGGTTGCCAAAAATACTGCTGGCTACTAAATAGTTCACAAATGCTGAAAACTGAAATAAAAATCCATCAAAGATACCAAATCATACATTTTACCACGCCGACGGGCATTGTCTAATTATTTAGTTTCGGTTTTGCAAACTTACTTAACTTTTTGTTCTTTTTAAGGAAAAATTTTAAAGAAATTGCTTATATCAGCAAATCAAATATACATAAAAAGAAACATAAACAACTAAGATAGTTTGAACAAGGAATAAAATGTTTGTTACCATCCATCCAAACGGAAAAAGTCGTTCCACATCTAAACCCGCCATATATGCATTCTGTTGGCATTCTCTCTCCAGCTTTACTTGTAACTCGGTACCAGCCAGCAACAAGAAAATTATCACATAATGACCCTGCCTCATTGGCAGCAGATCGGACAAAGTCATTCAAATTTGTGTAGCTAGTGCAGGGATCGCCTGGAAATATTAAACATAGCACAAATTACAAGAACAATAGTTTTCCTCGGACTTCAGTTTACATCACACAGACTACAGAAACAACAGTTTTCCTAGAACCATTATACAGCAAGTAGAATATGTGGATCAGTAATCATAACAGCGGTTGCAGGAACAACAGTTTTCCTCGCAACATGATACACTAGGTACAATATTTGAATCAGTAAACATAACACCAATTAAAAGAACAACCGTTTTTCTCGGGCAATTATTCACAAGGTACAATATGTGGATATCGCTAAACAAAACACCGATTACAGGAACAACAGTTTTTCTCGTACTATTATATTATATCCCTGTATCGGTATTATTCCTGGAATGTGATTGGTCAGTTACACATCTTTACAAAACCAATATACCCTGGACGTTGCTAAGTCATATACCGGGGTGTTGCTAACCGTTACTTGCACAAAAGTACATAAGATTATAAATGGTAATTGGTTTGTGTCATATATAGGATGATGAAATAAATCTTTAACAAAAGTTCCAAATATTTTTTATTTTTAACAGAAAAAGAAACAAAAGATATGCTTTTTGACAAACAACGACGTCACACTATTATGACGTCTCTGCAAGACATTCAGCGCCAAAATTTATTTCTTAAACATTTGTTTGAATCCAACAAAAAACTGTTTTTTTCAAGAACTGTAGGGTTCTACCAAAGGTAGTACCTTACACCTTGTAAATAAAATTTTTATCAAATTTTAATCAAACTTTCTTTGATAATGATGAAAACGTTACTTTAACGTCCGCCATTGCGTTGACAAAGTACCTTAAAAATCCATTATTTCAAACTAATACCGGGGATAAATTCGTTATACACGTTCTAGTCCGAGAATCCTCTGCCGTCCAACGTTTTTTTTTCTTTTTTTTTTTGCGTGGGACGTCAGAGAGCTCTCCATAAGCAAAACAGCGGATTTTGCGACACGGGTCTGAGTCGGCAAATTTCATCGTGTCCAGATGTTAACAAACATTTTCATCCAATTAAACTATATATAATTCGCTTCTTTAGACATTTGTCTCTATGAATAGTATCATAATACCTTCAATCAAGCTAATTTAAGCACTGGATTTAGGTCACATTGTTGTCACGTGACTTTTTGTTCAAAATAAAATTGAAATGTCCGAATGTAAGGGTATCGATGGAAATGAGCTTAGAAATGGACTTAAATCATCTTGATTGAAGGTATGATGATTATATTCACAGAGAAAAATATCCAAAGAAGCAAAATCCGCTGATTTGCTTATGGAGAGATCTCTGACGTCCCACGGAAAAAAAAGAAAAAAAAACGTTGCATGGCAGAGGATTCTCGGACTATACACGTTCATATCCTTCAGCACCCGTGTACACCCTTCGGCTTCGCGTCAGGGCGTACTTGGTGCATAACATAACATAACACCGGTTACAGGAGCAACAACTTTCCTCGGACCATTATACACCAGGCACAATATGTGGATCAGTTAACATAAAACCGATTACAGGAACAACAGTTTTCCTCGGACCATTATACACTAGGTGCAATATATGGATCAGTAAGCATAAAACCGATTACAGGAACAGTTTTCCTAGGACCATTATACAGCAGGTACAATATGTGGATCAGTAAACGTATAAATGATTACAGAAACGACAGTTATCCTTATATCATTATACACCAGGTAAATATGTGGATCAGTAAACATAACAATGATTACAGAAACAACAGTGTATAGCACCATTATACATCAGGTACAATATGTGGATCGGTAAACATAAAACTGAGTACAGGAACAACATTTTTCCTAGGACCATTATTCACCAGGTATAATATGTGGATAAGTAAACATAACACCGGTTACAGAAAAAATAGTTTTCCTCTTACTAGTATATAACAAGTACAATTTGTGGATATCGGTAAACATAACACCAATGACAGGAACAACGGTTTTCCGCGGACCATTATACAGCAGGTACAATAAGTGGATCTGTGAACATAACACCGATTACAGGAGCAACAGTTTTTATAGCACCATTATACATCTGGTACAATATGTGATTGGTAAATATAAAACTGATAACTGGAACAACATTTTTCGTAGGACCATTATACACCAGGTACAATATGTGGATCAGTAACAATAAAACCGATTACAGGAACAACAGTTTTCATCAGACCATTATACACCAGGTACAAATTGTGGATCAGTAAACATAAAACCTATTGTGTGCATTGAATTTATGAAAAAAAAACGTTGTATATGAAAATAGCAATAAAAAGCGACAACAATACTGCCAATGGCTCATGGTTCTAATTGATCTCAGTAACAAATATAGACTTATACATATGAATGATTATAATTGTTATTTCTAACAAGCTCAATTTTTGTTGTTTTTTTACAAACAAGGAAGTAATGGCAACTATGACTTTAAATGTAGACAAAATTTTATTATTCTAAAAGCTAACCCACCTGAGTAGATTAATCCATGCATGTTAACTATTTTAAATGAGGTAGGTTTGAAGACTATTTCAGGTTTCAAAATTGTTCTAAATAAGTTAAAATAATCCCAAACAAAGCCTCATACTTTAAGTTTTAAATATGTTGGAGCAATTTTGTAGCTGTCTGTAAAATAGTTATAAATCATTTACATTTTAAATTTAAATAAGTTACTTAACATTACTGTGAATAAACCGAAATGGAGAGTAACGCATGACGGATGAAAACAATAGTTGTATTTCCGATTTAAAATCGTTACATATCCGTCATCTCCCTTTAATAGGCTGATTTTTCAGCGAACAATCTGACACATTAATATGGCAACTGCTAAAATACAAGCGATGGGTGAAAACAGTAGCGTAAATTTAAATACATCATTAATTTAAATTACCTATGAGCTTGCACACCGTATAGATTTGTCGTAAAATATTTTAAATAGACGTATTTTACTTTTGTTATTTCTTTCGTCACTTTTCAATAAAATTCTTACAATGTTACAACGTGTTTTATAAAAAAATATGAAAATAAGATATCTAAGGATCCAAATAATGTCAGAATATGCCAGTGCCTACTTTTTTAACTCGTACGAGTCCGTTGTGTAAGCCAACGTATCGTGAAACTAAAACCTCAAATTTTCATATCGAAAATAAAGTGACCTTGTCAAGAAATTGGAAGTTATTATGAGACATGCTTGCGACTGTTGATAAAGATCACCAGTGACTTAACCTACTTCAGAGTTTCTCTCTTAGTCCTTGACATTTCCCAAATTACATAGATCGTAGATATAGGAGGGAAAATGCTGATGTTTGGTTTATAACCTGGTGCAAATTCTAATTTTCGCTCTGCAATGAGTCGGTCATTTATCTAACGAAGGAGTAAAAGAAATCAGTAATAAAAAATAATTTACCAAATATGTACCATATATATGTTAAAAAGCTTAGCAACGGGAAATATAACAAAGATCTACACAATTTTCGACCCGTTTCGGATGCGTTTATTATCTTGTATTTCGTTGCAATTTTAACCATGCATGCATAATCGTTAAATAACTAGATGATAGGACTTTGTATGATAATATCCCATGTCTTGTGAAGTTGCCAATGATGATTATTCTATATTTCTAAGATGCAGGTATATTGTATAGGACGACTCATATTTACTTTTTTCTTTATTTAAAAGGATTAAAGTTTAGAAAACTGAATCATTTAATATCACATCTAACAACAAAAAGAAAACAATAAAGTAATCAAAATATTCATACTTATGAATAATACAAGTAAAAGACAATTACAAATAAATGTTTACTTACAAGAAATGTTGGTCACAGTAACATGCAGAACCAATAATAAATATAGGTAAAATTTCATTTTGTTCCGTCATATATTTACAAGATGTCCGAAAACTTCCGTGTTCATGATTTAAAAAGACACAATTCTTTAGTCATTTAACGATATGATATGTTTAAATACAACGTTGGCAGGCTTCCAGTGATTTAACCATATTATTACTGAAACACACAATATGTCTGTATAGTGTTGATTAGTTATGAGTAAGACATTTCAGGTCTTTAATTTTACCACAATCTAACACTCGTGGCAAAATTGGAACTAAATTGGCATAATACGCAACATTGACAATATATATTGAGTATGTTTTCATAACGTCTTATGTTCGTAATATTAGAGTGCTGTTGATGGAATACGGGGAATATCTGATATTGAATGTTATTTGCGAAAAACGAACATTTAACAAACATAATACAATAAGAAGAGTAAAAGGGGAATTGTACTAAAACAGTGTTGTTTACCTCTTTTACTAAAGGAATATTTCTAACTTCTGAACAGATTATATGATAAAACACGGTTTTAGTCTGTTTACGCTTAATAAACCGCGGTTAATGAATGGCGAAAACAGACCCAAACCAGGTTATAGAGTATAGCCTGTTTAGAAACTTGGAATATTCCTTATAATTCAAATTAACAATAAATCATAACAATTTTAATGGCAAAAACATCGATGAAACATTTGGTCTATTGGAATGTAAACTGCGTAAGAAATAGGTCATGTGACGAACGCAAGTTATATCCAATAATATGGGTTGCTCCGTTTGAGTTAGCATATCAGATTTCAGCTTACAAAGCAAATAGAAATATATTTTTTATCTGGATATGTATGAGCCATTTCCAGAATTTATAGGTACATGACGTTCGTTTTACGCTTTTTCTCCTTAAAGACTGGCAATATAAATAAGTATAAGTATCTTTTGACAGCAGAAGCCCAATAGAACGTTTTGATGTAAATTTTTATGCTAACTAGAGTGGTCTGGAGACCGAAAGCTGGGGTTTTGTTCCAGATACGTACATAAGAAAAGTCAGGAAAAGTCAGGAAATTATAGGTACCGGGCGTTCGTTTACTTTGTTTTTCTCCTAACAGATAGGCAATAGAAATAAATACTGAGTATATTCTGTTCTGCAGGAACCCAATTGTTGTTTTCAGAAATAAATTGGCGTCCCTCGTCTGGCTGACCAGCGTCTGAGAACCGACATGCAGTTTATCGTATACGGATATTGGACATTTTCGGAATTTCCTAGTACTAAGCAGTCGTTCATTCGTTTTTCTCTATAAATGCATATAATATAAATCTATAAATAGTATATCCAGTTAGCAGGGGTCCTTATATACAATTTAAGATATAATTGATGATTAAAATATGAAAATGGTACTTTTTGCAATGTCTTGATGTCAGTTTTTTGTACTTTATTCCAATTAATTGTGGCATAATAACTTTTTTAACTTTTCATAATATCGGAGTTTTTCTGGAGTTTCATTGTAGATATTATTGCTCAGTTTTCTGTGTTTATAATTGTTGTTTTTCCTTAGAAATTAGGTCCAGTTATCTTCTGATGTACAAAGACATAATTTACGTTTATGTCGAAATTCTGCTGTTAGATGTTTTAAAGTCTTTACCAAGCAGTCTTTTTTCACTAGTTCTCAAAGGGTCTACCTGACCAAATGACCTTATTACCAGTTAGCCATCTATTAATGTTCACTAGCGCGTCATCACAAGACTTGAGAGTTTGCGTCAACCTCTACCGACAACGAGAGCTAGTAATCCTCTCGTAGTTTGCTGGTTTATTCTGTCTTCCTCTTCAAATATAATTCTAGACGCAAGGATAAAGCTGACAAATTAATGGAAGTGTCATACAAGGCTATTTAAACAAACTAGCACATCACTTGTTTACAATTTTATCATATAATTTATGGGTACTCATGTGCTCCTCTCCTCTACGACCTGTTGTTTGTACTCTTATGAGGCTGAGTTACAAGAAGGTCTCCTGAAGAAGAAAGAAAAGACACTGGCCCAGACCTTTAATTTCACATTCTGCTATATTGATGATCTTTGACCCTCAACAAATGCTAAATTTACATTCAATTTTCCCTAGTAAGCTTGAAATTAAAAACACCACCAATACACTAAGGTCAGCCTCTTACGTAGATCTACTTCTAGAAATGGACTCAGGTAAACTACAAATTAGACTCAACGACAAACATGACGACTTTAACCTTCTAATTGTCACTTTCCCGTTCATCGACAGCAACATTTCAGCAGCTCCAGCGTATAGTGTGTACATTTCACAACTTATACGTTATTATAGGTCCGCGATCGGTATTCTGATTTTCTTGACCGATCACCGCTGTTGACTGCTAAACTGCTCAAGCAAGGGTTTGATGTATTTAGGTTGATGTCATCTCTCCAGAAGTTTTATGGTCGTCACCATGACATAATTTATCGTTATGGGAAATCAGTGTCTCAAATTTTGCTAAGTCATATGTAGTGTTTCCTATTCCTGGATTTGACTTTTCCCTAGTCATGACAATAAGTAACTCGACGTGTGTCTATTTAGAAGCAGGCACTGCTTACTCGTCCGGAGCACCTGAGTGCACCAATGGTTTTTATTTGATTCGGGTAACTCTCTTTCTGTTTTTTTTTTGTGTTTTTGGTTATTGTGTGCGTTTGTCATGATCCGGATTTGTAACTGTCCCTTAACTTTTGGCTCTGGTTGTTCAGTCGGTTTCTTTGCTATTTTTCTTAGTACAGAAAAAAATTAATTAAAATCACACATGAAAATAATTTTTATTTTATACTTTAAAACAGAAACTCGTAAGGACAAGCTAATCACAAATAATGTCTGTTATTTTAATTTGTATATCCATATCTCTATAGTTTTCTTTATATTGAAAATTATTACTCTACATATAGCAATTTTCTAAATTGTGTCTGTCTTGTTTTATTGTATATTTTTTTGTTTAATTAACATAACCCTACATTTATTCAAGTAAGCTTTGAACAAAAAATTCCCTACAATCTCAACCAAATAGTCCCTTGCGCGTATAAAATAATACACAACTCTTGGCTGTTTTAACCTGAATGTTATATACAAAATAGTTATAAAATGATAAAATGAATAATATTGGGACTAATTAAAAGTAATATAAATAAAGCATTTCCATTAAAACAAATACAAAAAGATACAAACGCTAAAACAAAAAAAAACCACTTAAACACGATATCTCAAAGCCCATGTGTCTTCGTTTAACATAAGTATCACAGTTATGAAAATTTTACTCTTAACTAACCTTTCTGCATACATATTTGACTTAAATATGAGAAATGCTCTGCACGTGATTAAAGTACACGTCAATCAATTAGTAAGCCAAACTTTAAAAAAATGCAAACTAAAGCAACAAATAAAAGAACATCATTTAATCTTTTCAAGTAAACGGGTTGACTATGTTAAAGGTTTTGAATTGGAATTATATGCAAGTCATCTTTTATCACCAACCATGCTTGTGATCTTTCAAATTGGACTGACTTCTAAATTGCTCGGATAGAAATACATTCTCATTTCTAAAGTGAGCCATTGGAGCCATTCGCCTGCTTGTATTTGGTGAGCTGAATGTGGATACTTTAATAGATGATTTTCTGAAACGATACATATATTCCTAGAAATATATTTAGACCACTCAAAATGTATTACATCATTTCTCTACTTTTCATTAACCAGAATCATCTATTCACCTTCTTGCTGTAAACTGTATTATCTAAAAGTAAAGCAAAAATCTACCAAAAACATAATTGAGCTAATATGTTGACTGTTAAAGGCAATAATTCAAACCTTTAGGTTATTACTACTTATTACATTTAACCTTTTACTATTTTTAAACGAATATAATTTATACTGATTCAAACTAAGTTCTGTTTATGTTAAAACAAACAATGCATTTTCTTCATTTAAATAATCTTATATTATTCATTTTTGAATTCGTATCAGGCTGCTATTAATTTAAATGTTCTCTTATACCGGTAAATTACAGTTGAACTCATAAACCTAACACAGTCACATTCCAGTTAGTTAGTTAAACATTTGCTTTGAAAATTTTGATTCATTTATGACAACATTACTTGTTTAATTAAAATCAAAATGTACAAGTTTGATAGAGAATATTTAGGTCAACGCAGTTATCGATACAAGTGGTTGAAAGACTCGGTCCGTAATGCATATGTATATATATGCAAAGTCCATGCTAATTAATCACACATTAAAAAACCAGAGTATATGTGTATGATTATTTAATTTCATATTAAATAAACAAATTAAGGTGAATGCGATTGTATATTTCCGGCTTTGTGTACATTTTAGTGTAACTATAACAAGTCGTAACCTACTTAGGTCTTTTTTGCTTCAAAATACAACTTCCGCCAATAACTAATAAAATGATACAAACAGCTCCTATACAAACTCCAATCCAAATAATTGTCCTTGGTACATCTAAAGGCTCTAAAAAGAGGTAAGATAAGAATGAATGCGCTAACGTCAAACGACATTTTCTAACCGTATCCTTTATTAGCGTAGTTTCTGTAGGAGACATCGTGTGTCGATATTATCTATATAAAGAATTTCTAGCAACAACCATAATGGAGTAAAGACAAATAATTATAATAGTAAATTATACTAATCACCCATAAACAATTTAGAAAGCCATGGCTATTAAAAAACTAATCATTAACATTCAAGCATGAAAAAAAAATAAAACACAAAGCCTTATCAACAAATGGGTGATACCAGGTTTTTCTGGAGGTTGACATATTCTGCTTCAGTCGTTACACTTGATGTAAGGTCACGAAAGACAGGAAAGCACAAGTTTTTTGTCGATGTCTTTTTGACCAAAACCCTATATTGATGAACCACTCATTTTAGAGTGCATAAAATATTCGAACAAAAGAATAGATATTAACTGTAAAGATATAGCTGTAATAAATATACTACATAGGTGAAATTGATCTTTAGGTAAATTGTAGTCGTCTCCTTTCTTGTATAATTTAGAGTTTTACTGTTTTCATCTACAAGATAAAGAATTATAAAAATGACTGAATGTTGTGCTTTTAGAGAAAATTTTATTTTATTTACTTTTCATCAACAGAGAATGACAGTTGAAAATGCTTACGCATGCGTTTTTTAATATGTTAAAAAAAACGTACCTGACACTTTTGTTGCACATGAATCCTAAAAAAAGTTAAAATGCATTTAAATAATGAAAACTTGAGAACAAGTGAAAAGAACGATTCTGAATTCAATGAGTTCCGAGTTTTCTGGGAATAAACAAACTAGTTTATAGTAGCATATATTCTCACATATGTCCAGCAACGATGCAAATGAACAAAAACAGAAGAAAAACACAAAACCAGAACTGTCCTGCAACAATCCGTAATGATCACCACGAATCGTTCAGTTATATTAGTCTAAAAGTTATTTTCTGGGTTAGGGGGAGTAAGTTGGAAGACCCGAATTCAATCACCGGCCATGGTCAAGTTACCTATAAACTAGATCATAATGTAAGTAGGGTGTTGTTATTAATCTGCAACTACCCAAGAATAATGATAAGGTACAGTGTACTCTATAAGTTGATGATCAAAATCTTTTATCCATTTGATGTAATAACGTTTGATCGTTTCTATTGGTAAATCTAATTAATATGAACACAAACTACCTGTTGTTTACATGTCATTGAAGTAATGTTACATTCGTAGCAAAGTGAATCATAAATAAGCGTTGTCAATGGCTCAGTATAATTATTTCCATTGTTCGAGACCGAAATACGAAATCCTGTGGCAATGACATAAACGTCTGTCGATCTTCTCTTCCTCGATTTGGGTAGCCTGCAGTACATATAAAATGAGTTGCTGTAAGTACCGTCATGTGAAGTAGATTTCTTCAACCACTGTTATGCTTGCACCATTTAATATTAGCTAAAATAATTAAAACAACAAGCATTAATAGCATTCACTAGAACTTTATTTCTTGAGTAACCAAAACGCACCAATATATCTGTTTTTATATGTGTTAATGGGAGCACACAACGGGAATGTATAAAAGCGGCTAACAAACTTATTGGTCGAACCAGATTTCACAACGCTCCAAAACTTCCTTATTTCACTTCTTGAAAATGATATAAAATGCAAATACATAGCTGAATAAATCTGATATGTTTTCTTTATTCGAATTCGTAATTAGCAGGTTCGCTGAAACGTTATGTACTTTTTAATTAATATATTACTTTTTATCCAAAAAATAAAACCAAAATGACTGTATCCTAACAAGAAAGAAAAAGAAAAGAGAAAAAAATGTCTTAAAATCGGCATTAATTTATGGCCAAGAAAGTATGATTTTGCAATATTTTTGCAAGGGCTTCGGGTGGACTTAAGCCTTTGCCCAATTAATCACCGCGCTTCGATCTTCAATTTTCAATCCTCCTCATACTTGAAAAGGTCTAGTTACGACCTTGTATTATGCAGTAGCAAATTATTGCCATTATCATATGTTTATATGCTTTTGCTCATGAATGACTTGATTTGTATGTTTTTAACGAAATAAAATACTTACCGAAAATGGCGTAAACTTGCATGTTAGGCTTGATTCATTTACAAAATCCTTTCCAGGTATGACAAATGTTTTACACGCTTTCTTCTTTATGTCACATAAACTCTCAAATGCATCTTTTTCAACATATGGCGCTTGAGATAAAACTATCGAGCACAGTTCACCATAAAACCCAGGAAAACACTGACATTCAGCTGAATAATTGAAAAATATATATATAATATTGAAATTACGATACATAAAAAACGATATAAATGTAGTTTTTAAACACACTACTTTTTAATTCTTTAACAAAAACTATCTGTTCAAGCTGTTTCTTGATTTTAATATTCTTGATAAGGAGCTGGAAGTATTGATATGAAGTGGATACATACTGATGAGGGATTACAAAACTTCATCTCACGTGCCAATAACATCCATCCCTCTATCAAATTTACTTATGAAATCTCAAAATCTCGTATATTTTTCCACGATACTTCCAGCTCCTTATCCGCAAATGGTGAGTTGTCCACTGACCTGTATTCCAAACCAACAGACACCAACCAATACCTTTTACCTAGTAGCTGTCATCCTCCTCATGTGACAAAGAGTATTCCTTATAGTCAAGCTCTTAGACTCCGACGAATCTGTTCCACCGATGATTCGTTTAAAAGGAGACTAGGAAAATTAAAGGTCACCTTAGAAGAAAGGGGTAAAGAAATAATAACATCAAAAAGAATTTCCAAAAAGTACAGCAGACATCGAGGAGTACCCTTCTTCAATACACAGAAAAAACGAAATGCAATAGAGTTCCCTGCGTACTAACTTACCCCCCCCCCCCGCCCTGTTTGAAAAACACGATTAGCACCATTCGTGAACATTGGAAATCTATTGAAAAAAATCCCAGGTTGTCAAGAATCTTTCCAGAGCCCCCCATGGTTGCGTTTAAGCAACACAACAATCTCCGCAACTTATTTTTACGAGCAGAGATTTCAAAGCCCAGCACTGCCGCTGGCAGAAGTCAGTCTTGTGGTGACAAACGCTGCAAATGTAGGAAACATATGGAACCCTTGTCTACATTTAACAGCAAAGTCACAGATAAACAGTACAAAATATTCACTACTGTTAACTGCAAAAGCTCGAATGTCATTTACATTCTTGAGTGCCCCATCTGTAGCTTACAATATGTCGGCGATTCCAAACAGCCATTCCACACACGACTGAATGGTCACAGAAGTGACCTAACTATGAAACAGTTTCTGCCCGTAAGCCAAAACATCAGACTGCCCGACAACACATAAAAATCCCAATTATCTAGCAAAACTGCAAATGGTGAGACTCTGAAATGGAGGCCCGAGAGAGATTCTGGATTAAAGAGCTCTGCTCTTACACCCTAATGGAATAAACAAAAAACAATAAATATCATTCTAAATATAAATAAATAATAAATTCATGACTATCAAGAAGTTAAAGATTAGATGGTTTATACTGACAACTGTACAGTACTCCCTTATGTAATGACTAATAGATATGATCCGAGAAAGTTTAAGATCAATAAAATCAGACCCGGTTACGTCACCACCGGATGCTGATGTATCAATAACCAAATTTCATCGTTTATTTATAGATTGATATTTACACTGAAGAAGGCCATCAGTTGGTCGAAAATTTTGTCATATTTATTAATATATTTATTTTATAGTAGAAACATCTCTATATTTGTATCGTTGCATAATCCTCTTGACTTATATATTATTTTTTGTTTATGCAGTATCGTCATGTTGGCGATCCGATACTTAGTAAGTGTACTAGTTGGTAGCTTCCTTTATACTTATATATATACAAACGTCTAAGTATTGTGACATCCATATAATATATCTATCCAGCGGATTTCTGAATCATCAGAAATACAGGGTAAAAAATATAGACACCGACGAACCAACGAATGACCTTACTGACAACTGTACAGTACTCCCTTATGTAATGACTAATAGATGTGATCCGAGAAAGTTCAAGATCAATAAAAGATAACATTTTGTTGGGATATTTGAGCAAAGCCAAGTAACAGCACGTCCCCGGGTGGGGGATGGTTGGTGCTATGTATGGAAGTTTTGAATTCAGTTGGAGTGAGAAAGTTTAAGATCAATATATATTGTCGTTCCATATTCCTTGTAATTTCCTATTCGAACTATATGCGTCCATAATAGTGACCTTCAAACAATGTTTATCGTGATTTGTGTTGCTTACTTGACATCTGTTTCATGGCTTGTTTTATTATTATTATGGTACTGTGTCCCGCTTATTTAAATTATAATAAAAGTAAAACCGTGAGCCATGCAACATACCTTTAAAACATATTCCGTTGCCAGAGCAGTTTTCAGGACATGTTGATTGTTGAATTATTGACAAAACTGATTTCTCGAAACCTGTGGAATTGGTACTGTTTGTGACAGCCAAACTTTCCATTTTACTTTCCATTTGAAGACATGCGCTAGCATAGTTTTTTATGGTTACTTTCAACCAAAAGTCTCCTCCTGTTGACTGTAAATATTAATGGTTTATAGTTTTAATTGTTCATGCATATAAAACAGTACATTAACAACCATTAGTAAAATCTAAGCTATATGCCATATTTTACAAAAATCTTATATATTCAGAATTTACCCATTTAATCGTTTTTCAGTACTGTTTTTATCGCCTGTTTACTTGAAGATTGCTAGCAAGAAACGCGATAAATAATGTTATTTTTTAAAGAGAAAAATGGGTGGTATTTTCTATGTATGCAAAGTCTAATTTATAGTATCATTTACAGGATTCTACGCATATTTGGATCTGTTGCTGCGTGTATTATAGAACCATAAGTCATGTAAAGATTATTTGTGTTTCAGGTTTCCATGATGTCTGAATCCCGTAAATTAAGAACATTCAAAATAACAATTGCAAGTATTTTTAATATAAAGAAATTTAAGAGAAAGTAGTTCTCTAAAAATACCTTAATGTCAGCAATACAGCCCTTTATATACGGGGTTGTATCTATAAATGGTACATGCTCTGCACATACATTGTAAGCTGGAGCACTTGTAAATTTTGTAATGCAGTGTTCTCTCGCTAATTGCTCCGTTCATCCGTGTTCCCATTTTTCTACAATCTAAGATTTAAATATTTTTAAATGTAAAGTTGAAGTACAGATGTAGATGTAAAGACGTATTGCTATATATTTTGTTCCTTTTTGTTTGTGCAATTTTTGTCATTAACGTACCTGAACTAGTTAGGAAAAACTTATGCATATAGTATAAAATATTATTTTGGCCGTGAAAATGTCTTTATTTAAAATAAAATAGAATGTTTTGATAATATTTATCAAAATAAAGAGAGCTCACATTCTATTAAAAAATTAATCAAAATAAGGAATGCATGGAAATATATACTAATTTACCAGTCTCGGTAACGAATTGTTGACAGTTATTGGAAACGAAGGTGGTTCTTCATCAACAGACAATTCTGTAGATCTTTTTGCTCGTGTTGTACATGACGCCGTAAACACACCTTCTGTTGTTTTTGTTTTTCGGCAAGGCTCCATTGCTGCTGTTAGTGCGCAATTAAAATTAGGGCTTCCATGGGGATAAGTGTTATTTGGAGCTACACAACTGCAGTATTGCTGACCGAAGTATTCTGTTTGCTTAATTTTACCATCTGGATCAAACAACGTATCGTCTGCAAATGTACCTTTAACCCTGTAATTTGCAAAGAGAATTGTAGCTGTTTTGCACAGTAAAATCGAAATATCTAAGACGAATTTATATGTTTGACAACATTTCGATTAGTTGTTTAAGTTATTAGAATTTCAAAAACCCCAATAATTTGTCCATCGTAATATTACGTCTGTGGCACTTATGTTAAAGATATGTTTACTAACATATTAAAAACAATATTTACTGCAGAAATAATTAAGTATTTAGCTCATACACAATAATTTGGTACATTGTAGATGCCTTAAAGCAATATGTAACATTTTAATATGCGTTTATTTATTATTTCTCTGGCAGCTCCGAACCATACAAATTAGTATTCTTAGTAACGATACCACAACATTGTAATTATAACTGTACACTATGGGCAAACTTTTTAATTGCAAACTATTTGTTTATGTGCTTTCATACATTCCTACAAAGTATGTATTACACTTGTGTATAGATTAATACAATTCAAATTAGTTTTGACAACTTCAAACAAAACCTAAAAAATAAACACATGCTAGTTATTTTTTCTGTTTTAAACTTACTGCCATGATTCAGCAAAAATTACTTCCGATGACACTGCAACCGAACTTTCTCTTGGCATAAAATCATCGTTCGAATTCCCATTGTAAATACCACACAGACCTGTAGTCAAACTAGCATCTAATATTGATGGAATAACTTGAATTCCATCTATCCACTCAGATCCATAGCTAAACGTTACTTTTGTTCCTGTCGGCAAAGTTATCTGCAAAGTTAAAAATCATGTGTTGTAATATTTCTATCCATTTATATAGAAATATATTTGTTATGTAAAAAATTCTGTATTAAAATTTGATCACTGTATTGTTTCATTTTGCAGTTCTGTTTTCAAAATAAACCATACATACATTTTCAAAAGTATACTTCCACACAAACTAATTCACATATAGTGAATAGAGGTTCCTTTTATCCTAGCACAAATCCAAAAAGTTTTTCATTGATCATTAATTTCAAGTTTTAAGTATACTTTGAAGAAATGTCATGTATTGATGCTAATGATTCAATTTAATGAATGTCAGTTTTTTTGGTTGAACGAATAGCTCTCCTCACTTAGTTAATGCATTAGTGATTTACCGTATACGATGTGCTGGTTTTTTCTATAATTAAACTTTGATCATCACATAATCTTTGTGTCATATAACGGTTAACTCTTCTTTCTCCTTTGTATGAAGTTTCGCAAAAATTGGCAACGAAGATGCTATTAGCACTTCTTACTGCAATTCCACAATTACATAGGACTGTTCCCCAACAGCTTTTAAAGTAGGCATTGATCTGGAATAATATTAATGTATTTATTTCGTTTTCATCCAGCTTGTTGAAGTATGACCTCTTTTGTCGCTTTTTGATTTTCTTTATTTATCATTTAATGAATATTTATTGTCATTAATATAAAATGCCATCAAAGATATCAAGGTTAATTAAAATTACTACGCCAGACGCGCGTTTTGTCAAGACAAATCGTGATTATGTGTTTGAAAAAAACAGATAACAATACCAAATCTTTATTTGACTTCTAAAATACATTACATTTTTTGCTGCTTTTTAAAATCGTTACATCACTATAAAAATAGTAAAATCAAATTATTTAGATTTGGCTTAGAACATCTGTCCTCTCTGGTCATAACGATACCGTTAAACCAATAAAATGGTTATAATTAAATCTTTCACTACCTACTCTTTTTTTTTGTTATTGTCGCTGTGAAAATCTAACAACATTTCATTACAGGTCATCTCAGATTAAACTTTTGTTGTAAATATTATCAAAGGAAAAGTTTGGGTATTCCCTAAAAAATTAACCAATCAAACTTAAGCTTTTATCTTAACTTGGTGTTTAGTTATGACAAAGGTAAAATAATGCCAGAGAGATTTTGATCAATAACAGGGAATTTCCCAACATTAAAGGTTGGTGAATACAATTTTTGATTGGTCTATACATAAGTTCACTCTGAGATGCCATGAAATGGGATGTTGTTAGATATTCACAGCGAAAATAACAAAAAGGGGGAGTTAGTGAAAAGATTTAATTTTAATTAGACCAAATATAATGCTGTATTTTACATCGTCAATGCTGTATCAAGTTTGTTTTTGTTCTGTAAAAGGTCTAGTGGTCAAGGTAATTTGTAATTTTCTATTTATTATCGTCCTGCTAATATTTGTATGTGAGTTCGAGCAAGATATCCTGGAATCAGGCTTTAAAAGAACAGGCTTTAATTAACAAGAATTGCCAGTTTTGTTGCAGAGGTAGATCGCTTTCACTGGGTACACCAGCTTCTTAATGATAAAATCGAGACACCATGGTACAGCTAACATTTTTATTGACATGATGAAAATGTCACTATAAACTTTGTGCGACCCATTAACCGATATTGTATTTATTATTATTATTATTATTATTATTAATGTGTCTTATAAGAAGTGCTAATTTGGAACAATACGTTACCTGAAGTGGTAGACGCTTATGTTTGTACATAATGTATTCTCCTTCTGTAAGACCATTGTAAATCTGTAGCTCCCAATACCTACAATATAGCTTATTTTAAACGTTTGTTTGTTTGTTTGAATATTGTTTAACGCCACTTTCAGCAATTTTTCAGCTATATCATGGCGTCCAGTTTTTAATGGGGGAGGAAGCCGGAGTACCCGGAGAAACCCCCAAACCAGCGTTAGGAAAACTGGCAATCCTTGTCAATTAAGATTAGAGTCTAATACACCCTGCCCGCAGTGAGACTCGAACCCGCAACCTCAGTGTTGACCACGTGATCAGACGAACTACCTTAACCACTCGGCCACCGAGGCCCCTATTTTAAACGTCAATAATTATTAAAAAATCGATACGTGGGAGTAACCGGAAAAATTTTTAAAAACAAAACCCGTCAAAGATCGAAAACGCAGAATCTCTTCACATCAATTAAACACAAATTAATGGTACAGTAATTTTGTTTTTAATGTTAACACACAAACAAGCACAGTTTACATTGTATGAGTACAACACATTAATTTCAAGAACAACACATTAGTTTGCTTCGAAATAAATTTGTCTTTTGTATAACAGAACTTTCTCGGCACATCATTATTTACGAATGTTTTGTCAAACAAGTTATTAACAAATTAACAGTTTTTGTAACAGATATAGTTTTTTCATATTTTTTAAGTAAACGACAAATGTACTATAAGAATTATGTTTTAAACGCGTCTTTCAGCTTAATGTTTTTAGTAACAAGGTTGAAAAGATTACAAAACGTAGTATTTATCCTAAGTAACACTTCGACCATCTTTAAAGGGCTCCAGTGCTACAACTACAGGACTTCCCAACGTGTCCTTAGTAGGCCCTCTTATAAGATGTTTGTCAGCAGCTTCAGCTCATGGTGTGCACATTTCACAACTTATACGTTATTCTAGATCCTGCGATCAGTATTCCGATTTCTAGACCGATCACTGCTGTTGACTGCTAAACTATTCAAACAAGGGTTTGTTGTACCTAGGTTGATGATATCTCTCCAGTTCTATGGTCGTCACCATGACTTAACTGATCGTTATGGTACGATTTGACATTTTCGCTGAGTTATAGTTAGTTTTCCTATTCATGGATTTGACTTTTCCCTAGGCTTGCTATTATTGGAAGGACCTGGTTATTCGTCCGGAGCAGCTGAGTGTACCCATTTTATTGGGTTCGGGTTACTCCCCTTTTTTTGTTTTTTTTGTTTTCGGTTTTTGTGTTGCGTTTGTCTTTATCCGGATTTGTAACTATCCCTTGAGTTTTGGCTCTTGTTGTTCGGTCGGTTTTTTTTTTGCTATGTTTCTGATAATACAGAAAGCCTGATCCAGGACTATAGTAGATAACGTTGTTGGAGTGTTCAATGCTTCTTGCACAATCAAAACCACTTTTGATGTCAAAAGAGTAAGTTCATTATAGCTGCTAAAAAGTGTAATCTTATTTACTTTGATAATAACAATATAATTAGTTTCACGTACCTTCCATCAAACGTTTTCATGTGTGGATCATTATACGAATAACAACTTGTACCCAAGGTAACGACATCTTTGTCTTTTACTACTACCTAAATGGCAATATAAAATAACATATGTGAACAAATTAATCTATTTAAACGTGTACACTTAACATTGTTATAAAGGATATTTGGTCCAAATATAATAAAATTTTATAAACGTATGGAAGCCCACACGTGTCACGGACAATAATTTATAACTTGAGCGCACGAGTTACAAATCTTGTGCGCACGAGTTACTAACTTGAACGCACGTTTCAAATCTTGTGCACACGAGTTACTAAATTGCTTGCTTGAGTTTATAATCTAAATGACCCGATTTTTGACATTTTAAAGGGCATACTTTATAAAATGGATCATCTGACGATTTCGACCCTATGTAGGCTTTGGTACAGCTTCTTGAGCTGAACATTTAAGCAAGCCACAGCTTTTCTATATGTGCAATAGCTTTCATTTGATACGGCAAAAACATTAACAACGTGATTGTTAACCTTTAAAGGGTATAAATGCTATAAGGGGTCATCTGACAACTTCAACCCAATAGAGACCATTAAAGTGCTTAATGAGCTCAAGGTTTAAGAAAGCAACAGCTTTCCTATATCTTCAATAGTTTTCTTTTTATAGGGCAAAAATATAAGAAACTAATTTGTTTACCTTTAAAGGGCCATAGCTACTAAAAGAACTCCCATGGGATACATAAGATTTTTCCTATCTGTTAGATTTTCTGAGATATAAGCCATTTTAGGTGATTTTACCTTGTGTCCTATTTTTAGTAAAAAAGGTTTTGTTTTTATTGGATTGAATAAAAAATAAGATCGTTTGTTGCTAACATGTCATATATAATTCCTGCAAAGCTTTAGTCAAATAGATTGGTTTTGTGGTTTCCGATGAGAAGATTCTTGAAATTTTTAATGTACGGCGTCGGATGCACAGCATAAGTCTTTGGCGGAATCAAAGCGATTTAGAAATCGTGATCACAAGACAGTAACTCTTGTGCACTATTTAGTACCTCGTGCACTCAAGATTTGAAAATCTTGCGCTCAAGTTAGTAACTCGTGCGAATAAGTTAATAATTCATGCGCACAATATTTGAAACTCGCTTGATCAAGATTTGAAAACCGTGCGCTCAATTTTCAAACTCGTGCGCACGAATTAATTTTCCCGTGTCAGGTACAGGCTTAAATACTAAAAATGCTTGTTTAGAACGGATTAAAAATAATATAGATACCGACAAAAACGATGCCTTTTTAGTGTACTGCCAGTATACTTTATTACCGCGTTTTTAGGTCAGTGTTTTACATTCTATTGATATAAAATAATAATAACATTCTCGTCATTACGATAGAGGTTGTTGTTTATTAAAATCGTCAACTGGAAGTTTACTTTCTGTGACTACTTTTACACAGGGTCACGTCAGCCTTATTTATATACTTCTTAAATAGCATTCCTGCCAGAAACTAGTAACGATAGTAGTTGTAAAGAAAAACCTTGGTGCCAGTTAATATAAAGAATAGAACCTTGATATCTGGTAGGTTTATATTACTCCAATAGGATAATTCTGGTACAGCCGGTATCACTCTATCTGCGTTGTAAAGCCGTAAGAACACAATCCTGTCTTCAATGTTGACTAGCTGATCAGACTGGCCTGTTATGTTTACAATTTGCTTTTCTTTCCAGTTAGCATAGGAAAATTTTACACCGCATGTTTCCATTTTGAAGATAATGCCGTCTTTTGAAATTCATTTACGCATGGAACGTTTTCTTTCTGGTAAGACGGAATCCCATTAACGAGTACTAGAAGACAACTGTATGTTTTAATTTTGTTTATTATAACCGCTGAACTGCAAAAAAATATAATATATGACGAGAGTTGTTCCATAAGTTAATTTTAGTAACTTCTAATTAAACATAGGTTACATGTTTTGAAGAACTTTTTATCCTGTGAGTTTTAGAAGTATTCGAATTAACAAAAACAGAGTATTAATATGTTAAAAGAATTTAATTAGTTGTTCATTAACTTTTTCTGAGTCTTTTCGCATCTAGTTTACAAAGATAAGGCAGATTAAAATCTTCGAAACAAATTGTCAGTGCCTATGTAAGACCACATCGTTATAAATAGTAATATCATTAAACTCTCGTATGATTGTAATGCCATAAAGACATGTCAGATTATTCAACGTTTATGGCTATTCTGTAAACTACAGCAAGCCAGCCAGCCAGCTAGCCAGCCAGCCAGCCAGACAGACAGACAGAGAGACAGACAGACAGACAGACAGACAAACAGATAGATAGATAGATAGATAGATAGATAGATAGATAGATAGATAGATAGATAGATAGATTCGAGCTATATTGAGCACGAAAGGTTGGAACAAGACGCACACATAACCCATTATAGTTCGCAGCAAAGCAGAACGATACAATTTCGAATATGTCGGCAAATGATTTAAAATATCAACTGCTGTACACAACAACCGTATTCTGTATAAATGAACATTTTGGCAGGAGAGACAACTAAACCTTTTGCCCACTCTGTGTCTACTACCTTTTTGGACTGGTGTAAAAGCGAAATCAAACTAAACACTAGAGTAATATACTTACGCGTTCTTTGGCCACGCACATGTCAAAGGCATAGTTAATTCAACTGGAATTTCCAACTCATCACCTTCTAATACCACATAATTTGAAGACCCAGATTGGTCAATCTGCAGGAGAAATGTTGAAAGAGCTTTTATCATAAGACAGAAAGAACGATAGGTATATGAATTTTATATGTATAAAAAATTTTATGCACATTCCAGCCTAAGTTTTAATCAGAATAGCCATGGTTGAATTTATTTAATAGCTAATGCTAATTATTGTAACAGCCACCGTATACAAAGTAATAGCCAGTGCCTAATTGATGGAACAGCCAATTTGGGTGGTCAGCGTCACTTTCTCAATTCCGCCATTTTGGATGCAAAAATTTTCTTTTGTAATCAGGAATCTATTTCATTTTATTAACGATCGAGTGAGTTATATTGTGTGTGACAATAGCATTTAATTTTAGAACACTTTGATGTTATGTGTATATACTTTTTAAGTTCGATAGAATGATGTGAACGGCGGAGACGAAACTTTGTAAACTTACGGACATTTCCGCACTCGGTCACTTTCGCAGGAGTTAGGACTTAGCTTCTTGGTATTTACAGTAAGTGTCTAATGAATTGACATTGTAAAAGCATGATATGTCATTGCTTATTTTTGGAAGTTCTCATGTTAAAAGATTTCTTTTCTACACTCGTGATAGAGACCTGAATAGTCGAAACATTTTTAATCTTGTGCAACCCTTAAGTTCATATATTTATGGCATTAGCGGAGGCCGTGTGGATAATACGGATGACATCAACAAATTGGAAACCTTGTTATTGAATGGAAATTTTAATGCATTGTTTTTACACATAGGAGGGAACGATTTGGACATTAATGATGCAAATGATCAGAATGTAGAAGAACTGATCTTTAAACTTTTATCTATTGCTTCAGCATTTGCGAGTCGATTTAAATTAAAACGAGTGTACATATTTCAACTCATTCAACGCATGTTAACAAGGCATTGTCCAGTGGTCACTTACAATCAGTTGGTAATTAAGGCTAATAAGCTGTTAAAAAGTGAAATAATAAAAAGAGGCTTAATGAACATTATTTATTGGAAATTTAAAGGCTTGAAACAATCACAAGATCCAGTTTTATGTGATGGTGTACATATGAATGAACTGGGGTATCTTAAATACTACAACGCAATGAAGGGAGCAGCTGTACATCTCAGAGTACGAATCTTTTGTTTATTTGTAGACCTGTATAAACATATATTTCTTTCATTGTTTTTAATGTTTGAGTTATTACATCCATTAATGTAGAAAATTTTGATTGTAAGATCTTTTACTTTTCTTCCTGTTGAGTAACTCTGTATTTTAAGTTTTAGTATACTAGTATTTTTGTAATGTATGTGTTCACACAACTTAAAAATGCACGATTTTATTAAATTAGCTTTATTTTTCAGAATTTTCAAGAGAGTCTACACATGCAGTGATTACATTACATTGTACATGTGTTAGAACCCATTATTTTATATTAAACTTTGAGTAAGTATTCTTATAAGTTACATGGAGCAGTAAGTCTACTGCTCATTTGTCGTCATTATTGGTAGGCAATAATTCTATTGCTGTCATTACATAGTAAGCAATAATTCTATTGCTGTCATTACTTAGTAAGCAATAATTCTATTGCTGTCATTACTTAGTAAGCAATAATTCTATTGCTGTCATTACTTGGTAAGCAATAATTCTATTGCTGTCATTACTTAGTAAGCAATAATTCTATTGCTGTCATTACTTAGTAAGCAATAATTCTATTGCTGTAGTGACATTGTAAGCAATATTTCTATTGCTGTAGTTACATATAAGCAATAATTCTATTGCTGTAGTTAAATAGTTAACACTAATTATATTGGTGTAGTTAAATTATAAGCAATAATTCTATTGCCGTAGTTATATTATATGCAATAATTATATTGCTGTAGTTACATAGTTAACATGGTTAACAATAATTCTATTGCTGTAGTAACAGAATAAGCAATAATTCTATTGCTGTAGGTACATAATAAGCAATAATTCTATTGCTGCAATGACATAGTAAGCAATAATTCTATTGCTGTGGTTACAACACAAGTGATATTTATAATGATGTCATTACAAATTGAGCAAAAAATTCTTTTGCTGTCATTATAAGAAGAGCAATATTTTCTATTGTGGCAAACCAGAGGTCAGTAATTTTATTGTCACGTTTATCGTTGAAGTAGATTTTTATTTAAGCAATAATTTTATTGCTAGTTTAACTATACATATATGAGGCCAGGTATAATTATATACCCGTTATAACCCTCCATGCGGTAATAATTTTATTACGAAGTGATTTAGGTAGATAGTCAATATTTTTATTGATTTATTTAATACATGGAGTAATAACTTTATTACACAATAAAGATATATTATTCACACATTGCAGCATTTTTGCTTCATTTTATTACAGTCATGAGCTCCAAACAGCCTCCAAGAAAACGAAGGCGAACGGCTAAAGCTAGCTCGACTATTGATGAGAGGCATAATGAGGTACAGGTGGAAGAACCAACTCCTACAAACAATATTTTTAATAGACAAACCAATGATGAACTTGTGGTCGCATTAATACCAGTGTTGGTACCAGCTGTTACACAAGGAGTTGTATCTTCTTTAAGGGAGATGGGGGTGATTAACCCAAATTTTCAAAACCAACAGTCAATTGCATCTAATGTGAGCAATGAGAGAAATGAAACGAACAGTGACGATGGTACTGATAACAATAAATGTAAAAGCATCAGCAGGCCATTAGGGCTGGGTATCGATGCCAAGACAAAAGGTAAAATTTGGGCAAATGAATATGTGGACATGTGCACTTTGTTAGGGATAAAAGATAAAAGTAAACGAAGTTTTGAAATTCAGGAGCAACCAAATGGTGATTGTGTGATGAAATCTACATCAAAACAAGCTTTTGAGATAAGAAATGTTAACCAATGGGTCCAAGCTTTTCTTGTTTTTGTTGGGATTTATACAGAGAAAGATCCCAAAGATACCCCAGCTTTAATGAAATATGGGGATATCATTCAGAAAATTGCAAAGAGTATGGGGGATGAAGCAGCCTTGTACTATGACAAAAATTTTAGGGAATGGAGATCTTCTAACCCTGAGGAATATCCTTGGGATAAATTAAATTCCGAGATACATAGTGAGGCTATGGCATTGGGATTAAATAAACAAAGACAGGCGTTTCATCTCCCATCCTCATATAAAAGAAATAACAATACATCTCAAGCCCTTCATTCCTTTCGGAATACAGTCCAAGTCCACCCGCCTAGATACCCATGCCACATTTTTAACAACAGGGGATCATGTAACAGGGAAAGATGTCCTTACACTCATGCCTGCCAAAAATGTGGAGGGCCCCATACTAAAAAACAATGTGATGGGGGACAAGTCACAAAATTTCAAAGCCAACAAAACACAGTACAACACTCAGCAACAAAATTCACAACAACTAAACCTACCCCCAAAGCAGTTGTCTCAAAATGAAAACGCAGTTGTTACCCCAGTAAAGGCAAACCGCTTGGATTATTGGCTTCAGGGATATGACGAAGAAAAACGTTTCTTTTTGGTGAATGGTTTTAAAACAGGGTTTCAACTGCCTTTTGCTGGTGAGCGGAAATATTTAGAAAGTGGAAACTTGAAATCTGCAACTATTGAAATTTCTCTTTTAAAACAAAAAATTCAACTTGAAATTGATCAGGGACGAGTAGCAGGTCCTTTTAAAACAAAACCTTTTCCAAATTTTCGCTCTTCTCCTTTAGGTTTAGTCCCCAAAAAATCTAACGGGGTAACTGTGGATTACAGAATCATTCATCATTTAAGTTTTCCAGAAGGCGACTCAATTAATGATGGGATTCCAATGAAATATAAAACAGTTATATATCAGAATATAGACGATGCGACTCGATTAATGCAAAAGTATGGGAAACGATGTTGCATGTTCAAGGTAGACATTCAGATGGCCTACCGTATTGTTCCAATACAAAAATCTGACTGGGAATTACTAGGTTTTATGATTGATGGTTGTTTTTATTATGATAAGGTTTTACCCTTTGGTTTAAGCTATGCTTGTAAACTGTTCGAAGAAGTAAGTTCAGCTCTACACTGGATTTGTGAAAATAAAATGGGAATATCAGGGGAGTTAGTACATTTACTAGATGATTTTTTATGTGTAGGACCACCTGACTTAGCTTTAAGTCACAAAGATTTGGGAAAAATACAGTTTTTATTTAAGGATCTAGGTGTTCCAATTAAGGTTGACAAAACAGTCCCCCCATGTACTTGTCTCACCTTTTTAGGCATTGAGTTGGATTCAGTTTTTATGGAAAAAAGGCTTCCCCTAGATAAATTAGAGAAAATTAAAAACCTCCTGACACACTATAAATCAAAGCAGTCAATTACTTTACAAGAAATTCAGTCCATTGTAGGCTTATTGAACTTTGCATGTTCAGTTGTGAACCCAGGTCGCACATTTCTCAGACGTTTAATAGATTTATCAGTAGGTCTTGTGAAGCCTTTTCACCATAGAAGACTAAACAAAGAGGCGAGAGCAGATCTCTCGGCTTGGTCTCTTTTTGTAGATCATTTTAATGGCAAATCACTGCTCTTGTCGAATTTATGGAAAACCTCTGCCACTCTGAATTTCTTTACAGACGCAAGCAATATTGGTTTTGGGGGCTTTTTTCAGAATTGCTACTTTTATGGTAGTTGGCCGAGGGCCTGGTTAGATAATCATATTACAGTAAAAGAACTCTTTCCTATAGTGTTAGCAGTTGAGCTGTTTGCAAACAAGTTGGAAAATCAATGTGTAATATTTCATACTGACAACCAAGCAGTTGCTTATATTCTTAATAAGCAATCTTCAAAAGATAAAAAGATCATGGTTTTGGTTCGACGTTTTATTTTACAGTGTTTGAAGCATAACATTTTGTTTATTGCAAAGCATTTGCCCGGTCATACTAATATTTTAGCTGATCATCTTTCTCGTCAACAGATCACTCAGTTCCTAGAGAAGTTCAATCAACAGAACCCAACAATCTGCCATTTCAAAGAGAGCAGCCTGGTGTTCTGATTGCAATAGCCTCTGATTTAATTCATCATTCAATTGCCCCCTCAACACATGCCACATATAGAAGGGCTTTGGAACATTATAAACAGTTCAGCAGAGAATATGGCATTACTAAGGCAAACTTCCCGGCATCAGTTGAAGACATTGTTTTGTTCATTTCTTATTGTTTTTCACATAACATGGCGTCATCCTCAGTCTCTACATTTATATCTGCTCTTAGCTTCCAACATAAAATAAAAAATATTCCAGATCCTACTTCAAATTTCTTAGTGAAAAAATGTCTTCAAGGGTATAACAACAAAATGGGCAAAGCAGACTCTCGCTTACCTATCACGCAGCATATTTTAAAAAAACTGTGTAAATCCCTAGAATTCACAGCTTCATCTGCCTATGTTAGAACAATGATCAAAAGTATGTTTTTGCTAGCGTTCCATTGCTTTTTACGAATTGGGGAATTCACCTATTCAAACATCTCTAGTAATAATTCTCATTTGTTGCAGACAGGTGCAATCCATTTTTTATTTAATGATTCTTCTAAAATACCTTTTGCGTTTGAAGTTCACATGGAAAGCTACAAACATAGTAAGGGGAGATCTCACAATATGTGCATACAGTCGAATAAAACCCATTGCAGTATCTGCCCTGTTATGTCTTTATGGTCTTATTTTCAAGTACGTAAACCTGTATCAGGACCACTTTTCACTTTTCTGGATGGGACCCCAGTATCAAAAAAATATTTTACGGATCAATTAAAATTGTCCCTTGTTTGGTGTGACCTTGACCCAAACAAATATAAAAGCCACAGTTTCAGAATAGGTGCAGCTACAACAGCTTTTGCAATGGGTATATCAGAGCAAAATATTAGAGAAATGGGCAGATGGTCTTCTGATGCAATGAAAAAGTACATTAGGGTCCCAATGTTAACTTTCTAACAGGGTTATTTTTCCAAGTCGACAACTTAGGTTTGTTACTTGTACATACATGTAAGGGTTTGAGATGTATTCTTAGAGGTTCGGGTATGATCATGGTGACAGAAGCATCTGATCAGTTATTATATTTCTTACATTTTATTTGATGTCTCATTTTTAAGGTCAATAATATTTTATGATCATGGTGACAGAAGCATCTGATCATGTGTTTTTTGTATTTTTGTTATCTGTTATATTTTAGCATAATTTTGAATTTGCTATCAATTTATTGACAGTAGTATATTATGCTTTTGTGTACTATACTATGCTCAACATACTTGTATGTTATTTGTGTTGATTTTTATTTTTTCTTTGTATGTGCACATGATCATGGTGACAGAAGCATCTGATCTTGCAATAGCACATGTTGTATGAATCTGCAGGTCTATTAGATCACATTTTAATTACAATACATTTTAATAGATATTAAGTCAAATGAACAGTATTAGCCATTCAGTATTATGACTTACCATGTAGTGTAGAGTATATTGTGTTTGTGGTTAGGTAGTTAGACAATCAAAATAAGGTTGTATTTCATTTTATTTTCCCGTCCACATTGCACACTTGGGTTGGGTGGGGTCACTGTCTAGGCCATTTCCTATCCAGTTGTGGCATTTTTCACTTTTACCCACCTTTGATGTTATGTGTTAACCTTTTGTTAGAAATTTTTTAGTACGCAGCACTACCTAGTCATTTTTTAAACAGACATTTACTTGTAAACAGGTAGTGCTGTTTTTACTTGTGAGATGTTTCTTTTGTCATTTAAGAAAATAAATGACCATTTCAATTTCAATTGTGTTTTTTGTTGCAAGCCTTCAGTATAACATCAAACAGAGCACCCCAAGTGTGTTATGGAACATAAGGAGATGTGCATAAATGAATTTTATATGTATAAAAAATTTTATGCACATTCCAGCCTAAGTTTTAATCAGAATAGCCATGGTTGAATTTATTTAATAGCTAATGCTAATTATTGTAACAGCCACCGTATACAAAGTAATAGCCAGTGCCTAATTGATGGAACAGCCAATTTGGGTGGTCAGCGTCACTTTCTCAATTCCGCCATTTTGGATGCAAAAATTTTCTTTTGTAATCAGGAATCTATTTCATTTACGGTGTTTTTGTCAAAATTATAGACACAGACTGACCAACGAATAGCCTCAGTCACTGAGTGTCAATATAAATAATAAATGACGTTAACAAGTAATAAAATATTGATCTTGAATTTTCTCACTTTAACTAAACTTAAAACTTCTAGATATTGCCTTTACCATCCGCTACCCGATGGTGAGCTTTCACTTGGCTTTGTTCAAATATTCCAATAAAATTTTATCAAAATTACCAAGGTGACAAATTCATTACGCCAAACCCGCGTTTCGTCTATTCAAGACTCATCAATGGCGTTTAACTCTAAATGCGTAAAGTATTTTGACATTCGGAGATGGAATAATATAAGAACACTGTTATCATGTAGATACACAATACAGGTAGTTTAAAATATTATATAAAGGGTCTAAAGGAAGCTAACAACCAGTACACTTATTAGGTATTTGTTTGTCGATCCGATACTGATTAAGTGTACTGGTTGGTAGTTTCCTTTATAACAATATGTCTACAAATTAAGCCCAACACTCGTGAATCGTAGACAAAGACACAAAGACATAGTGCATGTGTACTAGCGTGTGACAAAGGAATTTTCGTAACCAATACGTATTAATCTGACAGTAATCTAATTCAGCATTTTTGTATATATTATATAGGATGACAAAGGACAAGTTCGGATAACCTGCTGTCACTGCCCCCCTATTTTCGCTAAAAATGAAATGACTATAATCTGTAGATCATAATGTTTTTTTCAAAAGTACATTATCCCTTCTTGCAGAAAATCAATATAACTTTCTTTTCTTATCATGTAAAGTTATTATATGCACCTTACTAAAATATGCCAATTGTAGTGGCCTGTGAAAATCGGTATACGTTTTCGTGATTTCGAACACAATTTTAAATATGAGCGGACGCGTGTACCACGAAGACATTTGACTGTATTATTTGTTGCAAAAACAGTTTTTAATATTTAAAATATATTTGTGGTACACGCGTCCGCTCATGTTAAAAAATTAATATTTTGTCCCCAAATTCGCGTGATTTTTGTACTGTTCAGCATAGTATGTAAGCCTACAACCGGACCGGACTTGCATTTCCGAATCTGCATATACATCTATTTATGCTGATCCAGTAATAGTTAAACATCGTTGACAAACTTAGATAGAAATTTGTAAAAAAAAATCAATATAATAGGGATAAATTAAGTTAATATTTTAATATGTAACAATTTAAACGTTTAACAGTGATGAAACAGCTAAATTTTGATAATAAAATACATCTATCAGGCATTGATATAATTTCTATTACAGATTGATTAAAGTCAAGATTGAAAGATCGTGTCTTTCAAAGTTTAGCTTTTTTATCATATTTAAAGAGGCAAAACTGTGAAAAAATTAAGTTGCAGACTTCATCGTCGGGAAATGGAATATTTAAAGAACGCAATTAGTCCACAGGTTGAAATAAATAATTTTACCACAATAATATTTAGCGAAAGTGGAAGATATAACATGCACGGAAGAATCACCGGATGGGCAAACATCAGAGAAAGTTAGAAGTAATGTGAAGAATTTTCGGTTTGTTTAACTGGTTTGAATACACACGCGTAAAGAAAAAAAATGAAAAGACTGTTCCAGACATTGTTATTCATAAAAAAAACTTCAGAGATAACATCTTAATATGTCTAAATAGATTTAAAAGTTACACATTTTTAATGTTTTTCACGTAATAATTATAAATTGTATAAAAACTGGTGTCATCTATCGTCAAATATATCACGTCAGCAATTTGACGCATAAATAGGTCTTATTTTAGTAAAAAAAGGTTTGTGTGTATATGGCGTAATTGGTTAGCTCGCAGATTATAAGCATTATAGATCGCGAAACGCTGGTTCGAATCCCGCCGTTATTCTTTTTTTTAATTTTTTGTTGTTGTTGTTATTTTTTTAGTCTACTTTCATTTGTCACATATTTAAGAAAGTGTGTATGATAATGAAGTGTCCAAAATAGAATATTTTGAAGAACACAATAAGGTTGAAAAAATTATGTGTCTAAACTAATACCGAAAGTGCTGAAAATAACAAAATTTGGAGTCCTATATACATGGCAGCATAAAAAAGTATGTGTCCTATTGCATTTTGCATTTTCCAACCACCCCAAAAAATATTGACCGGTCCCTAAATATATATCATTACATGTGATAAAATAATAATGTACGTGATAACGAGGGATATTTGTGTCATAAATGAAAACAAATTTATTTTTTATTTTCTACTTTATATTGTAACATTATTTGCTCGTTAAGTTAAACGTTAGCATTTTTTTTACTTGTGATTGTTTTTTTGTCAGTTAACATCAATGAAACCACGTGAGATAATCTTTTATGGATAGCAGAAACTATCGTAATACATATGAGAATATTTAATACTTTTTAATTAAACACTACGCTACGGATCTATATAATTTTCTCCTAACCATGCAAAAAAGATACAATAGTTTCAGTACTTTTTACTGCTACTGTGGCGGTCGTATTTCAAGTTAATTATGTTTTGAATGTTGACCGATCTTTCGCGGATTTGGAAACAATGTTACCCTTAACGTAGTGCAATCCGATTTAGATTTTCGAGCTTCAGCAGGCCAGTGGTACGTTATCCCGCCAGAGATGTGGGTATCATAGAAACTGTCACAAATCGAAGTCCAAGAAACCGACAAACTACAGAACCAACAACCAAAAATGTAGTAATTACAGCAATGGCCCCGACTTGGTACAGGCATTTCAAAAGAAATGATGGGTTAAACCAGGTTTTATGGCATGCCCAATCTCCCGCTTCAGGAATAGTAATATACAAATGTGAAGGTTAAATATCAATGTCACAGTTAGAGGACTACGTTAAAGTTATTTGAGTTCCGTCAGTTTCTCAGTAACCACGCATTGTTACATGACAATATTTGTTATATAGTTTCCTGACAAATAGTACATGCAAGTCTGGTAGGTGTCACCTGACCTTGACTAGAATTCATAATCACTACGCTAATGTTTGTGGATAAGGTTACTTCTGTTGTAACAATGCATGGGAGGATGAATGAGTGGCATGGCATATATGTTCCAGTTGAATAGTACAAGTTTCGCCTGACCTTGACCTTCAATTTCATGGTCCAGTGAATACGTGAAAGTTTTTTGGATTTGGTCAGTGTAACTATGCATAGTGTAATGACAATACTTGGAATTTAGGTTCCTGTTGAATAATATATGACGGGTGTCTACTGACATTGACCTCGGTCCTGTGACTATGTTAAAGTTTTTGGATGATGTCAGTTCCGCTGTAACTATGCATGGTAGGACATCTAAACAGAATTTAAGTGCACCTTTGAAATGGATCTATATCTCTTCCTAAAAGTAATTATGTTTGGGATAAACTTAATTCAAATTAGATTTAAATATTGGTTTTTGCAAAAATAGATATTTTGTTCGCTATTATATAATTGTGCAACAGTTTGTCTTACCAATAAGGTCACACAAAAATAATTTGTTTGACTTGAGGATGCAGGACACCATCCTCCGTTTTTTTCTGGAAATCTCAGAATAGATATTGCACTGATGGTAAAATTAACATTAATATCTTTCATTATTAACTCATAATTTCCATAAAATTATTAAATACTATGGCAGACTTATAACCTTAATATCAAATCTATTTATTAATGGTTTAAACACAAGTTTTCGATATAACGAGTTCGGTATAAAATTAAATCTTTAACAAGGGAGGTAATTCTGAAAAATCTATATTTTTATTACTAGTTTAACAGTTTTTTACCAACAGAAAAAAAACTTTTAACCCAGACAGCTCTTATTTAAAATTAGCTTCTGTCTGTATCTTCTATCAATTAATATTGTGATAAAATTTGACGAAGAAATAGTGATTTCCAAGTTTTTGTTTAAAAAGCTTGTAATTCTCAAAAGCAAAGGTTTTTGCATGAGAAAAGCATTCTTTTTTACGAGAAAAAGTTTTTCTATATTT